>JAJOZX010002602.1:82500-90000 GCA_023014485.1 Bathynomus jamesi
ATCAAAATGAATTATAGTTTGATTGCTAGCTTAGTGACTAGGATGGAAGCATCTGATTGCACCATTAGAGAGGCATATGAAACCATTTCTTCTATCAACCTTGGCGAAGATATGTGTTCAGTCAAACAATACATTGAAACAAGACTCAAGACAAATGGTATTTGTGAAATAATTAACCTCAGTAGACCTGAAATCTCACCAACAGTTTTATGGTCAGCTTTTGCAATGTCAACCAACAACTGCCGCTGTAGAGAGATCTTTCTCCATGCTTAATAAATTATTAAGTAAGGATCGCAATTTTTTGCTAGAAAATGTCGGCAAATACTTCATAATTTACCACAATCGGTCAACTGATGTAGAAGAGCAAGAATAAGTAATTAAAGTATCGTTTTTATTACTGAAAGTAAAGGCAACTTTATAAGTCAATTTTTTCAATTCGTAAGGTCAACTTTCTTAATTTTTTCGGTCAACTTTTGACTGCCCTACTCATCACATAACGTACAAAAACTAAAAATTGCCCAAGCCTTTTACATTAAAATGATAAAACCGAAAATTACTATAAAATTTAATGAACTTTCGAATATTCTTAAATTAATTTGAAATTGTATCAAATTTACAATCAAGAAATATATATAAAAAACCCATTTTACTTTAAAATTATGTACCGTGTGACCACAAAAATTGTCCCTGTTTTTAATCGCTTATTACTCAGTCATTATTGCAGCTTCACAAATGAAATAAAAAGCATTCGAAAGAGAACATTTTAAAGTTTTAATTTATTCTACATGTGTTCAAAGTGACGTCCCTGGACATTCTTACATTTCACACAACGGGAAAGGAAGTTATTTATTACATTTTCCAAAACGCTGCATTCAATGGACTGTACACTCTCTACCACCGCTTGCTTTAATTCTTCGATAGAGGATGGCTCTTGCCTGAATACTTTGTCCTTGACAAATCCCCAGAGAAAAAAGTCCATAGGTGATAGATCGGGAGATCTTGCGGGCCAGGGAAACTGCGAGCGATGAGAAATGAATCTTTGTTCAAAAATCTTGTTAAACATTCCAGTGATTGCCTAGTTGTGTGGGCTGTTGCTCCGTCTTGCTGAAACCACTTGTTACTGCAGTTTTCTTGTTCAAAAACAGTGTTCAGCATTTCTACATATCTTTCTGAAGTTACTGAAAGCGGTCTCCTTGTCTCTGGGTCCTCAAAAAAGTAAGGACCATAAACCTTGCTGCTACTCAAACCACACCAGACAGTAACTTTTGGTGAATGCAGAGGTTTCTCCAAGTGTATATTTGGCTTGTTTTGTGACCAACACCGGTAATTCTGTCTGTTGATGAACCCATTGAGATGGATGTGGCATTCATCACTGAATATTATGTCACTTAATCTTATCTGGTTTTGTTCATTATTGTTTCAATGCGTTCACAAAACATCAAACGACGCTGGTAGTCTTGTTCGCTAAACTGTTGCAAACACATAATTTTGAGTGACTTCATTCTCAAATCCAACGTGATTATTTTCCGAATGCTCTCCCGTTTGATTCCTGTCACAGCTGATAGTCGTCTCACAGATTTCTTGTCCGTTTCAAGCTGATTTGCGACTGAATCAATGTTTTCAGCGGTTCGCACACCTTTGCTGCGCCCAGAGTTGCCTTTATGCATGTTCTTGATTGAGCCGTGATGTTTCCATTTTGCGAAAATCCTGCTCATCGTTTTAGGATCTATGGTCCTTTGCTGACCGTATTGTCGTCTGAAAGACCGTTGGGTGGCAACTACCGAGCCATGTTTGATCATCTCTTCTGCGATGAAAACACGTTGCATGTCCGACAAATAACCCATGATTGTGGTGGATAAAACTGTCATTTTTTTATAAGTACTGATTTCGTATCCAGGATATCGAAAAAATTAAATAAAACTTTAAAATGTTCTCTTTCGAATGCTTTTTATTTCATTTGTGAAGCTGCAATAATGACTGAGTAATAAGCGATTAAAAACAGGGACAATTTTTGTGGTCACACGGTATAAAGCTCTGAAGATGTTCAAAGTATATGAAGGAAACTCAATACTGAAAATAAAAAACTACTCACAATATTGGAAATTAAATGGAAATCCTTTATAATAATAATAATAATAATAATAGTAATAATAATAGTAATAATAATTGTAATAATAATTGTAATAATAAAATAATAGTAATAAAATAATAGTAATAATAATAGTAATAATATTAGTAATAATAATTGTAATAATACAAATAATAGTAATAAAAATAATAGTAATAATAATAGTAATAATAATAGTAATAACAACAATAATAATAATACTAAACTGAAAATAAATACAAAATAAAATATTTAAAATATGAAAGTGAAAGAATAAATTATTTTCATATTGTTTTTAAACTGACAAAAAATCCACTTCAACTTTTCGGAATTTTTGTACAAAATTAAATAAATAAAAGGTGAAAAAGATAAAGAAAAGGTAAAAAAAAAGGTTTATTCTCTTATTATTATTTTTTCATTTGTTGTTTTCTCTTTCTCGTCTTGCGCGGAATATCTCCTATACAAGCGTCGTTCTTTACGTTATTTATACTGCGTGTTCTTTGCAGTTGAATGTATATATATATATATATACATTCAACTGCAAAGAACACGCAGTATAAATAACGTAAAGAACGACGCTTGTATAGGAGATATTCCGCGCAAGACAGAAAGAAAACAACAAATGAAAAAATGAAGTACCACCTGGGAATCGAACCCGGGATCTTCCGATTGCCGTCAGACGCGATCACCACTACACATGGACTCCACTCTTCCAAATGCCGTAATTCCTCTACATACTCGCAGAAACAATGCCCCAAGGGGGCACCTCCCGCTTGCCGTAACATTATATACATTCAACTGCAAAGAACACGCAGTATAAATAACGTAAAGAACGACGCTTGTATAGGAGATATTCCGCGCAAGACGAGAAAGAGAAAACAACAATGAAAAATGAAGTACCACCTGGAATCGAACCCGGGATCTTCCGATTGCCGGTCAGACGCGATAACCACTACACCATGGACTCCACTCTTCCAAATGCCGTAATTCCTCACATACTCGCAGAAACCAATGCCCCAAGGGGGCACCTCCCGCTTGCCGTAACATTATATACATTCAACTGCAAAGAAACACGCAGTATAAATAACGTAAAGAACGACGCTTGATAGGAGATATTCCGCGCAAGACGAGAAAGAGAAAACAACAAATGAAAAAATGAAGTACCACCTGGGAATCGAACCCGGATCTTCCGATTGCCGGTCAGACGCGATACAACCACTACACCATGGACTCCACTCTTCCAAATGCCGTAATGCGTGTTCTTTGCAGTTGAATGTATATAATGTTACGGCAAGCGGGAGGTGCCCCCTTGGGGCATTGGTTTCTGCGAGTATGTAGAGGAATTACGGCATTTGGAAGAGTGGAGTCCATGGTGTAGTGGTTATCGCGTCTGACCGGCAATCGGAAGATCCCGGGTTCGATTCCCAGGTGGTACTTCATTTTTTCATTTGTTTTTTCTCTTTCTCGTCTTGCGCGGAATATCTCCTATACAAGCGTCGTTCTTTACGTTATATAATATATTATAAGTCTTAATCTCCATTTTATCTGCATTATCCTCATGCAGATTTTTATGGATTTTGTGGATTTGTTCGGATTATTAAGGATTTTTTGGGGGATTTTGGGATTGTGTAAATCTGTGATTCTGTAAGTGACAAAGTTTGCTCTTACATTCCCAAATTCCGTTTCGAATTTTTTTTTTGTTTGGTATTTTTAAGCTCGTGATGACGTGGAAAAAAATTCTCCGAGAAAATAAAATTTATGAAAAAAAAATTAGTAAAAAATTTTAAATTTCAACAGGAATTTATGTTTGAGGTGTGGGTGGGGGGTGGGGGGGAATATAATCTGATCATTCAAAGAATAATAAATATAATTGATCATTTGGAATAAAAGGGTATTCGGTACCAATTTCGTTTCATTTTTCGGATTACTTCTACCAATTATAAATTTTTACTGAATTTTTAAAATTTCAACTTCTTCCTCAGCATAATTAATCCCATTTTTATATGGGGTCGCTGTTTAAGGTGAGTCGCCTCCATCTTGGTTCTTGACTCATCTCATTTGGTTGTGGCGTGGGTTTTTACGGCCGGATGCCCTTCCTGACACCAACCCTCCCTCCCCCTTTATCCGGGCTTGGGATAAATTTTATTTCGTCAGCGAACTTTTCCTGCATTGATAATATCTGGGGTTGTTTAATCTTGTTATTATCAAAGGTCATATGACAGAGGGGACCTACGGCTTTGCGTCGGATTCGAACCCCACTCCCCCACCAACGGGGACCCAGAGGGGGAACTTAACTGATGAAATCCGAAGAAGTCCAGGCCGAGACTAACACCCATGACCTTCAGATTAACAACCCAGTGTTTTACTCCGAGGATACCCTGGCGGGTTGATATAGTGCAATAATACGGACAGTATTCGGTAAGGGGGTTTGACCCTCTGAATTCCTATAGGGTGTTCTACTGCTCATCCAATGGCAGGCCACTCCAGTCAGTAGTATCTTCTTTAGCAGATACCTACATTCCTACAAGCCATCAGCTCGAAAAGGTAATTTTCAAAGATGTCTTAAATCACTGAACTACCACGTAGAATTACGTTTAAGTTTACGTGTTGTGTTTCAACATAGTGACGTCATGAAAAATTGTAACTCTGTAGTTTTGGTGGTGTAAACATTCATGGACACTAATCTTTCTTCCTTTTTCGTTCATAATTGTATATGGACTCAGACTTATAACCGATGATATATATTCTATACTACAAAAAGGCAGTTCTGTCCATCCGTCTGTAGACACCATGTATTTACTATTAAGCAATTCTGAAGATAGAAATAAATGCGCTTTGCTTTGTTTCAACTTTTTACTCAAGCGGGTTAAGATTTTTATTGCTTGTTTCGGTTATTTTCCCCCTTATTATTTATTATTTATATCCAGTAATTAGCCCGAAATGATATCTATAAATAATTTATCTGACTAGGAGGGAGGTATTATTAGGACGGGTTGTATGGTAACCATTCTCTTGAATCACTCACAGCAGCGATTCATACAAATTGACTACCATAAGCAACGAACTGTCACCAGTAATTCGTACCTCAACATGCTACGAGAGTTTTTTATTCCACAATTCCAAGAAAATCCCGGCTTGTTACAAAGAGCTTTTTTCCAACAGGATGAAGCACCACCCCACCTTGCTCGAATTATTAAGGTGTTTATAAACCAAACTTTTCCAGAGCGTTGGATTGGACGGGGAGGACCTCTGAAATGGCCCGCTCGTTCGCCTGGTTTAATACCTTCAGATTTTTACCTCTGGGGTTTCTTGAAAACTAAAGTCTATCATAACAAACCAAGGGACAGTGAAGAAATGAAACATCGTATTTGTGATGCTGTCTTATCCATCTCTACAGCTGTGTTGGAAAAATGTTCTCTCAGAATTTGAACGCAGAATTAGATTGATTATAGCGAATGATGGACGACATGTAGAAGTTCATTAATTAATCAAACCAATGTAAATGATACCTTAATAAAATTAAATAACCTAATTCTTACAGGCCTGCTGCATGTATTTATATTCAATTTATGTTGCTATCTCAAATAACAAAAAAGTTATTCAACTTTATGTTTGGTATGTTCATTTTCGGACACCCTGTATATATATATACACAAAAGGACACATCGAGGTAAAGATTTATCGAGGAAATTATAAACACGTACTTGTGATTTCGAAACCTTTGAATCAGCAGTTGGGAAGGTGTCCCAAAAAGTCATGCTTCGTTGAAGTGTCTTTGTTATTGACAGCGTTTCGGAAAGCACAGTTTCCATCTTGAGGACCTATGATTAAAATTTTAATAAATTATAATAAAATAAAAACTCTCCAGAGAAAGGGTAAGGGTAATGGCCAAAGTGCGAGCGCTGGGTATGGTGGGGAAGTAGATAGGTTGATTGAAAACCGGCTGAAGAATGCCACAAAGTTAATCCCTTCCGTTAGAACAATGGTTGGAAGTTGGATTTGAAACGGTTTAGGACTAGTGTGTGTGGGAATTACTTTACCTATAAGATCTGTGACACGTGGAACAGGTTACCTTCAGAAGTAGTGAACAGTTCCTCTGTGGATCATTTCAAGAAGAGGTTAGACCAAATCCTGCACACTATTTAAGTGTGTAGAAAATTTTCCCCTTGTTCTCATTGGTACCTCCTCGGTATGGGCCGCAAGGCCTTTTGAGGTACTTCTTTTCCTTGTAACTCCTTGTAACTCTCTCTCTCTCTCTCTCTCTCTCTCTCTCTCTCTCTCATCTCTCTCTCTCTCTATATATATATATATATATATATATATACACAAAGCGGGAATGCCGATCATACTAAAAAGAGCGAACATTGTCCTTTAGCTAAGGTGGGAGATAGGTCTCACCCAAAGAACTACAGACCGGTGTCACTGACATCACATCTCACCAAAATATTTGAAAGAATAGTCAGCGAGAAAATATATGACTTTTTTTAGAGACACAGGAAAGATTTAATGAGAACCAGCACAGATTTCGATCAGGAAGCTCGGTGCTTATCACAACTAGTAGAGCGCTATAACAGTATCATAGACGCACTTGAAAGCAATGATAACTACGATGTAATATACAAGGATGTTGCTAAACCATTCGATAAATGGTATTATGAATAATAACATGAAATGAAACACGCGAGATAACCGACAAAGTGGGCGAATGGATCCACAACTTCCTCAGAGAACGACAGCAAGCCGTAAAAATCCAAGGGTAAATCATCACACAATCGGAATACGCAGCTCAGTTCCACAAGGAACAGTATTAGCCCCACTCTCATTCATTATCATGCGATAGACATAGACAATGAAGTAACCGATAACATATAGTAACATCCTTTGCTGACGATACCAAGATCAACAGAAAAATCGACAATGTAGAAGAGGTGGAAGCCTTACGGAGGGACCACGAACAGAATATGCAAATAGCCAGAAGACAAAATAACATCAATTTTAACCGAGAAATTTCAGCTCTTGAGATATAGAAGAAATAACTTAAACAGGCAGCATACTGTGCCCCAGATAGAGGTGCAATTCAGAGAAGCAGAAAGCAAAAGACTTAGGGGTAATAATGATCGATGATGCAAAATTTGAAACACAGAATCAATAGCGATAACAAAGCAAAAAAGTTACGAGACAACTACTGAGAACCTCAAAAACAAGGGACGAGAAGGTAATGATTCCCCTGTTCAAAACACTGATCATACCAAAACTTGAATACTTCTTAGTCTTGACGTCCCCATACAAAAAGAAATTAATAATCTAGAAAAAGTCCAGAGGAATTTCAGAGCCAAGAAAGATGGCTGCAAAGAATTCAACTATTGGAAAAGCTACGTAAATTAAATCTGTAT
>JAJOZX010002602.1:95000-110000 GCA_023014485.1 Bathynomus jamesi
CCAGGTTCTCTCACTAAAGTGATATGTTTCTTCTGTACCTTTTCTGATATACTTTGGACTCTTTTTTTTCTTGGAAGAGTGTAGAATCTTTTCGACCATCAAAATAGATTCCTCTGATTGGGACCTGATTTTGATCTTTCATAATTTCTGATCTCTTCTTTGTCTTTCTCTTCTGATTTTACTCCTATCCACTACTTCAGATGTATTGTCAATAGAAACTTCTCCAATATCTTGCATACTGCACTAACAATGAATGCTGCAGCTCGATCTGAAACTGCAGTCCTGCACAAGCAGTAGCCACTGAAGGTAGATTGTTAGTTTTCCTTTTCTTGAATAATTGTTCTTCAGGTTGTTCGAGCTTTCTGGCTCTGGAATGTATCGTCTGATATTTCGCCAGATTCACTTTCACTATTTGATGTCGATGATGATAATTCAACATTTGTATCCTGCAATTTCTCCTGTGAAGATTCTTTGGTGAGCCTCACAGCTTCTTTTTGCTTTCTTAGCAACGTAGATGCTTTTTTCTTTGAGAGTGTAATATCTACTCTATCAATAAACAGTTTTCTTTCACTCCTTTGATCTAAGAGGAACGTCACTTCTTCCTTTGGAACCGTTTTTTCTTTGGGACAAGAACATTGTGTTAGTACTTTGCACTTGCACGCTGCAATGTCAAAAAGTTTCGTGTGTGCTTCTTTTTTGAACATATCAATCTTTGCTTTGTAAGCTTCAGAATTTTTTCTGCTTGGTATGGCTTCATAATGACACGATACTTTTCGTGGTAGCTTCTGAACATTGTTTCAATTCGCCTGTCTGATAGAATTGGGACGGAAGCACTTTCCCAAATTGTTTTCAATTTATCAACAACTTGTTCTAATATTTGAGATATTGAAGGATCTTTATTAGTATTCTGTTTCAAATCGTTTCTTACAAACAAGTAATATTTAAAAACTCCTTCGTATGTAGGAAGATTCCTGTGCCACAAATCTTCCCCATACCAAACATGGGCACTCAGTTGAGGCCCTGGTTGATTTTGCACAAACTCGAGACATTTTGAAAGTATACAAATCTGAAAAAGAAAGAGCTAATATCAATTATACGTTAATTTCAGTTAATAGTACATGGCAAACTTCGGGCAACACAATACAGAAATGCAAAATATATAAGAAATATAGTTTAGACTATCTGAGTAACGCCAACAACAGAACACCCCCTGCTACGAGAGAGACAGCTACACTGAACCGAGGTACTCACGTGACAGCGAGTGAGCTGACTATAGAAAACTGTTTTTAGAGAATAGAAACTTTTTTAAAGGTTGACTGAGCTATTTTTATACAAGTGTGAATAAATTCTTGTCTATTGTGCATCGTGGACTCTTCTGTAATTATTGGTTAAAATCTGCTTTTTTCAATTTTTTCAATATTGAAGGTCATTGTGGCACCTGAAGATATTAATGTTATCATTTTAAATTTATACCAGCTTATTTCCTCACTACTCCACACATTTTCCACACTAGCCAATTTGAAAATTCAAAAAATGAGTTTTTCACTCCGCCCTACTGTTCAATATCCAAATACTGTCATTTTAACAAGTTAATTTCTTTCCGATATAATATTAAGGCATCGTAAATTGAATAGTAATTACTGTAATTTCGAAGTCTACTATTGTTTGTTTGTTTGATGGAGTTGTTTAACTACCTTCGCAATATCTACGGTCGTATAACGGAGCGAACCTTTACGTGCAATCCGAACCATCTGAGGGTCGCTACATAAACTGGACACAGAGAAAGGTCTCCTACCCAACAATTTATCAGACCCAATGTTGCTTAACTTCGCTGATCATCGGAAAGCGATATTACGACATTGTCCACGACTTAACCCACACGACACGTATGTTAAGCTACCCATCTACTGTAAAAGCAAAATAATCGAGCTTGACATTTGGAAAAAAAATGGTTGCAAGATCTTTCTTTCTTAGCTAATGTTTGATCCCAAATTCGATTGAGACAGGTTCTAAAACTGTACCTATTACTGTTCTGAGATTAGTTGAATTAGCTAATGGTTGCATAGAAAAAGAGGGGAAACGTGAGTGTCGAATGCTCCCGCTTACATACTGGAAATAAAAATTATTCTTTACAGTTTTTTTAAAATATTCCGCTGTAAATTTTCGTTTTGACAGTAAACTTTATTTTATTTAAATATTTAATTGTAATAGTTAAATCTTTAACTATTTATTTTTACACGTATACCGCTCTCGATTAGTGAAATTAAGCGACGGTGGGTCTGGTAAATAGTTGGATGGGTGGCCGTCCTCTCTGCGTCCAGATTATGCAGCGACCCGTGAGTGTTTCAGATTTCATGTTAGGCCGTACGTAGTTTCACGCCGTCATCCGTCATATTTGCCGCTACGAAGGAGGTTCAACAACCCCATCAGACAAATATATCAAATCTTATACTTATTCCTACTAGAATGTCCATACCTATAAATATCATGCAACAATTTAAAATAAAACAGTAAAAGCATTATAAGTAATGAACAAAATTTTGTTGGTTGGCTCATTTTCATTATCTAACTAACGACCTTTCGATAAAGAAAATGGAAAGTGCAGAGGTTGTCCCATAAGTCCTTTACCCCTGAACATTTTCCTACTAGAATAGGGTGAGGGTAAAGGGGGTAAAGGAACTTGTGGGATACCCTGTAGAAGACCATGTAGATAGAACAATTCTGTTTTTAGTCTCTTTTTATTTGTTATTTCTACAAAGAAAAATACTTGCATTTGTTTACTTATTAATGGTCACACTAATCCCCAAACCTTGTTGGAAATTGTTGGAAATTTATTTCTGTGCCTGTACTGTACTTGTAATACCTTGTTCAAAAATTTATTTGTATACCCTAGAGGCCTAGACCTATACCGGTGTGCCACCCCTGCTCATAATGTATATCCGTGTAAAATTCCTAAAAGTAGCGCACCACTGTACAGTATATATACACGTATAGTTTAGATAAAAGATTACATAATGCTGAATGCGTGACACTGAATACCTCTGTCTGACAGTCGTCAAGGTGACATCCTATGGAAATGATGAGATTTCGAGATGTGTTAATTAATTATTGGGTTAGGAACGGGATTCCTGCAATCTTGGTATGGGAGGATGTTTTATTCAAATTGCAAAGTTTGCCACTTTTGAAATTTGTTTACTAACAAACCTTTGTCGACAGAAAGTGATAATATAAATAGTTTAGCGTGACATGCTGCAATTATGAATTCTACACGGATTACGTGCGCAAAGTGACGTTCAGTAAGCTTTTCGATTTAATATTTTAGCACGGTTATATTTTTAGTAATCTATTTAATACAACATATTCTCCAAATTAACATTATGAATTGTAGATTGAGGTGTTATTATAAATGCGCAAAACACAGACATTGTTTTAAGAACTGTTATTTGCTGTTAAAATAACAGTAAATTTGTAAACATAATAATTTACCGTTTGTTTTGCAGATTAACAGTAATTATTTGGTAAATTAACCCTAAAAGGACGACCGCTACATATTGATAACGCTTCAAATACACGCATTCATAACTTACCCTACAAACAATTCCGACGTTAAAGGGTTAAGTTACTATAAATATACTGGTTACAGTCATTCTCGAAGCCACATTTTAACTGTTAAAATAACAGCGTGTATTTAGGATTTAAAAATTTACAGTTTAACTTTTAATTTAACAACTTAAAACTGGCAAATCAAGTGTTATTGTACAATTTTTGTTTACAATCACTCTTTGGAAAAATATTATAATTATAATTAATGCCTGGCTCAGGACGGTACCAGATGAGACGGGTGTACCTGGCTATGTACGGTGGAGAGCGCAAGAAAACAACTCGCTCCTCTATCAAGCCAGACCTAGAGGCGGGACCACCAGCTTGACCTTCTTGTGAAGCGAGACCAACACACGGAACATCAATGAGGTTAACAGGAAATACTATTGAAATGGCGGTGACTAGCTGTATTATGAAAATTGCATAATTTTAATCGTTATAAGCTTGTTGAAATAACAAGATTGTTAAAATGGTGGAAGAATGTTAACACGTAAACAACAAATTCAATTTCAGATCTGCAATTCATGTATTTCAAACTTAATTTTATTGGTGTTTATGAAAATCAGTGAAACAACATTGCAACAGTTAATTTTATGTCAATTTTACAGTATATATATATATATATATATATATATTATATATATACACACAGTGTTGGGCACTCAAGCGTTAATCCGATAACAGTTAATTAACGAAGTTAACTTTTTTTAACGGACTATTAACGGAAGTTAATTTCCATTTATCGTTATCGGACCAGTTAACTTCCGATAACTCGATATTTAGTCTGTTAAAGTCCGTTAACACGTTAACTGCGAGGAGTCATTCACGGAAGATCACCGCTCCGCGAATGAATTCAAACCGCCATAACTTCAGTCTGCCAATTCCGTCCTCTGCCGCAGTGGAACGGCTCTTCTCTCTCGGCAAGGACATCCTGAGGCCCAAGAGGTCAAGACTGGCAGTTGGGCCTAACTTTGAGAAGTTGGTCTTTCTGAAGGGCAACCAGCACATTGTGTCATAGTCTTTAATAAATGTGCCTAAAATTTAATTTTACCTTTCAGTTCCCGCCATAATAATTCTCTGGTAAATTAAAATTCAGTTAATGGTTAGTGGTCACAAGGGTTTCAAAACATGTAATCAGTACATTTTTTATTAAAAAAAAAAAAAAGTTATTAAGCAAAAAGTTGCAAAACTTGATAAAATACAGTTAAATACCTATTTATTGTTGGATTTTGCATAAATAAACATTTTCTATGGGTTTTAAAGCTTTTTTCCTTGATTTTTTAAATGTTAGTAAAGAAATAGTTATCGTTAACGGATTATCGTTAACTTCCGTTAACTTTGTAGTAAAATTATCGGATTATCGTTATCGGAGTTAAAAATTGGGGTTAACGGATTATCGTTATCGAAGTTAACTTTTTGGTTAACGTGCCCACCACTGTATATATATATATATATATATATGTTATTCATCTATACACCCATTCAGGATTTGAGCAGCTCGCAGCATCATTACCAAATATATAGAGAGTCAACGCACTTTCGAAGTTTCTGTGTATAGTAATCCTACTCATTACCTTTTGTACGTGATTTTCCGTTCGTGTTTCTTTAGTTCGCATTATCTATATAAACACCTTGGATATACTGTATACATATACATATATACAGGGTGTCTGAAAAGTGACTCCCTATTTTTAAATTCTTATTGCTCCTAAACGAAAAGGGATACAAAAACATTTCTTTAACTGAAATGAAGCTTATTTATTATCGTTTACTTTATTACAAAATTGAAAAGCTTTAATACAAAGCTGAAGTTCAACGTAGGCTCCAGCATTGTCCACACACTTCTGTAACCTTACCGGTACATTTTCAACAGATTTTCTCAAAAGGTCACGTGGTACATTACCAAGAACATCACGAATTTTGTTTTTAAATTCATCAATGGTCCTTGGTTTTGAGTTGTACACTTCTTCTTTAGCCCAGCCCTACAGAAAGAAGTCACATGGCGTTAAATCTGGACTTCGAGCAGGCCATTCCGTTGGCTCTCGACGACCTAACCACCGTCCGGAGAAATGGTTATCTAACCAGGCACGAACAGTTTATGCAAATTGTGGTGGAGCTCCATCTTGTATATAAAGAGCAATTCTCCAGCATTTTCCCACTCAAAAATGGTAGGCCACACAAAATTTTGGAGTACCTCCAAGTGTCGCTCACTGCTCATGGTGTCTCGTAGCAAAAATGGTAACATAAATGGTAAAGGTTAGACTTATGAACAGTGAAAGAACGGTTGTAATATCTCCTTTAGTTTAGGAGCAATAAGAATTTAAAAATAGGGAGTGACTTTTCAGAGACGCTATATATATTATATATATATATATAATATATTATATATAATATATATATATATATATATATATATATATATATATATATTATATATATAATATAATATAAAAGGTGATGGCAATCGTTGTGCAACTTTAAACTGTCGCACAGTGGCAGGAGCTCCGTCTTGTTGAAAGAAGTCTTAGTTCAGGGATAAAAAAAATTCCGCAACATTGTAAAGTAACGTTCACCATTGACTGTTGGTTCTTCAAAAAAGAAAGAACCAATGATGCGTAACTTTCTGACAGCGCACCAGACTTGTTGCCAGACTTCGTGAGGTTCCTCTGTCTTCCAAATGCGGCAATCGTGACGACTGACTTTGCTACGAATGTAGAATGTTACCTCATCAGAAAATGTCAACTTGTCCAGAAACCCAGGGGAATTCTTGATTTTTAATTGGAACTGTTCACAGAAACCTAAACTTGTATGGTAGTCATCTTCCAGTAGCATCTGAACCAATTTCACTTTGAAAATTTTGCGTACTGTTCATTGCGGGATGTTTAATTCATTGGACGCACGTCGCAACGATTTCCGTGGATTCCTCTGAAATGCTTCCTGGACGACGTCCACAGCTAGCACAGTCTCCTCACTGATTCTGGGGGGGGGGGGGTGGACGAGGGATGGTCGAGATGATTTCTTATTCTGATTGTTGTGGCGGATATATCAGTACCATTGTTTTCAAAGTCTCACTATATGTCAAATGAGGTATTCTAGAATATTTTATACATATTTTCAGTAGTTGGTTGTCACTTTTTGCAGCCGTCTTCCTTTTACTCCTTACTGTTCCATTTAGCTGTAGTTTAAATGTTTTTTTGTTTTTGTGTTGGTTAATAAGTGTAGCGACTGTTATTTTAGGTACATTTAAGTCATATGATTATGCAAAGCAATTTCTTCATAAGCTCTGGAATTGTCTCTTTTAGCCCATTAATGCCGAGCGTCACTTTACTGATTTTGTTCTGGCTAACATCAGACGGTTTTGTTCAGTCTCGGGAAAGACCTCTGGGCACTAATGGGTAAATCATATTGAAAACAAAGATAAGTGAAGGATGCCACAAAAGACAACAGAAAAACAATAGCTATTTGTTATAACTCCTCCTCCAAGGGAAGGTATAACAAGAGGTCTAGAGAGAGAGAGAGAGAGAGAGAGAGAGAGAGAGAGAGAGAGAGAGAGAGAATAAAAAAAAGAGACAAATAAGAAAAAGTTAAAAAGTGCGTCGTCAACACCGGAAAGTTCCTCCTCTTTGTTATTTTTTACTTTACCTTTATATATATATAATATAATAATATATATATATATATATATATATATATATAGAGAGAGAGAGAGAGAGAGAGAGAGAGAGAGAGAGAGAGAGAGAGAGTTGACAAAAGTTAATAGACACCACAACGATTGTCCTCATGAACAAATGCCAAAGATCTTCAATGGAAAGGCAGAACATGTGTCAAGGAAAGGAACACGATTCTAAATATATTGATTCAATAAATCTGTTATTATTTATTGACTTTTATTATCAAATAAAAACTATGGATAAAACCGAAGGTGTCTAATTACTTTTGTCAACGCTTCAACCCTCTTTATACACACACACACCACACACACACACACACACACACACACACACACACACACACTTTCTCTACAGGTTTTGCTAAGTCTAATGCCTTTCAGTATTTTTAGTTGATCCTTCCTTATTCATTGTCACAACGGACCTCTTTCCGTTTCGTCGACAAAACCAAGACATCAGCACTCAAAAACATCTTAATCTAACTTAGCCTAACCTAACCTAGCGTAATCTAACCTATCTTAACCTGACATAACATAATATAACCTAACATAACCTGATAACTTATCGATAGAATGTCAAGTCGATCAGATGTCGTAAGACTGGTCACAACCATTACCTGCGTTTGACCAGCTCCCGTAGTTTAGTGGGTAACACCGTTTCCCTATAAGCGAAATGAAGACGCTGATGTCGGGGGTTTGATTCCCGATGGTGCTAGCAATATTAATAATAATACAGGAGTTAGCGCAAAAAGCCACATAGTTGGCCTGAGCGCTGTGCCAGTTTCTCCTGAAGAATTATTGTTATTAAACTGCTTTAAATTTATGTGTGGCTGTGAAATAATCCTTTTGTTTTTATATTGTCCATTTGTAAGATCATAATAGAAATTATAATAATCATATAATCACGAAAAGCCATTAAAATCGACATAAATTATAATATTTAACAGGTACAATAAATAATAATGAAAGGAGAAGTGTTTTTGCGCGATAGAGCCATTAAGTTGTGAGTTATAGCACATTGAAATGATTTAAATTGATTTAAATTCTCTGTTTTCAAGGTTATAGGTTAAAGCGTGCCTTATATATATATACTGAGGGAGAGAGAGAGAGAGAGAGAGAGAGAGAGAGAGAGAGAGAGAGAGAGAGAGAGCGTTTCCGCAAATGTTGTCCGTGATTTTAACAAGCTATATTTCATGATTATGTTGTGCGCTAGAACGCATAACGCACGACGATAAGTGTCATGGCGATCGTACAGGAGAAAGCACAATGCGTGTTGTGGTTAGTTAAATTTAAGTCACTTATGACTATTCAACGTAACTTTCAGCGAGTGTATGGGAAGAAAACTTCAACGGCTGATAAAACAATCACAAAGTGGCCTAAACAGTTCAGAAAAACCGGGAGTGTCTTCCCAGAGATTACGTGCATCAGATGATGATCTCGAACCCTTAGACAATCATTTTTGTGTAGCCACCAAAAAACAATTCCACAATGCAGCCGCGAACTGGCCAAACTGACGATCGGTCGAGGCGTGTGAAGTTTGTAGCTTCCGTGTTGTAAAATTAGCTGCAGACCAGAATTGTCTGAGTGGCGTTCTTTTCACCGAAGAAGCAACGTTTCACACATGTGGGAAGATAAATTGCCGAAACTTGGACCTTTTGAAAGAGAAAAACTTTCGACCCATGGACCAAATTCTCGAACTGTTTGAAAGAAAATTCTCGAATGAAAAATTTGTTGACGAAAATGGCTAGCTACTGTAGATCTGCACCAATCAGAGACACCGAAACATAAAATGATCTACAGCGCCATCTAAACTAATCTAACTAATTTTTATCCAATTTAACTTAATTTAATCTAACTTTACCTAACCCTACCTAACCTAACCTAACTTAACCCAACCCAACCTAACTATATTAAACCTAGAACTTTGCGTAAAAAAAAATCAATACAATATTTTTCTATAACATTTCAAGAACATTTCCATATTGTCAAATCATCACAACCGGAGAGTTTGTAGCGTAGAACATCCACATCGCATTGAACCCCCAAAGTGAATGTGTGGTATGAGCTAATGCATAACGGGGTTCTTGGTCTTTTCTTCTTTGCAGTGGAAACGGTTATCGGTACAACATATTTGGATATGCTTAAATCTTTATCACCCCTCAAGTTAAAGAAATGGACATAATGTTTTAACACGATGGAGCACCACCGCGTTCAGCAGCAATGTGCGTTGACGTTTTGAACGAGAAATTTCCGTGACCATCGGATTGGACGAACAGGCTCAATCGCTTGTCCTCCAAGATCGCAGGATGTGTCGCCACTCGAGTGTTTCCTTTGAGGATACGTGAAAGACCCAAGACTTTCGACGTCAGATTAAAATAGCATAAATATGCTTGTAGAACGGCAAACAAATCTAATGCATTATTTAACTATATGTAAAGATATAATCATAATATTCATTGGGAAAGTTCTAAAATTTTTGTTAAAAATAAAGACGTAAGCAAAAGGAACATTCTGGAATGTGAATGAATTCAAAATTCAAAATTTTAGCCAGAAAAGAAGTGAGAGAGTTTTACAATTTTTAGATATTTGTTATGACTACACATTACTCTCATCTGAATAGGCCCTTGAAAGCATGGAAGCTTTTTAGTCAAAACTAATGGCATAAAAATAATGCAAGTGGCAAGTAATATTAATAGTGACAACAAGAAGATAATAATAATAGCAATAATAATAATAATAATAATAATAATAATAATAATAAAAAAATACAATATAAAGTTAACGAAATGTTACATAATTTTAAATTAAATGCTTTATTGTATATTTACTAGAAAATAAATGATACTTAGTAAAAAAATATAAAACAGAATAGATTACAGAAGGAAAGGTGCTTAATAAAATTAACATATGTTAAATAGCTGATTACAAAATTGATTACTATGGTAAAAATGGCAGGAGTAAACTTATATTATACAGGGTGTTCGGAAAGTCACTGTGCACTTATATAATTAATGTTTTTTCATATTTTTATATTTTTATATTTATATTTTTTATATTATTTTTTTATTATTTTATTATTATTTTTTTTAGTTTTCAACACCTTTTATAAGTTCTGATGGTCCCATCCATAACCTCTATCATATATGCAATGTTATACTATTGTATGCTATTAAATAAATATAAGTGCACAGTGACTTTCCGAACACCCTTTACATGTGAATTCATATACTTTATAAATAACTTCAATAACAGTTGAAAAGAACCACATCTTGTTAAAATACCTTTTGTCTTTTATCAGTACTTGTTAATTTTTTGTTAATCTCTTCTAACTATTTTGTTTACGTTGAACAGAGATATATATTTTTGGCTTCTTGCCTCTACCATTCATTCCCCGACGAGGTGTATTATTGAATACATGAAAGACCAGAATCGCTTTTCATTTTTTCTTGTGGGTGTGCAGCATTTATTTATTTCACGTGTTTAATTGTGAAACCTATCCCACTTGCTTGGCAATACTGCTGCTGCGAGCTGCTCGTACCCTGAATACTTGGCAATGATGCTCTGAACTGCTCGTACCTTGAATGGGTGTGCGAGTGGAGCAACGCTTTGTAGAAACAACCAAAAACTTTTCTTCTTTCTTCTCAAATGCCGAACTTGTAGAAATTTTAGAGTATACAGAGGGATGACTAAAGTAAATATACACTTTCATTTTTAAAATTTTTATTCCATACTTTTTGGCTTGATAATAAAAGTCAATAACTAATAAAAGAGTTATTGAAACAACATATTTAGAATCGTGTTGCTTTCTCCTTTCCATTATCCAAATTGACATACGTTGTGGCATTCCATTGATGAGCTTTGCCATTTGTTCTTGAGAACAATCATTGTGGTGTCTTTTTACTTTTGTCGACCTTCTATATATATATATATTGCAAACAATAAAGTAATATGAAAATTGCTACTCTGAAAACAGACTCTGATATTTTAGTCCTAAAAAGCTTTGGCTTGAATTTTGAAAAGAAATTTGGTTTAAAGAATTTTCAAAGAAGCTATTTTTTCTTCCCATTTTTTATTTTTTTTGTTTTTAGGGGAGAGGGAGTTAAAATCGCTGAAAAAGGGAAGATACACGAAATTTTCAAAAATATATAAATGTGCCGTCGAGTGGGAAACGTCATCACCCATATTTTTGGCTTTCTATAGAAAGAATTTTTTATTTTATTTTAAAGAATTCAAAGTCCGAAGGTAAAAGTTAAGATAGATAGATCCGATAGATAGTCCGAAGGTAAAAGTTAAGATAGATAGATCCGATAGATAGTCCGAAGGTAAAAGTTAAGAAAGATAGATCCGATAGCTAGTCGAAGGTAAAAGTTAAGATAGATAGATCCAATAGATAGTCCGAAGGTAAAAGTTAAGATAGATAGATCCAATAGATAGTCCGAAGGTAAAAGTTAAGATAGATAGATCCGATAGATAGTCCGAAGGTAAAAGTTAAACGAGTGTTCAGATTTTAAAAAAAATTATTTTCCCGCATATCTCGTATTGATATTTTAGAGATGTTATAAAGACAAAACAAAATTCTATTCTTGAAGGAGTTATGTTAGTATCACGTTTATAAAGTTAGTTTACCTTATACGCTTTTAATTTTTTTATATGTATACATTTTTTGTAATTATTCGTACAACATAGAAAAGTGCGTTTTCGTACTTCATTCGTTTGTTCATACAAAGTAGCGCAAAAGTCAGGACAGATGGGAACTATGTTTTTTTAATGCAAATATATATATATATATATATATATATATATATATATATATATATATATATATATATTTGAAAAAATGTTGTTCCTATGTGTTCTGACTTTTGTGCCTCCCTGTATGATAAAAATGTATGGTAATACATTGATATTTCGTTATTTATAATTTCATTCTATGCGCATTTTTGCACTTCAAGAAATTGGGATATAGGAAAGTCAATAGTCATGAAACAGAGATAGATAGATAGATTAAATAAAGAGAGAGAGAGAGAGAGAGAGAGAGAGAGAGTATTCCAATATCTGTCCTTGATACATTTTGAAATTTATGTTTACCCTCATTATCACTTTGGTTCATTCTTCTGGTCGAGGATGGGTTTCACTAGAAAAAAAAAAACCCGAAGCTGTTTTCATTGTTTTCTGTGTTCTCTATATGTTGTTTGTATTTTATATGAATTCTATATCTGGTTTATGTTTTCTATTGTGTGTTGCGAAGCGAAAAGTCATTTGCTTACATAATTAAGAGTTCCAAAAAAAATGTTTTGCTTTTTCAAAAGCAAAGAAATTTTGAGAAATTTTTGGTCTGTTTTAATAGATGAAATAATAGTTTTATTTTTATGGTAAATCAAATTAAAGCTAACTAATTAATAATTCATAAAATAACTGTGGTTAATTAGCAATTATTTAGTATTAACCCTGTCGCTGTGGTTCAAATTTTGGAACCATACTGGGGTCACCCGCAGTGAAAGGGTTGAAAAAACAAAATAGATATTTATAAAAGCGATAAAAAGAGACTCTTGTAACTTTACGACATTACTTTTCCTTTCGACTTTGGCCCAAAGGTGAAAATTCCCCCAATGAGAAGTACAGATTTAACCTAACCTGACCAACCTTAAACTAACATAGCTTAACCTTATACTTGACCTACCTAACCTAACTCAGTCAAACCTATGACCGAAAGGAAAACTTAGAATGAATTGGAATGAATTGGTATGAATTGGAAGGATATCATGGAATCACAGAGTGAGATTTCCAAATGAAAATGACTCCTGAAGAGGTTAGGTTAGGGAATTTATAAGATTCTCCATCGCGATCATTACAGCTTAAATTTAGGTCACTATTACGTGGTTTTTACGTAATAGTTCTATTACGTTATTTACGTAATAGTTACGTAATAGTTCTAATAGGCAGAGCTGGGCACTTGCGGTTTTTTTTGCGGTACTACGGTACTGCGGTACTACCGCACTACCAAACCGGTACCGCATAACGCAGTACCGCAAAGGATCGCTGAAAGTACAGCCTGTACTTTCAGCGATCCTTTGCGGTACTGCGTTATGCGGTACCGGTTTGGTAGTGCGGTAGTACCGCAGTACCACAGTACCGCAAAAAAAACCGCAAGTGCCCAGCTTTGCTAATAGGTTTTATTAGGTTTATTTGTTAGATTAATAATATTCGGTACCGTAAGACGAACGATCGATTTCACCATTTATAATACCCGGTTAGGTGAAGTTATATTTCACAAATCTAGAAATGGAAAAAGTTTTTTCTAATTAAAAAAACTTAACATTTTTCACATCTGAGGTAATAATTTCCTGTTCAGTAACTGTCCAGGTAACAGAAATGTGGTGATGACGTTATTTCGAACATTTTAACATTATTGAAAGATAGCACATAATATTATTGAAGGGTGTAAGTTTTAAAACATTAATGAAGGGTATAAATTTTAAAACATTATTGAAGGGTATAAGTTTTAAAACATTATTGAAGGGTATAAGTTTTAAAACATTATTGAAGGGTATAAGTTTTAAAACATTATTGAAGGGTATAAGTTTTAAAACATTATTGAAGGGTATAAGTTTTAAAACATTATTGAAGGGTATAAGTTTTAAAACATTATTGAAGGGTATAAGTTTTAAAACATTATTGAAGGGTATAAATTTTAAAACATTATTGAAGGGTATACGTTTTAAAACATTATTGAAGGGTATAAGTTTTAAAACATTATTGAAGGGTATAAGTTTTAAAACATTATTGAAAGGTTGCACACATGTTGTCAAATGACTTTTTAGAAAACCGTTTAAAACGTTTAACGTTAAAAATGTTTAAAATGTTTACATGTTTAAATATTCTTTATAATGTTTTAACAACGTCTTTAAGATATTTGTATAACGTCAGCGTCATATTTTACAATGTTAGCGTCATATTTTACAAACATTTTAAAATGTCTTTTTTTTTAAATGTCATTTGATATCACATGTGCAACCTTTCAATAATGTTATTAAAATGTTACCTGGGTGAATGGGTAATCGTCCTTTGCATTCAGATGATGTAGTGACCCATAGATAATTCGTATCCCGCATGAAGCTGTAGTCCCATGTATCACATGACCTTCGCTGTTATGAAGAAAGTTAAACAACCCTATTATTAATTAGTATCATGTTATTATCATTAGCAACCCTTGAGTCACGAAACAAAGGTTGTTGACACCGATTACAAGTCAGAAGTCGAAAAAAAATCCAAAATCAGAAAACAATTTTCCAAAATAAAAACTTTCATTTTCAGATTTGAAGTGAAATTAAGATTGCCATGAAATTAGGGGTAATCTCGACACTATTCGTTTCAAAATTATCTACAGGGTGTGTATAAAATAACGCCAGTGAAGAGACAAATCCAATTTGAATTATATTAACGCGATAATATTTATTACATGTACTTTATAACAACTGTAATGTACAACATGTACTATATAACAACTTTATAACAACTGTAATGTACAACATGTACCATATAACAACTTTATAACAACTGTAATGTACAACATGTACTATATAACAACTTTATAACAACTGTAATGTACAACATGTACTATATAACAACTTTATAACAACTGTAATGTACAACATGTACTATATAACAACTTTATAACAACTGTAATGTACAACATGTACTATATAACAACTTTATAACAACTGTATATTCGA
>JAJOZX010002602.1:115000-117500 GCA_023014485.1 Bathynomus jamesi
CCTGTTATTCCCATATGTTTCATTTTATGTGCTATTATACCATGATCGCACTTGTCGAAAACTTTAGCAAAATCCGTGTATATGACATCATAGTTTTCATTGCCTTCAAGTACATCTAGGATATTGTTATAATGCTCTATACTGTAAGTTGTGATAAGCATGATCTTCCTGATCGGAATCCGTGCTGATTTTCGTTGAATCTTTCCAGTGTCTCCAAGAAGTCATAGGTTTTCTCTCTGACTATTCTTTCAAATATTTTGGTGAGGTGGAACGTCATTGACACTGGTCTATAGTTCTTTGCTTGAGATCTATCCCCGCCTTTATATATATACACCGGGTGTCCCATTCGAAATGAAACAACTTTGAAACCTTATAATTTTTTATTGAATGATGCAAACAATGTAATATTCACACAGTAATTAGTCAATGTCATGAAGTTTCATATGATATATGTGAATTATAACATTTAGATACATTAGATACATTGTGCATAGCATAATGTTTTCTTTTGTTAAGATCTTCACATGTTATATGCTGAACAATTTGAAGCTTATATGGATAGAGCTGCAGCCGCTTGCGCACGACTCTATGCACAGTTGAACGAGGAATCTGCAGTTCGACACTGGCACGACGGATGGACTTTCTCGGGCTACTACCAAAGGCGCCGCATATTCGTTCAAAATCTTCCGATCTTGTTCGCCCTCCAGAGTGTTCCTTTAGAACACTGCCAGTCTCCTCAAATTTATTGGTCCATGCATATAGGTCTCTTCTGGTGGGTGGTTCCCAGTGACGTGCACAGACTTTCAGAAGGGCAGGGGCTCAGTTGAAAAAAGGGCACTCCCCTAACATTTTTAAAAATGAAATCCGCAATGCCATTTAGGCTATATATATGTATACACACACAAAGAAAAATTTTAAAATTGTATGTGGTAAATATTCTTAAATTCCATTAAATTCAATGCATTATTTTTGTATATAAAGCTGATTAAAGAAACTAAATGAAAATTTGTTGTAAAAAGGCATGTTTTTATTGCAAGATTTTCAAAAGATATGAAGATATTGAAATATTGGAGTGTATTTACAATTATTATTCAATTTTACTTATATTGACTTTTAGCTTGCTCATCATATAAATTACAGTATTCTGCTGTATATACATTTAAATATGGAATAATATGAAACTATAAATTAAAGATTTATAGAAATATACTGTGGGCTATTTAATATGATGGCCACAGCTCTTAAGTAGCAATAGAAAAATATTGATTCTTATCAGGAAAATACAAAAGCAAAAATTATAAACAGTAAACAAACAGTAAACAATACACCCACATACCCGAGAGACGCAATCAACAGTGAACAGCTGCAGTCAGTGTTACCACTAGGGACGCCCTCCCTCATTGACAAAATAATAGTAACGGTATGTTAAGTTTATTATTCTAATAAAAAAATCATAGATCAAAGTAATTCCAGTTTTGAAAATCTGTTGAAGTAGCAGTAACTAAATAAAAATATAACTAATTAATTCAAATTTATGTCGAATCAATATATTTATGAATTTTGACTAAAAGGGCACTTTTGATATGAAGAAGAAAAAGGCAGGGGCTCAAGCACCCCAAGCCCCCCCCCTTGTTCACGTGCCTGGTGGTTCCTTGTGAAAGGTTGTACGGAATCGCCGTTGCACCAGAGTAGGGGACTTCAACTGGATCAATCCCAGAATAGGCACCTGAAATAATTTTTAGGTGCTTAATCTGGGATTGAAGCAAAACACAGGTGCTTAATCTGGGATTGAGGAGAAAAAAATATAAACAGTTTTTAGAGATATAATTTCATTGTTTTTATCAATATTTGAAAAAATCAACTCTAACCTAACCTAACCTATATCTATACCAATTTATGTGGCAAGATAGATTTGCTTCAGATGGATTCAGAAACATTCGGGCTTATATTGCAGGAATTTATAATATCTAAAATTTTTCTTTATTCATTAAACCACTTTAAACCTTTTATAACTTTGCCTTTATTACATTTGTAATAAACTTTGTATAAACAATAAATTTTGTAATCATCAGGTTTTTTTTTATTTAATTCCTTGCAAGGTGCCTATTCTGGGATTGAGGTTGAACGCAGGTGCTTCATCTGGGATTGAGGTACATCAGGTGCCTATTCTGGGATTGACCCCTTCAACTCAGCCGTCCATAACACACACATTTCGCTTTTTCTTATGGGATAAACATAATTCAATCTGAAACAAACAAAAAAACATTATGCCAAAAACTTATGCATATGGTGTAGTAACTGGCAAAGTTTCAACATTCTCACATTAATACTTTAAAAATTACAGTTTCAGAGTTGTTTCATTTCGAATGGGACACCCAGTGTGTGTATATATATATATATATACACACACACAAGAATACACACAAGAAAGTTTCAGCAAAAACAGCAAACGAAAGAATTAACACGCGTAAACTATCGAGGTTGTTCCTTCGGTGGGTCA
>JAJOZX010002602.1:122500-197500 GCA_023014485.1 Bathynomus jamesi
GCGTTTAATTTATATGTTTACAAAGTATGTGACGAATGTCTTCGAGACATTAATTTCACAGAACTTGTGAGGGTTTATTTTATGTTGGCGATAATAGCTATAATAATTGAATTTACAGTACAAAACTTATTTACATACACTTATAGATGAACGTGTGTTTATTTTCAAGCATTATTCTCTATATAAAGAGTTTTGGGCGAGTAGCGTGATAATTAGGGTCTCATTTTTGACCAACTTCTTTTTTTTCCCAGGTCCAACCTCCTAATATCATTATGCCTGTCGCTCTAACTAAGAAAATAGCAATTATTTTCCATTTGATGAAAATTTCGGACCCTCCCTAGGTCGACAAAACCAATTTTCTCAATTTTATCAAAAATTGTAGATTTTCGGAAGTCTTTCGGTTATATATTTCTTGCATTTTATTATAACCTCATTCGATATACATTTTAGGATAGAAAATTAAAATAGCTATCGATTGATACCTAATTTACTATGCTTTTGTATCAAAATAGAAAATTAAAAGGCAAAAATGTTCATTTTTTAACATTTTCTTTTCCATTTCTGACCCTAAAGCGGCTACGTCGTGGCCGATGTCGTAACATCGCTTCCCGGAGATCAGCGACATTGGGTCTGGATAGTAGTTGGATGGGAGACCGTCCTCTGCGCCCAGATTATGTAGCGACCCGTGGTTCGGATCGCACGTAAAGCTGTAGGTCCCCTCCGTCATATGACCTTAGATGTTGCGAGGGAGGTTAAACAACCCCAATTAAAAAAAAAAAAAATATGTGTGTGTGTGTGTGTGTGTGTGTAATAACTGTACTTCTATTTATTTTCAGATTTATGATTATGATATGATTTATGATATGATTATGATACAAATTTCAGATTAGATTAGTTAGACTAAAATGGCTTGTGCAAAAGTTGAAACTCGTACCACGGATAAGCCAGAAGATTGGCTTCTCACAAACTTAATTCACAATTCACAATTTGAAACCTCAGAAAGGGTCTCTTTTGCCATCTAATGGTGACGTCTTACGTCACTATCTATTTTTATCAAGAGGACCTATGAAAAAGAAATCACAGTCATATGTAATCCAAGAAGTAGTAAGAAAAATTAAAAAATTTTGGGATTGGGTTGGTATCACATGCCAAGATACTTCAAAAAGTCGCCATCCGAGAAAAAAGTAGAACCATTAATAAATCAATATGAATACTTCTCGAAAAACAAAACACAGGAAGAAAGAATAAATAAGAAGAGACCATCTTTCCTGAAGGAATTAAAGGAGTTATTTGATATTTATTCTAATAATGCCATAGAAATAATAAAAAAAGATCCATTAAGAACTTTGGTAACAAAGCAATAAGATATAGAGTTTCTAATAGACGAAAGAGGACCCAAAAAGCTTTGCTTAGGATCAATAGGTAAAAGCTATCAAAACAAGTTTGAGAGTCAGGTAAAAAGAGTGGAGCGTCAAAAATTACTTAAAAAGAAGGAACTGGAGAGACAGGAAAAACCTCAGCATGACCTTGAAAACAGATATTGAAGGAGAAATAGCGATTCCTAATGAATCATATCCTATTCCAAGTACTTCATATGCTAGAGATGAGGATTATACGCCTCCTCCATCAAAATCCTCATGCAAAAGAAAAAATATTGTACAGAATCCTATTGTTTCAAATATGACAGATTGTCTTAACCTTTCTGTTCGCCAAAGAACAGAGTTTACTGCTGTTATTACAAGTCAGTGCGATAAAAACCTGAGCGATATCACTTTATCAAAATCAACGATGCACAGACAAGGGGTAAAAAGCAGAATTGAAACAACCAAAATAGTCAAAGAAAAGTTTATATCACTTGAATATTGTGCTCTACACTGGGATAGGAAGCTCGTTTCTGATAACAGTGGGGAAACGGGAGAAAGGCTAGCAATAATTACGTCAGGGATCCCTTCAGCACCTGAGGGAAAAGTTCTTGTTATACCAACTATTCCGGATTCCCCTGGTAAAATGCAAGCAAACGCCGCATTTAATGCTACAAAAGATTGGAACTTAGACCAAAACATTTGTGCACTGATTTTTGACACAACAGCGTCTAATACAGGTTTGATAAATGGAGCCTGCATCATTTTAGAAGAGCTCCTAGAAAGGAAGATGATGTGGCTTGCATGTAGGCATCACATTTACGAAAGAGTCTTGGCCGTTGCATTTTCTCAAATATTTGGCACTACCACAGGCCCAGAAAATGTGTTATTTAAACAGTTTCGAGATAAATGGAAGACATTAGACGTCACAAAACCTTATACAACTTTGAAAATTACAAATAGGCAAATGAAATCAAAGATGTAACGACTAACCCAAGTTTTGAAGGAGATGTTAAGCGACACAGATACCGGAAACATATTTCTCAGGAATGATTATAGAGAATGCGCAGAAGTTGTTTTCCAAATTTTTGGACATATACCACCTAACACAGTTCGTTGGCTCCGTCCGGGAGCAATTCATAATGCTCGCTGGATGGCAACTATTCTCTATTCTGCTAAAATGCTGGCATTCAGCAAACTAATGGATTATTCTGAAGAATATGTGAAACACTTAGAGGAGTTCTGCTTATTCACTGCTTCATATATCCAACAATGGTTCAAAGCACCAAAAGCGTCGGATGCAGCAATCAATGATTTGACATTCTTTAGTGACCTTCACATATATGGTGACACAGTGGACAGAAATGTAGCTCATCGTACAATCAAGATATTCGAAGGCCATTGTTGGTACCTGACTGAGGAGTTTATTCCATTTTCATTATTTTCTTTACGTATATCTGATGAAGAGAAACATTGCTACAGAAATTATTAGATCACATAGACATGATAAAAACAGCTCGTATGCCCAAAGTGGCAAACCAGTATTTCCTATGATCAATAAATCAACTAAACTAGCTTCCCTAGCTGGACCAAAATCTTGGTTTTTCTTTGATGTTCTACATAGCAATGGAAAATGGTTAAATAAATCTGTTAAAACATGGAAAGAGGACAGAGATTTTATTCAAATCTCCAATTTTGTACACAGTGTTAAGGTTGTTAATGATGCGGCCGAGCGTGGAGTACAATTAATTGAAGATTTCGCAAATTGCATCACAACAGATGAAGAACAAAGACAACTCTTGCAAGTTGTGGAATATTAAAGAAGTTTGTTACTATTTTTTAAAAAGAATTCCTTAGTTCAACTGCTAGAATAGCTTCAATCATTATCGGTATTCACATTTTATTTCATACATTCATTTGCTTTACTAAGTAATTTTTCTGTTCAAGGTATTGTATGTTTGTTGAATAAAAAAAAAACGATGGGGCTCAAGAGCTGGCATGAAATATTCAATTTCTTGACTTGTTCCCACCTTGAAAATATTGTGAGTCTCAAATATATTCCAAGACCCATTGCCGCGAAGCTGCAGTGAGATGATGCTTCACAGGTGGCGGTAACACCTATTCTCTAAATCCCATTCAAGACAAAATGTAGAAGAAAATGTTAAAAAATAGACATTTTTGCCTTTTATTTTTCTCTTTTGGTACAAAAGCATAGTAAATTAGGTATCACTCGATAGCTATTTTAATTTTCTATCCAAAAATGCATATCGAATGAGGTTATAATAAAATGCAAGAAATATATAACCGAAAGACTTCCGAAAATCTACAATTTTTTATAAAGAAAAGGGGAAAATTGGTTTTGTAGGCCTAGGGGGTCCGAAATTTTCATCAAATGGAAAATAATTGCTATTTTCTTACTTAGAACGACAGGCATAATGATATTAGAAGGTTGGATCCGGGAAAAAAAGAAGTTGGTCAAAAATGGGACACCCTAGGACTGATAAATAATGAAGCGCAATTTGGAATAAGGGAAGTCCCAAGCAGATCTGCAGTAAAGGACGAAATCTGAAGATACTGAAAATGTGAAAGACAGTCCATAAAAACACTAAAGATACGCCATCTTCTACTGAAAATTCGATGATAACCTATCCAAGTTA
The DNA here is from genome assembly GCA_023014485.1 of Bathynomus jamesi. Classification (NCBI taxonomy): domain Eukaryota; kingdom Metazoa; phylum Arthropoda; class Malacostraca; order Isopoda; family Cirolanidae; genus Bathynomus; species Bathynomus jamesi. Next base: position 126,519 of record JAJOZX010002602.1, read on the forward strand.
GCCAGCTTCAGTTATACGTGCAAAAAAGAAAGAAAGCGTCCATTTTGGTATACACTGTATAGATATATATATATATATGTGTGTGTGTGTACAGTATACATATATATATACCTTTAACCTTTGGTTAGCTTCCGCCCGAATTGTTCATTCTGACGAAGGTCAAGCTTTTCACTCCACCATAGACCTACAGTTTAACGTGGAATCCGAACCACGCCCCATCAGAAGGCCAGCGTCTTAACCACTAGGCCACCTAGGGTACCCATTTATCTACCAACCACTTTCTTTATTGTGTGGAAGGATAAACAGCTGGGTTTTGCTGCACGTCGGCTGCCGTCGGGTCTCGAATCCGGGCCGATGGATTCGTAGTCAGCGACGCTAACCACTACACCACCGAGGCGCATAATTTACACATATATATATATATATATATTATATATATGATTGGAAATATTGGACATATATTATTAAATAAAATATAGAGTTGTTTATTTTATTTATATACTCTGTATATTATATATTTTAATGAGTACACTTAAATTATTTCTTCACTAAATCATTCTCCAAATCTCCAAATCTTTTAACGATGAGAAATAGAATTAAAGGATAATGTAACGTAAAATTCTTTAAAATTCTTTAAAATTAAAATTACATCGTACATATTATTTCATATAATTTAAGCGACTCAATAAATTTTAATATATATATATATATATATATATATATATATATATATATATATATATATATATATATATATATGAAAATTATTTCACGAAGGTAACACGTGAAAATATTTATGATGAATAAAACCACGAAGGAAAGGAAACACAAAATGGTGCTCAAGCGCTTTCGTCTAATGACATCCTCAGGAACACTGAAGTACATAAAAAGGTTAAGCCTATATATAGGTTACAGAAAGAAAAAAAAAAAAAATAATAACATACATACACACACACACACATATATATATATATATATATATATATATATACATACATATCTATATATACAAATACATACATACATACATACATACATATATATACAATAAACAGAGAAGTAAAAATAATAAAAAATTAAAAATTAAAACCTTAAAGGATTACCAGTGAGGCGTACAGATTTGTAAGGAAAAATATCGATTTTTAGCACAAGATCAAATGCTTTTTAGGCATTGCTAATGTACTTAAACTTTTGGATATTAATGTAGTATTTTCATATAACAATATTGTGAAAAATATAGTAAATAGCCCTACCAATAATTCAGGCATTATCTATAAAATTGGTTGTAAACAATGTGATTCCTTTTACATAGGTCAGACGGGAAAGGATTTGCACACACGTATAAAACAGCATCAATATTCCGTTAGAACAGGACAGTTGTCCAGTGCCCTTTTTGTCCATTTGTCAGAGTTAGCCCACTGTATTGATTGGAATAATGCTTCAGTTTTATTCCATTCAAGCAACATTGTTAATAGAAATATTCTTGAGTCTGCCATTATCCAACTTTCAAATAACTTCAACATAAACAAAGGTCTTTTTCAACTCGATCCTGTTATGTTGAATTCCTTTAAAACAGATTTAAATAAGAAGGGTAAAACATTAAATCTTTGGTAAACTTGTCTTCTACTTTATTAACTTTTAATTTGCATTTTATTTTTTTATATATATCAAAACCTGACCATAGGCAGCAGTGTGTTAAAACCCGGACAGAGTTCCAGTATAAATTTGTATTTTTATAATCCATTTGATCTTGTGCTAAAAATCGATTAACTTTTAATTTGCATTTTATTTTTTTATTTATTTATTTTTTTTTTATATATATCGAAACCTGACCATAGGCAGCATTGTGTTAAAACCCGGCAGAGTTCCAGTATAATTTTGTATTTTTATAATCCATTTGATCTTGTGCTAAAAATCGATATTTTTCCTTACAAATCTGTACGCCTCACTGGTAATCCTTTAAGGTTTTAATTTTTAATTTTTTATTATTTTTACTTCTCTGTTTATTGTATATATATGTATGTATGTATGTATGTATGTATTTGTATATATAGATATGTATATATATATATATATATATATATATATATGTGTGTGTGTGTGTATGTTATTTTTATTTTTTATTTATTTTTATTTTTCTGTAACCTATATATAGGCTTAACCTTTTTATGTACTTCAGTGTTCCTGAGGATGTCATTAGACGAAAGCGCTTGAGCACCATTTTGTGTTTCCTTTCCTTCGTGGTTTTTTCATCATATATATATATATATATATATATATACACACACACACACACACACACACATATATATATACATATATATATATATATATACACACACACACACACACACACACACACACACTGTATATAATTTCATTCGCTGCAAATATCTTGTTTATCGACAACTGACATTATTAGAATGTCCGGAGAAGATATTATATGTAAATTATATGCAAATTGGATATATATATATAAGAGAGAGAGAGAGAGAGAGAGAGAGAGAGAGAGAGATATTATGCTACAGAATACTGTCCTTGAAAATTTACATATTTTGATATCCTTTTGCTTGAAATCTCAATGGAATTTGATTTAATAGCCAATTAAAGGGATTTCGTCACGCCTAAACCCTCATTGTAAACATTAATCCATATATAGACCTATTTCACAAATGACGTATATAGGCGTGAAAAACATGTTACGAACATTTGAATCCTTTGTATATGCAAAAGTTATGTTTTGCAAAGCTGTTGTAATCTGGTTCAAAACCTGCCAGAGAGATGCTTTCAATAGTTTCGTGAGCATGAAAATAACATTTTTATGAAAAATTTTGTTATGTTCAAGTTAATTTGCATTTCCAGATCTTTTCCGTTGGGGGCTAGCATCGAATTTTAATGAAAATCGGTATACTAATGTAGTTTTGGTCAATGATTTAAAAAATAACTCTTTTTTTTTGAGAAATGAAAACAAACATGTTAGAGCACTTTAAATAATTAATGTGTTTTTAACGAAAATATCATGACTTAACCTAACCAATCGTCAAGGGCGTACAGTTGACCTAACCGGCATTTAATTGACCTAACCGGGCATTCAATTGACCTAACTGGGTATTAATTCTTGATTTTTTTTTCCTGCTACTTTTACAGATCTGCCGGATCCTTCAAAAAACGTATTCTTCATAAAGTTGCACTTTTTACAGTTTGACCAACGCTTTTGGCCACGAAAGAACTGGGCATTTTTATCAAAGGAACGCACTTTCCCACACTTAGAGCACTTTTTCTTAAACAGTAGCAGTTTGTGACTCTGGCTAAATTTAACACAATCCTCTGTAACTATCAGGTCATCCCGTAAGTAATGTTTTTTAGATCGGAATTTGAAGGACAAAAAAAACTCAACTGAAACTTTTTAATCTAGTATATATTTTCCATCGGAATCAATGACACTCTGCCAACGTCCTACAAGCTTTTCAATGCCATGTTTATAAAATTCAGGCAGTTTTGAGGCAAAAAACGTACAAAGACTGGTGTGCAGGTCATCTAAAGAAGTATACTGTTTCTCGTCAAGATAGTTTTGCAGACTCCTGAAGAGATGATAATCTGAAGGCGCAAGGTCTGGAGAATATGGAGGATGTGGAAGTTTTTCCCACCCAAGTTCCTCAATTTTTGCAGAAGTGATCCGAGCGGTATGAGGACATGCGTTGTCGTGGTGGAACACGATTCCTTTCCGATTAACCAAAGAAGGTCTCTTTTCTTTTAGTGCAGTGTTCAATCGATCCAGTTGTTGACAGTGGACTTAAGCGGTGATTGTTTGGTTGTGGGGTAAGGTTTCAAAATGTATTATACCACCTTTATCTCACCAAACACTAAGCAACACCTTCCGAGGGTGAAGATTTGGTTTTGGCTGTGGTGTCGCTGGTTCTCCGGCACAAACCCATTGTCGACGGCGCTTAACATTCTGGTACAGTATCCACTTTTCGTCACCAGTCACTAAACGGTGCAAAAACGGATCTTGGAGTTCACGGGAATGAAGAACTGGGCTAACGTTTACCCGCACCCTCAGATTGTCGACCGACAATTCATGTGGCACCCATTTCCCTAACTTAGGCACTTTCCCGAGTTGTTGCAAATGTCGATGGATGGTGGACGGGGATGAATTGAGTTTCTGAGCCAATTTTTCGACAGTTGTTGAACAGTCTTCTTCAAGTGCGGCTAGCAGCAGGTCATCATCAAACTCAGCAGGGCGTCCAGAGCGTGCTGCACCTGTCAAACAGTAGTCACTATTCCTAAACTTTTGAAACCATCTTTGACATTTCCTCACATGCAGAATATCGTTGCCATAAACGTCCTGAATGTTTCGCGTTGCTTCAATAGCACTATTCCCTTTTTTGAACTCATAAAGCATTATATCCCTGATATGCTCTTCTGATACCGCCATGTTTATGAGGGGTTCACATAAAGCAAAACACGTCTTCACTGGTCAAGGTCTGTAAAGTATGTAGCGAAACACGATAGATCTCCTCTTAGATATAACCTTCGGAAAATTTATGCTTAAACCGAGTAGGACTAGTTTAAACTTAATCTCTCGTAAAAAACGACATTACTTATGGGATGACCTGATAGTTTAAGCTAGTTAAAGCACATATTAATTATTTAAAGTGCTCTAACATGTTTGTTTTTCATTTCTTCAAAAAAAGAAAGTTATTTTTGAAATCAGTGACCAAAACTGCATTAGTATAACGATTTTCATTAAAATTCGCTGCTAGCCTCCAAACGGAAAAGACCCGCATTTCCTACCGTTGATTCGTGGCTTCTGTTTATTGAAGATTATTAATTTACTGTTATACTATTGCCTTTTCCATTAACTTATATTTACTCTGCTGTCTATTATTTGACAGCGCTCAGTACATGCTTCAAAATACTGTCTATTCGGATCAAATGTAGAATTCGGACCCCAGCCTTCTTTAGTTAGCTTTATAAGGCTAACTAACGAAAATATCACGACCTAACCTAACCAATCGTTAGGTTAACTGTACGCCCTTGACGATTGGTTAGGTTAGGTCGTGATATTTTCGTTAGTTAGCCTTATAAAGCTAACTAAAGAAGGTTGGGGTCCGAATTCTACATTTGATCCGTCTATTCGTATAGAATATAAAATTTCTACACTATAATACATACACACACACACACACACACACACACACATATATATATAGTATATTGCCCAGAAAAACGTAAGCTATTGCTTTTATGAACTATATTTACTATTGTCAAGATTTGCTTGCCTTTATAACGATTAAAATAAATAATTTGCTTTTATATGTAGCACTTCTATATGTCTTTATAATACCGTGTGACCACAAAAATTGTCCCTGTTTTTAATCGCTTATTACTCAGTCATTATTGCAGCTTCACAAATGAAATAAAAAGCATTCGAAAGAGAACATTTTAAAGTTTTAATTTATTCTACATGTGTTCAAAGTGACGTCCCTGGACATTCTTACATTTCACACAACGGGAAGGAAGTTATTTATTACATTTTCCAAAACGCTGCATTCAATGGACTGTACACTCTCTACCACCGCTTGCTTTAATTCTTCGATAGAGGATGGCTCTTGCCTGAATACTTTGTCCTTGACAAATCCCCAGAGAAAAAAGTCCATAGGTGATAGATCGGGAGATCTTGCGGGCCAGGGAAACTGCGAGCGATGAGAAATGAATCTTTGTTCAAAAAATCTTGTTAAACATTCCAGTGATTGCCTAGTTGTGTGGGCTGTTGCTCCGTCTTGCTGAAACCACTTGTTACTGCAGTTTTCTTGTTCAAAAACAGTGTTCAGCATTTCTACATATCTTTCTGAAGTTACTGAAAGCGGTCTCCTTGTCTCTGGGTCCTCAAAAAAGTAAGGACCATAAACCTTGCTGCTACTCAAACCACACCAGACAGTAACTTTTGGTGAATGCAGAGGTTTCTCCAAGTGTATATTTGGCTTGTTTTGTGACCAACACCGGTAATTCTGTCTGTTGATGAACCCATTGAGATGGATGTGGCATTCATCACTGAATATTATGTCACTTAATCTTATCTGGTTTTGTTCAATTATTGTTTCAATGCGTTCACAAAACATCAAACGACGCTGGTAGTCTTGTTCGCTAAACTGTTGCAAACACATAATTTTGAATGACTTCATTCTCAAATCCAACGTGATTATTTTCCGAATGCTCTCCCGTTTGATTCCTGTCACAGCTGATAGTCGTCTCACAGATTTCTTGTTGTCCGTTTCAAGCTGATTTGCGACTGAATCAATGTTTTCAGCGGTTCGCACACCTTTGCTGCGCCCAGAGTTGCCTTTATGCATGTTCTTGATTGAGCCGTGGTGTTTCCATTTTGCGAAAATCCTGCGAACCGTTTTAGGATCTATGGTCCTTTGCTGACCGTATTTGTCGTCTGAAAGACCGTTGGGTGGCAACTACCGAGCCATGTTTGATCATCTCTTCTGCGGTGAAAACACGTTGCATGTCCGACAAATAACCCATGATTGTGGTGGATAAAACTGTCATTTTTTTTATAAGTACTGATTTCGTATCGAGGATATCGAAAAAATTAAATAGAACTTTTAAATATTCTTTTTCGAAAGCTTTTTATTTCATTTGTGAAGCTGCAATAATGACTGAGTAATAAGCGATTAAAAACAGGGACAATTTTTGTGGTCACACGACAAATAACCCATGATTGTGGTGGATAAAACTGTCATTTTTTTATAAGTACTGATTTCGTATCCAGGATATCGAAAAAATTAAATAAAACTTTAAAATGTTCTCTTTCGAATGCTTTTTATTTCATTTGTTGCACATTTTACAAAAATAAAACTGAAATAAAATCTTGAAGGCAATAGCTTACTTTTTTCTGGGCAACCCGGTATATATATATTTCCTGAGACACGGAGACTCTGCAAACTTATCAAACAATATATGAGGATTGAAGACGATGTTAAAATTAATAAAAGGTCGAGCAAACATTTTAATTTGTGCATATTCGTTTGCAGTCTCCAGACGTTCATTTTACTTACAGCTCACCTTCGACAAATTGAGTTTAGGAGAGACAAGCTAATATGCTCTTTGTCTTTGTCTTTGTCTCTCTCTCTCTCTCTCTCTCTCTCTCTCTCTCTCTCTCTCTCTCTTTCTCTATCTCTTTCACACACACACACCACACTATCTTTGTCGTTTTCTGAAGTAAATAAACTGAATCTTTGTAAAACAAAATGCAAAAAATAGTCACTGAATATTGAAGAAACAAATCTTCTTAAAAATGGATACTGAAATAGTTTAATTTCGTTTATATTTTTAATCTTTAGATATTTTGTTTTCCCGTTACAGTTTACATAATTTACAATATTGCTTAATGCGCGCAAGAAACTTCGAAACGAGGAAGATGTAGCGTAGATAACGATGTTATTATTATTGTATTATCATTATTAATATTATTAATTCCGTTTACTGCCCACACTTTAATTTTTCTACGTCATGCACACTAAAAACACGCATTTATTCATATCGCTAGAAAGCCATGATCGTTATATATATATATACACACACACCTTACCTTACAATCTTACAAAGGTTCCGCGCGATAATTCCTCATTTCGCGAAGGTCAAGTTTGTCGCCCCTCCTCTCAAGTTGGTTTGGTGAAGTAGTGAGTTGGTTTCTTGTGCTCTCCACCTCACATAGCCATGTACGCCCGGCTCATCGGGGATTGTTCTGAGCCAGGCGTCTAGTCTTCTTTTGAAGATGTCCACTGCAACTCCTTCGTATTTCTTAGGTCTTTGGGCAGCTGATTAAACAGTTTTGGTCCTCTCACCACAAAACTATTTTCTTTCAGGGTTAAGGATGTTCCCTGTCTCGCTTTCAATTTGGGAATACGACACAGTCTACCGTTTCTACTTTCCATCGTTGTGTGGGGAGTTATAGGGTTCAGAGTAAGATTAGAGACTAGTTTCTCCATTATTTTCCATTTATAAATAATGTTGTATCTTTCTCTTCTCCTTTCCAGTGAATATAGGTCTAGTTCGGTAACCTTTCCCAGTAATTTAGTTCTTTGCACCCGTTGATCTTGGCTGCGAAACTTCTCTGGATCCCTTCCAGCTGTCTAATGTCTTCCTTTTTATATGGAGATGTTAGGACCGAGCAGTATTCCTTTGGGTATGATCAGGGTTTTCAGTAGAGGAATCATTACATTCCTATCCCTTCGTTAAAGGTCCTCAATATCTGTCCCGTTATTCTCTTTGCTCTGTTTACTGCTATCTTATTTTTTGTTTCAAATTTCGCATCATCTGTCATTACAACCTCTAAATCTTTTGCTCTGGAATTTCTCTGAATTTCCTGTCCACTTGGGGTATAATATTCCATGGATTTTAGGTTTTTCTCTTTTTCCGTACCGTAACAGCTGAAATTTCTCGGTGTTAAATTTCATATTGTTATCTTCCGTCCTCTTGTAGATTCTGTTTATGTCGGTTTGTAGAGATCCTATATCTTCTGGGTTTCTTATTTTTCTACTGATCTTTGTGTCATCGGCAAAGGATGTTACTGTGCTGTCTCTGGTAATGTCCTCATCTATGTCAGTTAGCATGATTATGAAGAGTAGTGGAGCTAAGGTATTGAGCTGAGGATCTCTGATTCTGATGAAGATACTCCTTGTACTGTAACGACTTGCCGCCGCTCACTAAGGAAATTATATATCCATTTTCCTACTTTTCCTGTTATTCCAATATATTTCAGTTTATGTATTATGATTCCATGGTCACACTTGTCGAACACTTTAGCAAAGTCTGTGTATATAGTTTTCATTACTTTGCAGTGCATCAATAATATTGTTGTAGCGTTCCATTAGTTGTGATAGGCATGATCTGCCTAACCGAAACCCCCTGTTGGTTATCATTGAATTTTTTCCCGAGTTTCCAGAAAATCATAGACTTTCTGTCTAACTATTCTTTCAAATATTTTAGTAAGATGAGATGACACTGGCCTATAGTTTTTGGCCTCGGATCGATCTTCTCCTTTATATATTGGGACAATGTTCGCGCTCTTCAGGATGCCCGGTATTTCTCCTGTGTCTAGTGATCGTCTCCATATCCAGTATAGGTGCTCAGCGATTGCATTCTTGCAGTTTTTGATCAGTGTGGCATTCCATTTATCCGGTCCTGCCGCTGAGTGTGTTTTTAGTTTCCCTATGACTTGTATAGTATCATCCGTCGTAAAGTCGAAATCCGTCATACTTTCCCATTGTGGTTCTTCTTCAAAGAACGCGTTTCTATCGCATATCAATTTGTCAGTTTTTGGAATACTGAAAGATGATTCGTACTGAGCTCTTAATATTTCAGATACTTCTGTTAGATCATCAGATAAAGCACTGTTCTCATTTTTTAAAGGTCCGATAGTCGCATGGTTTTTCGACTTTCTTTTTGCGAAATTATAGAAGTACTTTGAGTTAGTCTTTATCGCTTTTATAGCGTCGTCTTCTTCTTCTTCTGTATGTTTCTCGATTAGTTCCTGTATGACGTCATCGATACTTCGCAGTTTATCATCTAATATTTTTCTGATGTTGTTATCTTTACAGTTACTTAGTTTTGCAGTCACTCTTTTTCTCTTTCGAAACAATGCCTTCTTTTGTCTCTCGAACCTGCTTCTCTTTCCTCTTTGTTTTATTTTTGGGACATGATTTTCCACAATTTCTAACGTCTTCTCCTCTAACGTCATTAGCATCTCCTCCGTTGTCGCAGCCTCGAAAATGGTTTTCCAATCTATTACTTCCATGCTGGATGTCACATCTTCCCAGTTTATAGCTTTGGAGTGAAAATAAAAAATTTCGAATTTGCTTCTTTCTGTTGTGCGAGTTCTTTCCTTTCCTGTTGTCTTTATAGTAGTTGTTATTTTAATGATGTTGTGGTCCGATATCATAGTTGGGGATATTTCTACATTATCAATTAGATTACTGTTGTTTGTGAATACCAAATCTAGGCAGTTGTTTTTTCTTGTGTTTCATGTTATTTCTTGCGTTAACATAAATTCATCAGCTAGAGCTAGTAGCATTTTTACCTGTTCCTGGTCTTCTCGTGTGCCCTCCTTGTCCTGGTGTATACATATATTTTTTCCTATTCTTTTATATTTCATGAATGGGAAATTAAAATCACCACAGAGAAAAATATTTAGGGTTGGAGAGTGTAGATCGTTTACTCAGTTTCTTACCTCTGTAATGGAATCTGAAAATTTTGAGGTTGGCGTGTTCGGGAGTTTGTACATTACAATTAGTACTATATTTAATTTTTCAACTTTTGCTGCTACACATTCTACGTAGCTGTTTGAGGTACTTATAGTCATTTCTGCCATATGCCTTTCGCGTGTGTAAATAGCACATCCTCCTTTACGTCTCACTGTTCTGTCGGCTTTATACACTTTATATATATATATAATATATATATATATACGTATTCATATCCTCTTGCGTATTTCATGAAAGTGACCCTAAATACGAGATGGAGTTTAGCTCTTCGAATTTCTAGATAACGGAAAATGATGCCATCTGTGACCTACAGAATTCTCTCCTCTTAATTCCGAATGTTCACCTGACCTCGATTGTAGGCATGAAGGCAAACAACATCGGAATTCATATTCTGAATATTTGACCAACAGTGAATAGTTTTCATTGTCACGAAAAGTAAATGTTCAATCCTCAAATTTGAAATTGCGAACAAATGCATTTAATAATAATATAATAATAATAATAATGTGGATATTTAATTAATTTATTTGCTTATATTTATTTATTGTCATATATATATATATATATATATCGTAAAGAACGACGCTTTGTATAGGAGAATTATCCGCGCAAGATGAGAGCGAAAGAACGAAACAAATGAAATAATGAGGTACCCACCCGGGAATCGAACCCGGGATCTTCCGATTGCCGGTCAGATATGATAACCACTACACCACAGGCCTCACCCAAACAAATGTCGTAATTCCTCTACATACGGATAATTCTCCTATACAAAGCGTCGTTCTTTACGTTAATTATACTGCGTGTTTGCAGTTATAATGTATATACTGTATATATATATATATATATATATATATATATATTATATATATATATATATATATATATATATACTTCAGAATCGACCCTTTTCATTATTGTAAATTTATGAAGGAGAGAGTTGTTGTTTGCTCTCATTTAGACTTTATGACCTGACATAAAGATAACGGACCTATCAGGTGACACGCATATATGATCAAAAGATTAGAAATTTGTAAGGTCGAATTCTGAATGTTGTGAAGTCTGTATTTTTGAAGTGGTCTGGTTTTCAAATAATTGTATAGCTCTAACCTATATAATGGGAGAGTTTTCAGTCTTCATTCTCAAAGCACATTGTCCTGTTGCTTCAAAGATGAAGAAAAATCTTCCTGCCTGATAAATCAGTGCCTCCGTTAGGCACCCGCGGAGGGCCCCCTACATTGGCCGGCAAATATTTTTATATCACGGGAATTCTTCCCTAAAATTGTAATGAAATCGTTTTGGATATTTTTGTGTTAATTTTTGTTTTTCTTCAGTTTAGTTATAGTCTTCGATTACGTACTGTAATTGGATGTCCGGTGCTAGTGTCTCCGAGCAACTGATACAATGAGGAAACGGACACAATTAAATTTTTTGTTTGTTTTCAACCTGTTTCGCTACAAAGTGACTTTTACTTCCTGCTGCTCACTTAAACAAGATGTCAACTGTCAATAATTTGTCAAATTTGGCTATTATCCCCATTGAAAATCTAAGTCAAACTGACTTTATTAACGATTTTGCTTCTAGATAAAATAGGAAAAATGTGAAAGAGAAATGCCGCTGAAGAAATGTAAAAGAATGTAGACAAAATAGAAGGAAAAATGTGTAAATTGTAGAAGTATTACTCATTATTATGTATCGCTAGTGATAATTAAAACCCACTCTAATAGACAGAGTTTATTTCCACAACAGTTTCGATGTCCACTGGCATCCTCTTCTGTCTCCACCCGAAGAGGATGCCAGTGGGCATCGAAACCTGTTGTGGAAATAAACTCTGTCTATTAGAGTGGGTTTTAATTATCATATTTTGACTTTCACGTAGAAAAAAGTGAAGTTTTTTGCATTTAGTATCGCTAGTGACTATGTTGTGTTAATTATTTGATTGGTTCGGTCGAATATAGGGTCCCCTCACATGAGGTCTCGCGGGGCCCCCCACATACATAACGGACACCTGCTAGTAATTTGCTGTTTTTTCACTTAATTCTTCCAACTGAGAACAAAATTTTAAAGTACAGTGTTTTGCAAATGAGATGGGACAAAATATACAACAAATTGACAAAGTACCACATTTCTGACAAAGTTTTGATGAGTTCGACAGGGAAGCACAATATTTCGACAAACTATTCCACCTTTGACAAATCGGCAGATTTAAAAGACAGTCACTTTATAGGAATAGACAATATTCATTTAAATATCAACACTTTACGCGATGTCTGTCAGTTTTCATTACCATTTGACAAACTTTAAATGAAATCCCGAAAGGTTAAAATTATACATCATTAATTACAACAATGTATTTAACAGTTTTCAATTGTAGTTGTAAGGTTACGAATACATTTAAGATCCGTAAACAGTAACGTAAGTTGAACATAATACATTTTCTCATGTACACTACGTACATTTTCTATATAATTAAAGAAGGACGAATGAGGAGGCAAATGTTTTATTATTTCATTCGAATTTTGGAGGCGAGCATCATTATAACAAGGGGCATTGTCCACAATCATCACAGAGCGTTCCTCGCCTATAATGGCCGAGAGGGACTGGAGGAAATAAGCAAATACACATTTGTTCACGCCACCAAAAGCTAGTTTGTAATTAAAGCATTCCTACATTTTCACAAATCCCTCTTTGCCTCTATGTCTGCATCCACCTGAAAGGCATGAAAGCAATAACATGTCCCTTACTGACATTTTTCAGTGAGAAATGTCAGACCTATTAGAGAGTACTAATACCTTATATATATATATATATATATATATATATATATATATATATATATATATATATATATATATATATACTAGTTTGCCTGACCCGTCAAAAAATGACGGGTTGGAGTTGCAACCCTTTCCCAGCGTGCCTCTCCCTTCCTTCAGCGAGTTCTATTCATCAAACTTCCCCTTTCATCATAAAAGCAAAACCAAACCAAAATACGTAACAAAATACATACAAAACAAAATACATACAAAATACCAAAACAGACCAAAATACATACATCCAAATAAGTTGCAACTTCATCATAAATTACCGCTTGATTTTACTAATTTTGATTCTCACAAATCAATCGAATATTTCATTGTATATTAAATTTCTCGTAAACACTTTATCATCTCTCAATAAATTTCCTTGGTTCTTATTCTCAACAACAAAAATCTTCAAATTATTCTCTGATCTTGTTCGCGTCAATACATCATCCGTCAATGCTGTCCGTGAGCAAACATGATCAAAAGTTTGTCCATGTCATTTATTCACCGTTATAACAAAAGCTGGAATTAATGGAAACAGTCGTCTTTTCAACGGAAAAAGCAAATTTGTTTCATTCAGCGCCAGATCAATTCGTGGAATAAAAACTCGTTCACCTTTATTATTTCCACTTAAAATCTGAGTATCTATAAAATAACGGGTTAATATTCGTTTTAATGCTCCCTTCGTTTTCGATAGAAGGAGACATTCTATGACAATTTAACATATAAATTCGAATTCAGGACACCTTGAAACCTCAGGGAAACTGATAAAAATCAAGGAAATGTAATAATTATTTTTTACGGAAAAAAAAAATATTTAGACGTCGATAAGCAGCCATTACAGGCCATTGACCCAGCGTTTAGCTCTTTCCTCGGTTAAAATTTTGCTGCTCTCCGTCCTCTCCAGTTTTATGGGGAGACATCTCGTGGCAAAATTAGGAAACATAGGTCAAATCAGCCAATTAAATCTGGTTTTTGTTTAATGTGACCTTATCCGACCAATCAGAGACGTGCATTTTGAATCTCCCATAATGCATACTCATTCAAAAATGCTTTTTCAGTTCGCTTTTCGCTATGGTTTGTGGAGGTTGTGATTTGGATTACTATCAATTAATACAAGATATTTATAAAAAAGAAGACGGTGCTGAAGTTTTCTTTACCAGTCACGGTGTTTTACCTACTCGTGTTATTTGTCCGCAGTGTGGTCATGAGTGTAATTATAGACAAGTTGCTGACTAATATTATTGCAAAAGAGTTAGGTTAGGTTAAGTTAGGTTAGGTTAGGTTAGGTAAAACATTTTTCTGGTGTTTTTTGTTCAAATCCGAACTTCGTTTCTTTGGGAAATGAGCCGTTTTTGAGAAATTTTAAAATTGAAAATTTCTCAAAAACGGCTCATTTCCCAAAGAAACAAAGTTCAGATTTGAACAAATCACACCAAAAAAACACCAGAAAAATGTGTTTTGGTTCAGAAAGGAGAGGGAGCACTAAAACGAATAATTACCAAATAACGAATAATCCTTTCACAATTAGTCTCGTTCCATTACACAGTTCTCGTTTTGGGTTTAAATTTCTATCAACATAATTAATGGACCAACTTACTAATTCAGTTCGTGTGGTGGCATTCTAGAAGGTGTTTGTGCATTAAAAAATTAAACAGTAAAGGTCATCAAGTTTTCAGGCTCATCACAGAATCACCACAGAATCACAGAATCTCCACTTTTATACGACTTCACATCACCTAGAATAAGCTTCAAAACTTCACTGTTCAGCATCAACGCGTTTTTGTTCTTTGTAGTAATTATGATTTTCTTTGATAATGGCTCGTTCATTTCTGATATCGATAGAACGTCCGTAAATTGCTTTAATAATACATTCTTTTCCAATCATCTTTCCAGAAATTTCAACATTATTCGTTAATCCATTTGCATTATTAATTTTTCCATCTCCAATTTTTAGAACCCATTTATTGAAAACATCTTGTTCTTCTGTTCTCATATTTATTAACAGTTTCAGTAATTCAAAACTTTTCCATAAAGGCTTTAATGCAGGTTTCAATAATTTCTGTTTTTGATGTTCTCGATACAACTGGAAGGGTTGTGTAAGCTATCTTATATTCGGTTGGTTCGCTCCATTTGCAAGCTCCATTTGCATGTGATATGCTCCCATACTACTTGCAAAAACCTTGGGTCATTGATAATTGTTATTGTTATTATTGTTATTATTGTTATTATTGCACCCTCACTCTGAAGCTACAGGTCCCCCAAACCCACAGAGGGAACAGTTCCAGCACCTCTCTCCCCTTCTCCCCACCACCATCAATCGGAGAAATGAGGGATTATGCACCATACTACTGGTAAGCGTTACCAAGAGACAGACACTTACTTATATATATATATATATATATATATATATATATATATATATATATAATATATATATATAATATAACAGTTCAAATTTATCGGTGTTAAACTTCATATTGTTGTCTTCCGTCCACTTGTAGATTCTGTTCATGTCGGTTTGTAGGAATCCTATATCTTTTGGGTTTCTTATTTTTCTACTGATCTTTGTATCATCAGCAAAGGATGTTACTGTACTGTCTCTGGTAACGTCCTCATCTATGTCAGTTAGCATGATTATGAAGAGTAGTGGAGCTAGTACTGTTTCTTGTAGTACTGAGCTGAGGTCCTCTGATTCCGATGAAGATATTCCTTGAGCTGTAACGACTTGCCGCCGCTCACTAAGGAAATTATATATCCATTTCCCTACTTTTCCTGTTATTCCCATATATTTCAGTTTATGTATTATGATTCCATGGTCACACTTGTCGAACGCTTTGGCAAAGTCTGTGTATATTACGTCACAGTTTTCATTACTTTCAAGTGCATCAATAATGTTGTAGTGTTCCATTAGTTGTGATAGACATGATCTGCCTGACCGAAACCCATGTTGGTTATCATTTAATTTTTTCTGAGTTTCCAAAAAGTCATAGATTTTCTGTCTAATTATTTTTTCAAATATTTTAGTGAGATGAGATGTAAGCGACACTGGCCTATAGTTTTTGGCCTCGGATCGATCTCCTCCTTTATATATTGGGACTATGTTCACGTTTTTCAGGATGCCCGGTATTTCTCCCGTGCCTAGTGATCGTCTCCATCCATTTTGGCCTCGGATCGATCTCCTCCCTTATATATTGGGACTATGTTCACGTTTTTCAGGATGCCCGGTATTTCTCCCGTGTCTAGTGATCTTCTCCATATCCAATATAAAGGCTCAGCGATTGCATTCTTGCAGTTTTTGATCAGTGTGGCATTCCATTTGTTCGGTCCTGCCACTGAGTGTGCTTTTATCATAGTTTCCCTATAGCTTGTGTAATATCATCCGTCGTAAAGTCGAAGTCCGTTATACTTTCCCCTTGTAATTCTTCTTCAAAGAATGCGTTTCTATCGCATATCAGTTTGTCAGTTTTTGGGATGCTGAAAGATGATTCGTACTGAACTCTTAATATTTCAGATACTTCTGTAAGATCATCAGATAAAGCATTGTCTTCGTTTTTCAAAGGTCCGATCGTCGTATGGTTTTTTTTACTTCCTTTTTCCAAAATTATAGAAGTACTTTGAGTTAACCTTTATCATTTCTATAGCGTCGTCTTCTTTTTCTGTATGCTTCTTAATTAGGTCTTGTATGACGCAATCTATACTCTGCAGGTTATCATTTAATATTTTTCTGATGTTGTTGTCTTTGCAGTTACTTAATTTTACAGTAACTTTTTTCGCTATCGGAACAATGGCCTCTTTTGTCTCTCAAACCTGCTTCTTTTTCCTCTTTGTTGTATTTTTGGGATATGTCTTTCCACAATTTCCAGCTTCTTCTCCTCTAAGGTCAATAGCATCTCTTCCGTTGTCTTGGCCTCGAAGATGGTTTTCCAATCTATTACTTCCATGTTAGATGCAACACCTTCGTAGTTTATAGCTTTGGAGTGAAAATAAAAAATTTCGAATTTGCTTCTTTCTGTTTTTCGTGTTCTTTCCTTTCCGTTGCTTTTATACTGTTTGTTGTTTCAATAATGTTGTGATCCGATATTACAGTTGGGGATATTTCTACATTATCAATTAGGTTGCTGTTGTTTGTGAATACCAAATCTAGGCAGTTGTTTTTCTTGTGTTTTCGGTTGTTTCTTGTGTTAACATAAATTCATCAGCTAGAGCTAGTAGCATTTTTACCTGCTCCTGGTCTTCCCGTGTGCCCCCCTTGTCCTGGTGTATACATATATTTTTTCTTATCCTTTTATATTTCATGAATGGGAAATTAAAATCACCACAGAGAAAAATATTTAGGGTTGGAGAGTGTAGATCTTTTACTCACTTTCTTACCTCTGTAATGGAATCTGAGAATTTTGAGGTTGGCGTGTTCGGGGTTCTGTACATTACAATTAGTACCATATTTAATTTTTCAAATTTTGCTGCTACACATTCTACGTAGCTGTTTGAGGTACTTATAGTCATTTCTGCCATATGCCTTTCGCGTGTGTAAATAGCACATCCTCCTTTACGTCTCACTGTTCTGTCGGCTCGGAGATGTTATATTTGTCAATTTCTATTTCTTTTTTGTCAGTACAGAACTCACAGTTTTCACAGTTCGCTTGGCAGTCCTTTAGATGGGTTTCCGTGAGGCATGCAAAATCTACTCCGGTTTCTTGCATGAGTCCTTTCAGGTATAAAACTTTGTCCGGGGAATGGTTTGATTTAATTAAGGCTCTCAATGTTGGTTAGGATTATTTTTATTTTTCCCTATTTTTTCCATACACACACACACACACACACACACACACACACACACACATATATATATATATATATATATATATATATATATATACACTCATCGATATTAACTCTGAACAGTTTTCAATTGAAAAAACAGGTGAAAAGAGAATAAACGCTCGCATGGAGCGTGTTGTGTATACATTGACTTTTCATATAATGCAATACCCGACCGTGTACTCAAGCAGGCTTTCGAATCTATATGTTCAAAGATTAATGATTATGAAAATGTTCCGTCTAGTTGTAAATTAGAAACAAAACTAATCCTAAATGATTTTAAGGTTCTGTATATCGACTACAGAAAGCCTCAAACATTAAATGGAGTATTATTTCTAAACGAATTGGTTGTATTATATAAAGCAATGAGAATGTAGTTATTTCCACTGTTATTTGTGAGCTTACTGTAATAAAAAATAATTCTTTAACATTTTAATAAATACTGTATGCAGATTGCAGATATGATGTATTATCATTTCTAAAATGAATGGTATATATTATACAAAGCAGTGAGAGTGTAATATTTCCACCATTGTTTGTAAGTTCACTGATAATAATAATCTCTTGACATGTTAGTAAATATTGTATGCAGATGTGTTTCTATTTACCCCTTGCTCAGAAAATTTAGCTGATAATAGAGGTGTTAGACAGGAGATAAGGAGTTGTGGCGCTCCCGTTTCTCCTGTCACTTTCCTTTTTAGATGATCTTTTTCGTGTCTCATCTACCTTATGAGCAGTCCAGCATGCTCTCAAATACAAACTTCTCCTTCTATGCCTCGCTACATATACAGGGTGTCCCGTAAGTCTGGACCCATAGGGAAAAATAATAAAATTACAAAATAGTCCAAAAATTTATTACATAATCTGTTCAAAGTGTCCGCCGTTGTGTCGCACACATAGTTGAAGACGCAATCTCCACTGCGACAGCACTTTCTGAATCACAGTCGCAGAAATTTCTTGACACGCCTCCACAATGCGTGCTTTAAGGTGGAAAATGTTCTGAAGTTTGACCTCGTACACTTTGGCTTTCAAGTGGCCCCACAAATAAAAATCATAATAAAAAAATAATAAAAAATAATAATAATAAAAATAATAATAACATAATAAAAAAATATATTATAAATCCCTATGGGTCCAGACTTACGGGACACCCTGTACATGCATCTTACCCACTACACATTCTGTTCAAAATTTAAACAAAACTTATTAGTAATATTTGTATTTTGGCTCTCCTCTTCTTTTTCGGTAAGGGAGTAGGGGCATTTCTGCGGGTGTTCGCCCTTGATCCCTCAGTCCTACACAAAAGAAAATAAAAATAAAAACTGATTAAATCTTTTTCCTATTCATCAATATTTATTTTGTATATATACACGTATGATGGTGCCTAAAACACTATATGTGCGTGATATATTTATACGGCTACAATCAAAGATATAAGAATGATCAGCAAAGGAGACAACTTTTCAAATATATATTTTGCATGCAAAAATGCTGAGTGGGTTAGCTTCTCCCGCAAAAAATGCGGATTTGTTGCAAGAGGATGCCGAGAATGAAAAAAAAACCAACAGGAGAGATATATATATATATATATATATATATATATATATATATATATATATATATATAGTGGACCTAGTTTTAGCCGTTTAAGGTGATAATGATTTAATTGTATGCAACGATTGATTAAGGCAATGACTGATTGCTTTATAATGATAGGCTGGGTTAATAATTTATGATGTAATACAATATCACCGATTGGAATGAATGGTTATTTGATTAGATCCACCATACTATTGGAAGTGACCGAAATGGCAGCGAGGTCACCAGCTTTGGTTTACGCCCAAAGCAAATTAATATTAAGGTTATGAAAGACACCTTATGGGTTTTGTAGTTTATTATGAAAATAAATCCGTTATTTTATTCACTGTGATATAACAAAGAATTGACAGTAATTAATTGGTAGTTTTACGTTATGCTTATGGCATAGGCTTAGCTAATAAGATGAAATGTTAATAGCTTAATTGACACGTAATAAATAATGTAATACTCATCGATGGTATGTAAATGGCATGCGACATGGAATATTGAATAGGCCTAGTTAATGATATAAAGAATGCACGTGCGTTTGGTACATTGAATGGAAAAACATGACACTGATTAAGTAGGCTAAATGATTGCATGGATGCACATAGAATAATTGATGTGGCCTAATAATAATGGATTGAAATGCTTACACAGTATCATTTATATAAGAACATCATGTGATGTTAAATGATTACGTCAAGAGAATATTTAACACACAAATATGACTTGAACATAATGACGGATGATACGCGGAAACAACGGTATTGAAATGACACTTGAATTGGATGATAGGCCTACTGCGTTCTTTCACGAGAGTCAGTTGGAACGCGTAAATACACAATTTGGGAGTATAGCCTACCGTTCGGCGGTAGGCTAATGTAGGCTTCACAAGAGTACTTAGGAAAGGGGGTACTTATCTTATGGTGACGTAACCTTTGTTGAAGGCGGGTTGAACTATTACGCAGATTCTAGTTGTCGTTGTCCGTTAAGCCTCTTGAGATGATGGATGTAGGCTTCGTGGAGGCCTGAGGTGATGTTACTTCTCGAGGTGCAGGCTGGCCTTGTGATATTGCAGGCGTAGGCCTGTGGTGCGGAAGATATTTCGAGGAACGTGGAGAAACTTGAAGGCCGACCCGGCAAACCGCAGGCCCGAAGTGATTCCGGTTGGGCCTCGAAAGATTGCTTGCAGGTGGTCTGTAGATCTTACGTGAAGACAAATTGTAGGCCCTGAAGAAAGTAGCGGCCGTGGCCCCTCGGCCAGGGGGCCGGAAAACGGCTGGTGGACGCGCTGCTCACGTGATGATGGTGAGCGTACGGGTGAGTGAGAGTGAGTATAAGTGGAAGCTCCTTTTATACCGTAGGCCTGTGACGTAGCACTTCACGCCAATTATATTAAGACGCCTTGGTGAAGGAACAGACTTTCCATTGTTTGTTAGCCCACGTGTGTTCCAAACTGTTTTATGGTAGCGTGGAAAGAAAGTATGTCTGTCGATTTGTTGGTCTATTTCTTGTCGATCCGCTACAAGTAGTTCACTTCCAATAGTATGGTGGATCTAATCAAATAACCATTCATTCAATCGGTGATATTGTATTACATCATAAATTATTAACCCAGCCTATCATTATAAAGCAATCAGTCATTGCCTTAATCAATCGTTGCATACAATTAAATCATTATCATCTTAAACGGCTAAAACTAGGTCCACTATAAATTGGTGACCCCGGAGTGACCGAAATGGCAGCGAGGTCACCAGCTTTGGTTTACGCCCAAAGCAAATTAATATTAAGGTTATGAAAGACACCTTATGGGTTTTGTAGTTTATTATGAAAATAAATCCGTTATTTTATTCACTGTGATATAACAAAGAATTGACAGTAATTAATTGGTAGTTTTACGTTATGCTTATGGCATAGGCTTAGCTAATAAGATGAAATGTTAATAGCTTAATTGACACGTAATAAATAATGTAATACTCATCGATGGTATGTAAATGGCATGCGACATGGAATATTGAATAGGCCTAGTTAATGATATAAAGAATGCACGTGCGTTTGGTACATTGAATGGAAAAACATGACACTGATTAAGTAGGCTAAATGATTGCATGGATGCACATAGAATAATTGATGTGGCCTAATAATAATGGATTGAAATGCTTACACAGTATCATTTATATAAGAACATCATGTGATGTTAAATGATTACGTCAAGAGAATATTTAACACACAAATATGACTTGAACATAATGACGGATGATACGCGGAAACAACGGTATTGAAATGACACTTGAATTGGATGATAGGCCTACTGCGTTCTTTCACGAGAGTCAGTTGGAACGCGTAAATACACAATTTGGGAGTATAGCCTACCGTTCGGCGGTAGGCTAATGTAGGCTTCACAAGAGTACTTAGGAAAGGGGTACTTATCTTATGGTGACGTAACCTTTGTTGAAGGCGGGTTGAACTATTACGCAGATTCTAGTTGTCGTTGTCCGTTAAGCCTCTTGAGATGATGGATGTAGGCTTCGTGGAGGCCTGAGGTGATGTTACTTCTCGAGGTGCAGGCTGGCCTTGTGATATTGCAGGCGTAGGCCTGTGGTGCGGAAGATATTTCGAGGAACGTGGAGAAACTTGAAGGCCGACCCGGCAAACCGCAGGCCCGAAGTGATTCCGGTTGGGCCTCGAAAGATTGCTTTTGCAGGTGGTCTGTAGATCTTACGTGAAGACAAATTGTAGGCCCTGAAGAAAGTAGCGGCCGTGGCCCCTCGGCCAGGGGGCCGGAAAACGGCTGGTGGACGCGCTGCTCACGTGATGATGGTGAGCGTACGGGTGAGTGAGAGTGAGTATAAGTGGAAGCTCCTTTTATACCGTAGGCCTGTGACGTAGCACTTCACGCCAATTATATTAAAACGCCTTGGTGAAGGAACAGACTTTCCATTGTTTGTTAGCCCACGTGTGTTCCAAACTGTTTTATGGTAGCGTGGAAAGAAAGTATGTCTGTCGATTTGTTGGTCTATTTCTTGTCGATCCGCTACATATATATATATATATATATATATATATATATATATATATATATATATGTTATACATGTTATAATTTATAATCGAAGTAAAGCCACGAGCTGATGACCAATATGTTTATGTAATTTCATTCATTCAGTAATTCCCAAGGATTCGTTTCCTTCCAAACGGAATTCACACGCAGTGACGCAGACGGTTTCTTCGGTTAAGAAGCTCGGTTCTACAATGTTCTCAGGTGACGTCAACCGCTTGCGTGATGGCGTAGCCAGGTTCCGTTCCTTTGACTATATAAGAAGGGGATCAGCGCCCTTAAGGTAGATTCCGAGGAGAGACGGGTCTCCGGGCTGAAATGGGGTTTTTGGTCCGTTAACGGGAATTGCTTTTGGAAATTGGAAGATTTATAGGGTTTCAATTTAAGTCTGACTATAGAAATAACAGTAGCTTAGCAATTGATTCATATAGCTTGGGGACTCAGAACGGACAAGGGTGTCTTAGAAGGGTCTCTGGCTTATTTCATATCTTACAATGAAGAAAAAGTAACTATTATAATTATGGAACTTTATTATTATTATTATTATTATTATTATTATTATTATTAACTCTCTGTTCTGTATAAAAGAAACATTTGATTCACTCCAATTATATTTATCTCGCCTATATTGAAATTAAAAATCGTGTAAGCCGTTGTGTTTATTTTCTACTCTTTGGACTTTGATAACTGGGATTTCTGCATCCAGGAGTGTTAAAGTAATACCCTCTCTCGAGTAACATCCTGACTTTCCCCGAACTCGGGGAGAGGCGTTATTACACACACACACACACACACACACACACACACACACACATAATATATATATATATATATATACACACACACACACACACACACACGAGGGGCGGTCAGAAAATAAGTTTACACGACGTATAATTTCGTAATAAAGGACTACATTGATTATGTTTGTATCAGGTGAATTCGTTAATCATTGTTGGCAACACTGCACGTCGATTCGGCTGCCATCTACCGTACATTGGTTATATGAGTCAGTTGAACATGGCGGCTCGACTGGTACAGTGCCCTGTCATTTCTGCAACGATATTCCGAGTCTGTCAGTGGTCAAGAATTTCTTGAGCGCATTGTCACAGGAGACGAGACATGGGTTCATCACCGTACTCCGGAAACAAAACGTGCCAGCATGGAATGGAAACACCCTGGGTCCCCGCGACCAAAGAAGTTCAAGATTGTGAGGTCCGCTGGCAAAGTGATGGTTACCGTGTTTTGGGACTACAAAGGCGTTTTGATCACAGACTTCATGCAAAAAGGCACAACAATCAATGCAGCTGCATATTATTCAACACTGGAACGTTTACGAGTGGCCATTAAACGTAAACGTCCTGGACTTCTCCGTAGGGTAGGGCACTTTCCAGTCGAGCCGCCATGTTCAACTGACTCATATAACCAATGTACGGTAGATGGCAGCCGAATCGACGTGCAGTGTTGCCAACAATGATTAACGAATTCACCTGATACAAACATAATCAATGTAGGTCCTTTAGTTGCGAAATTATACGCCGTGTAAACTTATTTTCTGACTGCCCCTCGTATATATATTATATATATATATATATTATATATATATATATATATAGTATATATATAATTTTGTTTACTGAGTTCATTTAATATTTGCAGGAATAAATTATTTTATTTTAATATACCTCGAGTGAATGCTTTTCGTTAAATACAAATTTTTGTCTTCTGAATTCTTTTAATATTTCTATGCGTGCATTATTTCTATAAAGAGTTGGAGGACGCATGCGCGCGGGGTCATTCAATGGCATGCATTTTTTCTTATTATTAATATCGCTGTTGCTCATAGTAGCACCTGGCTAACGTGCTGATTTTAGGTTTCAATATATATACAGGGTGTTTCAAAAGTCCCTCATTATTTTTAAAATTTTATTAAAATAGCAATTACAAGAGGAACCAAATGACAATTTGGTTGCTGAGTCTACGATTCATGAGAATTTTGGTGGCATCAAACTTGGCTTCATAAGTCTACTGGAGAGTCACTGGTCCACCTCAACGTGGGCACCGTCTTTTTCGAAACAAGCGAGCCACCGTTTTTACGCATTCTTGGCCGACATTGGACAACATTTCGGGAGTAACAGAAGCACACGCATTCCTGATCCGTTCTTCTAGTGTGGGGAGGACTCGCGGCTTGGTGGCGTACTCTTTGCTCTTAATGTAGCCCCACAAAAAGGAGTCGCATGGGGTAAGATCAGGCGAGCGAGCAGCCCATTCAATGGGACCACGGCGACCAATCCACCGATCCGGGAACTGCTTATTCAGAAATGAGCGAACCTCACGCGAGTAATGAGCAGGGGCACCGTCTTGCTGGAAAATGACTTCTTGCATGTCAGCTACAGCTGACAGTTGGGGATGCAGAACTCCTGAAGCATACGAAGGTAATTGTCTCCATTGACGTTCACGGAATTTCCATCTTGATCCCGGAAGAAGAACGGACCAATCAGCCCAGCTGAGGAGATGGCACACCAGACGACCAATTTCGGCGTGTCCCTTTCATGTTCACGGATCTCCGCAGGATTGTGAGTTCCCCAGATGCGGGTGTTGTGCCGATTGACGCGACCAGAAAGGTGGAAGAGAGCTTCGTCGCTGAACCACATGTGCTCCAGGATCGATGGGTCTCTTTCGTAGTGATGCAGCAGTGTCTCACACATCTCCACCGGCAATTGTAGTCTTGAGGTTCCAGCTTCTGAACCACCTGGATCTTGTACGGATACAGCTTGAGACCACGCCGCAAAATCCGTTGGATAGATGTCGCGCTGATGTTCAGTTCAGCAGCAGCTCGCCGAATGGACTTTCCTTGACTCTGAGTAAACGCCTCACGGACAGTTTCGACATTCTCCTCACTCCGCCCACTTCGAGGTCTTCCTGATCGTGGTTTGTCCTTTACGGATCCGGTCTCCATAAACTTCCGGTGGGTGGCGACGATAGTGTTCCTATCCGGTGCATAATGCTGTCCGTAGACTGCCCGGAATCGTCGCTGCACTTCGACCACAGATTGAAAAACCTCCTGCCATGCAGCGATTTTACACCTCTGCTCTAGAGTCAGCATGGTAGCAGAAGAAAACGGAGCAAAACTTCAAATGTAGACTCAAAAACATTCTCAACTACTGAGTAAGAGTTTACCAAAAGATGAACGTCGTTGGTCGATTAGCTGCAAAGAAAATTGAAAATCAAATTAGTGAGGGACTTTTGAAACACCCGGTATATTATATATACACAGTATGTTAAACACAGACCGTGCATGGAACAAGCTGGTGAGGAAGTTATATTTTGGGGCCTCTTGCGAGTAACCCAGTGTCCACGTTGGGCTTTCCATCATGAAAAAGAAAAAACTATAGTATTTGTCATTTATCATTACTTATTCGAACTATAGTGGATGTAATTTCCCAGAAGAGTTCCTTGTTCCATGCACGGTCTGTGTTTAATATATAAGTTTCTCAGGGGACCATTCTGAGTGTGTGTATATTACACACACACACAACACACACATATATATATATATATATATATATATATATATATATATATATATATATATATATATATATATATATATATATATATATATAATACACACACACACACACACACACACATATATATATACACACATTTTAACTATTACATTGAAGTCGGCTTGGAGAGGGTGGTTCGACTTTTGATGATGCAGAAACGAATTATTGTACTATAAAGATTGAGGTCGGGAGTTCGAGTTCTGATGGTGAAATATCACTGTTACCCCTGAGGCAGATCTGAAGGGTGGCCGCTGAAGTTCATAGTATGACGTCAGACACACACATACACGCATATATATCAGGAGAAGAATGGTGCATGAGAGCTAGATATTAGGTTAGTTTAGTTTACTCTGTATTGAGTTTTCTACTTTGGGGGGTGCATGCCCATTGGCATTCAACCCACTTGGCACTCCCCTCTCCCCACTACCCCTACCCCACACCCTCTCGCACCAGATACACCCATATCTTTCTATTTTGCTCAAGTACTGTTAGTAATGAAGGACCCATAAAAGCAGTGTCAATAATTTTCAAGTTCATTAAATTCTGTCATGAGAAAAATCAGCTGTGATATTTCACTTGAAAAGTAATATTACTTGTGTAAACTGTTTTTTAGATATATATATATACACACACACACACTGTTTGTTCTTTCCAGATATTTTTTAATTATTTATTTTTGTTTAAAATTCTTAATTTTTACACACTTTTACAAGCGTCTGTTAAACACATTATTTGTGTGTTAGATGTTTTTTACTAAACTATACCGAAACTGTACTTGTAATTCTACTTAAGTTTATGTAAGCCATAAAATTTTGAGCAAATTATAATGAATAATAGCTTAATAGTTATCTGAAGTGCCGTTCTTCTGTTCTTTTCCTTTCGTACTTGTATTGTTGTCGGAGATTCTTACGTACATAACTTATTTACATGTTTTGAATTTGAGCTTTATTTCAGTTTAGTTGCAGATATTTGCGAGTATTTACGTAGTTTTGGTCTCCCGTATTGATGAGAATCGTTGCCAGTTGTCGTTGATATAGTGTACAGGGTGGCCCATAAGTCCCAATCGGGGCTTTGTTTGATGTTTTGTATTTACACTTTAATTATAACCGACTGGGATTTATGGGCTACCCTGTAGAAACGGCGCGGCAGTTGTTATTGAAACACTTGTTGTTGGTAGTGGGTACATCGTAACAGTTCTCCGTATTGGATATTTGTGGCATTTGTTTTGTTGATTAGTGATAATAATAATGATAACACTGGTCAACAAAGATTTTTCATCAGAGTGACATTTGTGTTGGCTGGATAGCATGTTTCACGCTGATTCCAAAACTGCATTCAGATTTTTTCTAGCACGTATAGTTTTCAAGATGAAGGCTATATATAACTACACAGATTTAACCATTTTAAATAGGCAAAATACTATTTCAACATTTGATTGTGTTTATTTTATTGTGTTTTTTTTAGTTTATTCATCTTATTTATTTCAATTATCTTAATTATACATCTTATGTATTTCAGGTGTGAGCTTTTACGTCTAGCAGCATTGTGATTCAAGCAACAACGCCGTGCTTTGTGTGTCAAAAGATAACAGTCCAGTCCAAGAACTTGTTGTGTCAAGTTGGTGTACATTTTTTTTGAATTTATAGTTTGCTCAGGTCAGTCAACATGCCTCGACAATGTAAGAATGACCCCGACAAGTTCTGTTTCGTATGCGGCCAGTTCACAACTAAAACACAGCGACGAAGTATTACAACCGACATTAAGAAAATATACAAGCTATACTTTGGTTGCCATCTAGGTGACCAAGATAAACCATGGGCGCCACATCAAATCTGTTCTGGCTGTTCAAATGGATTACGTGATTGGCTTAACAAAAAGAAAGCTTCAATGCAATTTGCCATACCCATGATATGGAGGGAGCCGAGAGATCATCATGAAAACTGTTATTTTTGCAGTGTGAACTTAATGGGGTTTTCTGCCAAGAACAAACACCAGATTGTATATCCAAACTTGGATTCAGCACGTAGACCAGTAAAACATGATGAAACATTGCCCATTCCAATTCCCCCAAGTGATAGGCTAGATTCTATCATAGATGACATGGAAAGTGATGAAGGTGCAACTGGCGTTTCCGGACCATCTACAGAACCAGAGTACACTTTTGAAGGTAGACATTTAGAGCCTAAAAAGTTAACCCAAGGACAGTTGAATGATCTTGTTAGAGACTTATCGCTGTCTAAAGAGAAATCAGAGCTTCTCGCCTCAAGACTAAAGGAGAACAATTTACTTGAGAACAATGTTCGTATTAGTTACTACCGAAAGCGGAATTTTGAATTAACAGCATTCTTTTCAGTAGACGGTCCTCTCTGTCATTGCCATGACATCAATGGACTATTTACAGCCATATCTCAGACGTATGTGGCATCTGAGTGGCGCCTCTTTATTGATTCGTAGCAGAGAAGCCTGAAAGCAGTTCTTTTGCATAATGGTAATATAATGCCATCCATCCCCATTGCCCATTCCGTCCATCTAAAAGAGACATATGACAATATGGATATACTACTTAAGGCAATCAAATACGACAGTCATCAATGGAATGTTTGTGGAGATCTAAAAGTTATAGGAATGCTTATGGGTATGCAGTCAGGATTCACAAATGGATATGTGAAAACTTTCTTGGAAGCAACAAGTCACCTGCGTATAAGGATGGAGTCAAGAACCTCCTTGATGCCTTCAAAGAAATGGAGTGTCGAATGTCGTTAAAAATTCACTTCCTGCATTCCCACTTAGATTTCTTTCCTGAAAACCTTGGTGCAGTGAGTGACGAGCAAGGAGAGCGCTTCCATCAAGATATTCAGATGATGGAGAAGCGCTACCAAGGATATTGGAATGAAAGCATGATGGCGGACCATTGTTGGATGCTGTATCGTGACAATCCAGGCCAAATTTACAAAAGGAAATCACACTCACAACGCTTTTAATAAAATAATGTATATATTCTTTATTTATAAGTACATTGAATAAAGTATATGATGTATTTGTTGTTTAGCATTCCTAAGTGTGATCTATACAGCCATAAAGTTCCTTATAGCAATATCAAAAACTTAAAAATATCAAAACCAGTGTATCTATATAACTATACGTGCTAGAAAAAAAATAAAACCAGATTCGGAATCAGCGCGAAACATGCATTAAGAAAAGTGTGATCATGTTTGTGATGAGAAAAAAAAGTTTCATTTTGTTGGCCAGTGATAATCAGACGGACCAGAAACGAGCACAGCGCTCAGGCCAGACAAACTCCTGCATGGATTATTTTAACCAGAATATGCTTGTAGAGATATTAATATTAGGTTCTAATTTATATCGTTATGACTTTTGGTGCTGGCGATATAAACCTACTTACCGACGAAGGAAATGTGTCTGCGCACATAAAAAACAAAATACAATCACATTCATTAAGTATTATTTATTTTTTTCGCTCTGAATAAATACAATGCGTTAAATATATATATATATATATATATATATTTTTTTTTTCCTCGGTGCTCTTAATCTGTCTTATGTCTTATAGCGACGAAGATCGCAGTTTTTCCTTCGTTACTAATTCTTATTTGCTCTTACGAGAAGCTATATTTTCCTTTTTGTACTTTTTGTGTCATTCTAACTTATCTTATATTTTTTCTTTCTAAAGTTACCTTGGGTGTTTTTATAGTTTCTATTCCATTTATTCTTTAATTTCGTTATTTCTCTTTTGTTATTGTTGTTATTCTCAGTTTTGTTTCATGCATTAGCGACGAGAATAAAACTTTGCTCGTACGACCAAGTTAGAAACTTACGGCCCAATGTTTCGATAATTTTTATGACAAATGATATTTTTATAGGACATTTTTATAGCCCCCATTACATACATTTTCGTAACTTACTGTTCGAGCAAAGTTTTGCTTTCATCATCAGATGTATACATGTCGACTATAGTATAAACCCGAACGAAATGTATAAGACTCAGGTTTTTACGAAAGAAATATCTACCTTGCTTTGATCTACAGAACAGATCTACAGAAGCTAAGGCTAATAAAGACCCTAAGATCCACTCTAAGGTTAGCCCGAGAGAAAGAAAGAGTAGGGGGTTAAGAGAAGAGAAGAGAATAAGGGGTTAAGTAAGGAGGAACGAAAATAAGAGATTAAATCAACGAAAATAAGAGATTAAACAAAATATATTCATATTTATGACTTTTTTTATCGTTATTTGTTTATCTGAGCATTAAGACAACCGTAACGTTTAAATAATGAACATTATATGCATATAAAATAATTAAATAGATGCCCATTTATCATAATTTTATATACAAGGTGCTTCAAAAAAATTTACCACTTACAGTATATGGCGCTAATATGCTATTGCTTACCACTTATAGTTTGTGTTTTATTTGTTTATGTAAATATTTGTGTGTTTATTTGCTTGTTTTTAATAATGTCGTTTTTTTAGGAACTGTGTGAGTGATTAATGAGTGAACCCCATTCAATGGAAATGGTTACAAGGTTTACATTACTTACCAATTATATATAGTTGCTCTAATGACATATTAGCGCCATATAAGTGGTAAATTTTTTTGAAGCACCCTGTATATATATATATATATAGAATTATTGCTAGCCAAGTCAATATGGTGAACATTCTGTATAAAAGAATACTATTTTGTATTTATATTTAGGGTTGGACTTTGGCGAAATTAAGAAATTCTTATAATTCTTTTATTCTTTATTCTCCTCTTATTTTCTTCAAAAACAATTTCGCTTCCTGACTTCAAAACGAGTCAAATAATTTTGGAAATATGGAAAATCTTATTTCCTTTCCGGCTGATAATAACTCGAAATATAAATGTCTGTTTATGGGAACAAAACTTTACGCTGAAAAGAGTAACTTATAAACTGTATAGAATATGTTAAAATCGTACTTTATATATTAATTTTGACCTTTTCCAGTTTGTGTACCGTTTTTCATATAATTTATTTTTGATTGGTCATACAACCGCCGTCGATTATAACAACTTTTTAAGAGAGGTAAGTTCTTGATAACCTAACCTAACCTAACCTTCTGTTTTACTCTATGCTGTGCCTAACAGAAAAAAAAATGTTTAGTATGCTGTATGTAATGTACTGTAGAAAACGGTACATAAACTGGAAAATGTCCTAATTTTGTTGCAGTAGTTTGTATGCGAAATGCACACACACACACACACACCACACACACACACACACACACATATATTACATCTTTGTCTTACCAGAACGTTAAAAATGTAATTAGAAAGTATGATTAAATTATATTGAGTTCTTTGTTACAATAGACTTTTTTCCTCGTTTCAACTGTAACAAACTTGTGTTATATATATATATATATATATATATATATGTATATATATATATATATACACAACACCATAACAGAACTATAAAGAAGGACTGAAATAACGACATAACTTTCTTTAATTATTAAAATTGTACTTTTCTTTCACACTTCAATTACTGCAAACAAAAATTAATTTAAAATATTTTCAAAACATAAACGTTACGTACTGAACATCCGTTAAAAACTGTCTGTCAATGTCCGTTAATATCTGTCTATCTGTCTGTCTCTGTTTCAGAATAATGTTAATAACACAACGAGTAGGAACAACAATGTTTTGTCACATACATTATTTCCAGTTTTGATTCCTTATGTAAATTGTACAAGTGAGAATTTGAAAATAAAGGTGTCTCTGACTGTTTACTGAAATGTGCATTAAAAATAGATCATATTTTGTAGTACATATAATCTTCCTCCAGCCGACTTGAATGTGAAAGGTGAAGTATATACATATACACAGTATATACATAGTTACAAGGGAGAGAGAGAGAGAGAGAGAGAGAGAGAGAGAGAGAGAGAGAGAGAGAGGACATTGTAGGGATTATATCGAAACGTCAGTCTCTCTATCCATTTACTTGCTTGTAAATTATTCTTGAAAGAATACATTAAAGAGAGATAAATTATCTTCCAATATATGGGTATATATGTGTGTGTATGTGTGTGTGTGTGTGTGTGTGTAAAACACAGATGCCAGTTTTTATCTAATTTATAATCTAAACCTGTTTATATAGAAAATGTTTAATTAAACCCATCAGCGTTCAATGCTTCGTTCGAAAATCATATATCTAATAATAATTATAAAACCCGATTTAATAGATTAGTCGTACCTTTTGGTCCTCGCCTTTCATCTTGTAATTATTACAAAATTAATTAATCTGCAACAAATCTGTAAAATAATCTGTAACATGTTGCTGTCTTTCTCATCAATCTTGCATCTTTTTTTGTCGAAAAGTGTTCATAAGTGGATCAAAAGTGTTGATAAATTGAATTTTGAAAATATGAAATATAGCGTTTACAAATTTTAATTTTGGTTATAGTGAATGTATTTGAATTTTAATTAATTTCATCTGTTTAATTAATATATATTTTTATAAAGTAATGAATATAATCAATTACAGCATTAACAATTAATTTCCCTCATTTAATAATGTGCGTGATATATATATATATATATATATTATATATATATATATATATAAAATGGCACATACTGTAGAAATAACGAAACATAAAGAATGAATGAACAAATACTGAAAACCTTTAAAGGAAATGACAAGAATGTAATGATTCCTTTGCTGAATACACGACTCATACTAAAATTTGAGTATTGTGCAAATGTTATTTTTCCATATTAACGAAAGCCAGTCACTCAGCAAAAGTACAGAGGCAGTTTTCAACCTCAATAAACTTTAAATTTGTACTTCATGGAAACAGGCTCGCAGCTAGATTTCTAAATTATGGGGGTGAGGGTGAGGAGCAAGAAAATTATCGGGGGGAACAGGAGGTAATACTCACCTTGTAGTACGAATATTTTAAATGTAATAATGAAACCGACTTGCAGTTTTGTATATTATAATTTATTTTAACTGGTTTTAAAAGTGTCTTATTTTTATAATTTTTTTATCATTTATCTTACAATTATTCCATTTTTAATTTGACATCGGCAATTTTATTTTTAGGGGGGGGGGCACGCTAAAAATTTTGAGGGGTAGTTGCTCTGCCAGGCTCCCTCCCCCCTTTGGCTACGTCACTGTCTGGAAAAAAGATAGGAAAGTATATTATTATTATTATTTACACCTGCCAAAGCATGTGGGCAACATCGTTTCCCCATATACAAAGTAAGACACTGTAGTTAGGGGTTCGACTCCTGATGATGTTGGTTAATAATAATCTAGGAGTTAGCGCAATGGGCTTGCATAAGTCTGGCCTGATTGCTGTTCTAGTTTCTGGCCCTCCTCGCTGATTATTATCATCTACACACGTTGAAAATATAACTGAAGTAATAGAACTTATTTCACGACAAGTCTTACAACCATCCATGGTTGCATGGTTTGTAAAAGTTCTTAGTTTACTTCTTTTCATCTTTCACCCCTTTCCTATTCTCTTCGACTATTTTTCCGACTTGTCGGCAGTGGCCGGCGGATGATGATGGTGAGTCTTTCTCTCTCTTTTTCTGAATGAATGTTAACCCACGAATGATAGGTTTTGCTACTTACTTAACCCTTTATTCTCTTCTATTAACTCCCTCTTCTCTTCTTTTAACCCCCTACTCTCTTCTTTCTCTTGGGCTAACCTTGGAGTGGATCTTAGGGTCTTTGTTAGCCTTAGCTTCTGTAGATCTGTAGATCCAAATAACATGGAAAAAGAGTAAAATGTATAACCCCCACCCCTCATCCCCAGCTAAACTGTCTATTCTGAAGGAAAATAGCTTTGCAGTCAGATGTCCAAAATTGGTGATTCAGTTGACAAAAGAAATTAGAAATCTTGTTGGTGTAGAAAAGGGCACCTTTTGAGAGAGAACTAAATACCTAGTTTTGGATACCTCTGGATGAATAGACTCAATAGAGAAACGAGACTGATTACTTAAGACGAAGACTCGAGAATAACAACTCTCTCCACTATCAAACCGGCTCCAAAGACAGAGCCACAAACTCGACCCCCGTGTGATGCAAAACCCTTGAAAGCTTGAAAAACTGGAAGACATCAACAAAAACTAATGCAAATAGAATTTTTTTTAAGTGATAATATCACAGCAAGAATAAAAAAAAAAAAAACTCAAACGAGCATTAAAAACTTAGCATTAAAAACTCTTTAAAATACATCTAAATAAGATTAAAAACGTGCATTAAAAAATACATTTCCTCTTTTATTAAGTAATAAAAAGCACTTTTAAGACATTCAACTACGTATAATGCAATCACATCTGTCTTAAAGGTAAACAATAAATCACAGTGTGTTTGTCAGCTTGAAAAAATTACGCAGTTTAGCGTATATATATATATATTTCATTAGATTAATTTGGTTGTTTTTGTTTGCCCTCGCAGAAAGTAATCTCGTTTTCTTGTTCATTTCTTTAAAGGGGTAACTGTATTACTCCCTCTTGGCCTCGGATATATCTTCCCACATCTTATTTCCTATGCAAATAAGTTCAGAGCTCCAAGTTAGGCGGAAGGGTTCACCCTCCTGCGTTTTACATTTTTATTTTATTTTATAATAATAAGTGTTTTTAAATAGTTTTAAAATATATTTTTTTTGTTAATTTAATTTTTTACTTTTGATAATTTTTTTATTATTTAATTAGGAAATTATATATATATATACACACACACGAGGGGGCGGTACGAAAGTATGGTAAATTTTATTCTTGTTAGAATAAAAATTACAGGAAATATGCATATATATACACATGGCAAATATAAAGTAAATATAGTAAATAAATAAATAAATAAATAATATATATATATATATATATATATATATATATATACACACTGTATATTCAATTTACATTTTATTTTGGAAAGCAAATTTGCTTCCCTACATTTCTAAAATTGTTATTTATCGGATACTGTTAGTCATATTTTGGAGTTCTAATTCGTTTCCCTTCTTTTTATATATATATATATATATATATATATATATATATATATATACACACAAAACCGAACTTAAATTTATTGTTTTGTGGGTAACTCGCCCTCAGTTTATTCTTTTATTCTTCTGTTTTTATATTTATTTATTTTAATGGTTCAAAATCCTATAATATTTTCGAGATGGGGATTCCGTTGTGAACGAGGTGATAAGTAGGGGGCTGGGAGGAGGGAGAACTAGGGTGCCAATGGAATACCAAGCCCGGTTTCCACATTTTATTTGGCCTTTCGACAATGACACCCAAATTCTGTATGGGGTCTCGCTTTTCGGGTTAATGACATTACCGCTTGCCAACGCGATCTCCATGGCTAAAAGGAGGTTACATGGGTTACCCGACTCCCCACAAGAGAGAATGGAAGACCAAAAACTGTAGTAATAATGAATAAGTCGTAATGAAAACTGTATTTAAAGAGGAAGGTTTCCAAAGAAAATTGTGGCGTTGATATTATGCAATGCAGAAAATACTATTGAGTTAAATGTACACCGTAATACAGTTAACTTTATTCAGTAATAATAAAATAATGACTGTAAATTTACTCAGTTTTACCGTTACATTTACTCATTATACATATAATTTTAAGTATATGTTGTTTGTGTGTTTTATACACCAGGAATAAAAGTGAAAAGGGTTGCGTCGTGGCCATAACAACGCTTCCCTCGATCAGCCAAATTAAGCGACATTGGATTTGTTCACTAGTTGAATGGGTGACCGTCTTCTGCGTCCAGTTGATGTACTCACTCGTGGTTTGGTTCTCACGTAAACCTGTAGGTTCCCTTCGTCATATGACCTTTGCCGTTACGAAGGAGGTTTAGTTAAACAACCTCAAAGCATCATCTTAATAGTAAAAATATATTTCTTTTAATGTATGAAACATGACACGCAAAGATGAAACATTCTATAGAACATCAATTTGCAAACTGGTTGTGAATGTGACTGTGTACGATGTGACCTTATATGACCTCGTATGACCTCTGATCATAAGATTTTATGTTTAAATTTTTAAACAATTTTCATTTTAATAAATTTTCTTTAAACATTAGTTTTCGTTGCTTGAACAGCTATTATTATTATTATTGTTATTATTATTATTATTATTATTATTATTATTAAGTGGTTCCAGTCAAATTCGAGTTAATTAAATGATAATCAATAAATAATAGTGATAGGTTTACTTGCGTTTTAAGAGAGAGTCGCTTTACCTGATATCAGGAGAAACGTTCTGTAGGGTCAGTGTCTAGTTTTCATTATCTCATTAGCCGTTTCGTTCCTAACTGACGTTAGCCGAATTAACTAACCAACTAACGGTTCTATACTGAAAATCAATCAGCCATGGACTGTCCCAAGCCAGTCCAAGAAATAGAGGCGGGGGAAACAGTAACAAACCCGCTGTGCGTAACTCATTCGGTTCGAAAATGGTTTCCGAATGATAGAGATCTTATTTTCCCCGGTTCGTGACGTTATAAACCATCTGAATGATCCTTCCCCTTTGAAAGAATATACAGAACAACAGCAACAACAACCAAGCTATAAACCACATTCCTCAATTTTTCAGGAAAAACCAATGATAAAAACGAAAGGTAGAGAACGAAATAATTTTCTCACTTTGACGAAAAATGAAATTCTTCGCCATTTCCATATTCCATAAAGGACGACTCAGACTCTGAAATATTGTTTGAATCAATCAGCGTTCCTAAAGAATAATTTATCGATGTATGTATTTTCTTTAGAATTTTAACGTTGATTTGCATATTCTCGCATCTCACCACACATACTAAATTTAAAAACTATCAAGTCGTTTTGAGTTGCATGGCTGGAAGGTTGGTAAATATCGAGTTTTTGTTTATTTACATCTCCTCTATAGTCAATTTTAAAATGAGAGATATATTTAAAAACTATCAAGTCGTTTTGAGTTGCATGGCTGGAAGGTTGGTAAATATCGAGTTTTTGTTTATTTACATCTCCTCTATAGTCAATTTTAAAATGAGAGAGATATATATATATATATCTACACACCTTGTTTCTGCTTCCGCCAGAATTTTTCATTCTGACGAAGGTCAAACTTATTGCTCTCTACTTTAGACCTGTAGTTTAACGTGGAATCTGAACCACAACTTACTGCGGCTGGTCAGAAATTACAAAGTCCTCGCCCGGACTCGATCTCACGACCTCCCAATTAGCAACCCAGCGTCTTAACCACTAGGCTACCCAAGGTACTTATTTATCTACCAACCAGTTTATTGTATGGAAGGATGAAGAATTGGTTAAGCTGCGTGCCGCCTGCCATCGCCGGGAATCGAACCCGGGGCCATTGGATTCGTAGTCACCAGTTATATATATATATATATATATATGGGAATAAAAGAAGATTAATTTATTAATTACTGGTTATAAATTAACCTGGAAACAAGAATTGTTCATGGAAATAGAACATACTTGAAAGCGGGAAAAATAGCCGCTTCTCTTTTTTCATGTACAGTATTTGTGAAAGGAATTTGTCAGTCTCTTTGGTAAACAAATTCAAAACAAACTTATATTAAATACCAATGTAACTTAGCAATATGGCAAGGAATTCAATTGTCTGTTTAATTTTGAATAATTTCGAATAACAAATACCATACGGGTTACCCCAAAACACTAGGAGAAGAAAATAAATTAAAAATTGTAATAAAGTCTCAAAATATAGCCATTCAATTTCGACTTGCCCCCCTTTTGTGCCCAAACAAAGATGGAGGAATGGACAACTTACAAATAATTTGTAACATTTATAAGAGGAAAATTTCATTAGGGTTAAATCGTTAATACGTAAATTACATCTTTCTAAAATGTTGGTAATTGTTAAAAGTATGAAAAAAAAAACCATACGATGAAAAATAAATAGGAATTTAATATAGAATAACTACATTTAACGTCTGGCAGCGTGTAAGGGACACATGCCACCAAAAGGGTGGAAATATTGTACAAAAAACAAATTAGACCGAAAAACGGTTAACAAAGATGGATCTTATATAGAAATATTCTTTACATACTACCGAATAACTTGAAATAAATTTCATGTTAATTAGAGACGGGATTGATGTAATTATTAGGAACAAAAAAATCTCCTTTAACATTGAAGGCAGAAAAAACAAGCCGACGCGACGCGACGGCTGGGTTCTTCAGTGCATTTCTAGGCGCGATCTCGTAAAGTTCTCAAAAGAAATTCGTGTTAAAATTCTTGAGGCGTAATAAAAGAAATAGTTTGCCTTAAAATTAAAAATAAAAAAAATGTGTGGCTCACAAAATTGAATAGAAACAAATAAGATTGTTTACCCCTAAGATCCGTAGAAAACGGAATTCGCTTATTTTCTCATACGCAAAGTATAAAATATATATATTGTGCCGTTAAGGGTAAATTAAATAAGAGCGTGTTATTAAAAAATTGTAAGTTAATTAGAAGGTTTGATCTTGTCCACAAAGAAAGGTTGTCAGGATCTTTTCCAAATGGACGACCCCACGGGATTTAGCTGAAAATTTGTATATTAATAAATTTTGATGTTCTAATAACGAAAATGACATTATTTTCCTGGAGAAATATGCGCAACATACGAAAAAAATTGCATTTATATGCGCACTAGTTTGCATGGCGCATGACCATTATCTAGTTTACACCGCTCATGACGCCCGGATACGAGGTAGGTTACAGTGTGGCCCCCGGTTAATTGAATGCCCGGTTAGGTCAATTGAATGGCCGGTTAGGTCAACTGTACGCCCTTGACGATTGGTTAAGTAGTGATATTTTCGTAAAACTAACGAAAATATCATGACAACCTACAATCGTCAAGGGCGTACAGTTGACCTAACCGGGCATTCAGTTGACCTAACCGGGCATTCAATTGACCGGGGGCAACTCGCAAGTGGATAGATCACAGCACTGCATTATCATATGTTTACACTACAATAATATTCAGACTAAACTTGGTATAAGCA
This sequence comes from Bathynomus jamesi, assembly GCA_023014485.1. Classification (NCBI taxonomy): domain Eukaryota; kingdom Metazoa; phylum Arthropoda; class Malacostraca; order Isopoda; family Cirolanidae; genus Bathynomus; species Bathynomus jamesi. The sequence continues at coordinate 165,650 of JAJOZX010002602.1, forward strand.
GAAAAACAAATAAACATTAATACCAACAACAAAAATTACTGTTTATGCGAGTTCGTATGGAGAAAAAGGTATGAAAATGAAGATTTATTTATTAAAATATTATTAAATATTGCAAATTTTAATAAATAAACGATATTATCTGCGTTTTATTTTGTAAAACCCACTACATAACACTACATAATTTAAATAACGGTCATGCGCCATGCAAACTAGTGCGCATATAAAAGCAATTTTTTTCGTATGTTGCGCATATTTCTCCAGGAAAATAGTGTCATTTTCGTTATTAGAATATCAAAATTTATTAATATACAAATTTTCAGCTAAATCCCGTGGGGTCGTCCATTTGGAAAAGATCCTGTCAACTTTCACTAAGATAAATACAGTTGTACTCAAATAATACTCTATCCATATTATTTTATTGTCTTGTGTAATTTGTGAATTTAAAATTCTCAAAGTAAAAGTCAGTTGTCTCAAATGTTATTTCTTTAGCAAATTTCGGATCACCTGAAGATCAGGGCCCCCAGCCTTCTTTAGTTAGCCTTATAAGGCTAACTAACGAAAATATCATGACCTAACCTAACCAATCGTTAGGTCAACTGTACGCCCTTGACGATTGGTTAGGTTAGGTCGTGATATTTTCGTTAGTTAGCTTTATAAAGCTAACTAACGAAGGCTGGGGGCCCTGATCTTCAGGTGATCCCATATTTCATTGATGTCAAATTTACATTTTTTGCATTGTATTTGTTTGGTGTTAACTTTAACGTAATAGAATATTTAGTTAATTTCTGGTTTGGAGACGTCCTCTTAATACGTTAATACGCAACGCATATGTATAAATATTATAAGTTCTTATCATTGGATAGGCAATAGCTTATTTATGAACAGTGTAGGGTGGACATTTTATAATTTTGTGTATTTTATAAATAAAAGAATATATTTTATGACATATTTTTGACATTTTTGACACCCATCGTCTGTATCAAGAGCAAATCTAAGCTTTTAGGTTTCCGTTTCCAATTTATCAGTAATGTAACATTTCATTCTTCGTGTTAAAATTAGTCACATTTTTGACATTGGAAGGGAAAGGTGTGTGTGTGTGTGTTTTAAAAAGTTTAAAATATGGAGTGTGACATCATTAATTCATACCAAGGTTGTAATTTTGGTATAATTCAATTTACTTTACAATTTTATGATAATTTTAAGAGTTTATTGGAATTCTGTATTGCGCATAAATTCATTTTGATCGAATAATGCCCGGTTTAGATCGAGTTAGGTCGGTTAGGTTTAGCGCCGCCCGGGTTAGGTCGACTGATGCCAAAGTTAGGTTGGTTAAATTAGGTTCTTTTTCCACCTCACAATGTTCCTAATAAATTATTTCCAATCCAATGGTGTAACTTTCATGCATGTGCAACAAAAATTTGAAGGACGCCTCTAAACTAGAAATTCACCGAGTAATTTTTGTAATAAGTCGTATTATTCACCCCTACGCAGAAATAATGGGAAATCTAAATTGTATTTTCTTGTTGTGTTTGGCCTGAACATCAAAACAGGCATAGATTATATATATATATATATATATATATATATATATATATGATGAATAAAACCACGAAGGAAAGGAAACACAAAATGGTGCTCAAGCGCTTTCGTCTAATGACATCCTCAGGAACACTGAAGTACATAAAAGGGTTACAGCCTATATATAGGTTACAGAAAGAAAAAAATAAAAATAAAAATAAATAACATACATATATATATATATAATATATATATATATATATATTATATATATATATATATACACACACACACACACACACATATATATATATAACACAATAAACGGAGCAGTAAAAATAAAATTAAAAATTAAAGGATTATCAGATTTGTAAGGAAAAATATCGATTTTTAGCACAAGATCAAATTAATTATAAAAATACAAATTTATACTGGAAATCTGCCCGGGTTTTAACACTTTGCCTTTTATGGTCAAGTTTCGATATATATACAAATAAAATGAAAATTAAAAGTTAATAAAGTAGCATACAAGTTTACCAAAGATTTAGCGTTCTGCCCTTCTTATCTAAATCTGTTTTGAAGGAATTCAAAACAACAGGATCGAGTTGAAAAAGACCTTTGCTTATGTTGAAGTTATTTGAAAGTTGGATAATGGCAGACTCAAGAATATTTCTATTAACAATGTTGCTAGAGTGGAATAAAACTGAAGCATTATTCCAATCAATACAGTGGGATAACTCTGACAAATGGACAAAAAGGGCACTGGACAACTGTCCTGTTCTAACGGAATATTGATGCTGTTTTATACGTGTGTGCAAATCCTTTCCCGTCTGACCTATGCAAAAGGAATCACATTGTTTACAACCAATTTTATAGATAATGCCTGAATTATTGGTAGGGCTATTTTTTACTATGATATTTTTCACAATATTGTTATATGAAAATACTACATTAATATCCAAAAGTTTAAGTACATTAGCAATGCCTAAAAAGCCCGGGAAAAATGGAAGTACTAAATATTTTTTGACAAAGTACGAGTGTTATTATTGACACGATAGAAAGTTCGTTTTGCCTTGTTGAGACAAGATTCCATAAACGCAGATGGATAACACAGATCACTTCCAATACCGTTGATTTTTTCCAATTCGGCATCGATGTATTCCGGACTGGCGATCCTAAGGGCGCGGAGAAACATTGATGAAAAAATGGCCTTCTTAGTGGGGTGTCATGTCCCGAGTAAAAGTGTACGTAGGACAAATTGTTTGTTGTTTTCCGATAGATACTAAACTTAAAACCTGGGCTTTCCCTATGTACACGCACATCCAAAAATGGGATTGAATTGTCTTGTTCCACTTCTAAAGTAAACTTAATGGAGGGGACTTGATCATTTAACTGAAGGAGGAAGTTATCCAGGTCACGATTCATGGGCCAGATACACAAAATATCGTCGACGTACCGCAACCAAGGGATGCCAACCCCCAGGATTCTCGGAATGTAAGTAATTTCGAAAAACTCCATATAAATATTGGAGAGGAGGGCGATAAGGGGTTGCCCATGGCCATCCCAAAAACTTGTTGATAATACTCGTTATTGAAAGTGAATTTACAGTCTTTGATGCAAAGCTTAATAAGTTCCAAAACAATGTGTGAAGGTAGTGGCAGGTCATACTTATGTAATTCTTGGGAGAGAAAGTCAAGCATATCGTCAATCGGCACTTTTGTAAACAATGAACAAACGTCAAAACTGATCAATCTATCGTTAGTTTCAGTACGTGCATTATTCAATTTTTCAGTAAGATCCATGGAATTTTTTACATGTGAATCAGAGATAGTTCCGAGAATGGGGGACAAGACTTTGACAAGCCATTTGGAGAGTTTATAAGTAATAGAGCCCACCGAGTTAATAATAGGGCGCATAGGGTTGCCAGGTTTGTGGGTTTTAATGAGACCGTAAAGGTAGGGCAGAGAAGGTGAAGTGGACATGAAAAGCGGAATTAAGTCCTTATGATCTTTGAGAATGCGTTTCAAGCCACTATTAAATGATTTGATGACGTCATCCTGCGGGTTCTTCCTAAGTTTGCTGTATGTGGCGGGGTCCTGGAGAAGCTCGTTCATCTTTCCGATGTAGTCCACTTTGTCCATAATAACTATGGTGTTAGCCTTGTCTGCTTTAGTAATGTGGAGCTCCCCATTTTTTTTTAATTGTGAGAGGCTATTGCGAAAACGTTTAGGAAAGTTATCTTCGTAATTACCATTCGCCGCACTATAAACGAGGCCTTTAACTATGTTAAACAAATACTGTGTTTCCTTTCCTTCGTGGTTTTATTCATCATAAATATTTTTCACGTGTTACTTTCGTGAAATAATTTTCATATATATATATATATATATATATATATATATATATATATATATATATATATATATATTATATATATATATATATATGATACACACAGACCGTGCATGGAACAAGGAACTCTTTTAGGAAAATTAAATCCACTATAGTCCGAATAAGTAATGGTAAATGACAAATACTATAGTTTTTTCTTTTTCATGATGTTAGCTCGACGTGGGGAACGGGTCACTCGCAAAAAGGTTCCAAAAATATAGTGACTCGTTCCCCACATCGGGCTAACATCATGAAAAAGAAAAAACTATAGTATTTGTCATTTACCATTACTTATTCGGACTATAGTGGATTCAATTTTCCTAGAAGAGTTCCTTGTTCCATGCACGGTCTGTGTGTATCATAAAAAACCTCAGGGAACACGATTCAAAAAGTATTCAGAGCAAAATCAGAGATGATTAAAAAAAACGAATCATGCGGAATTCAAAGACGATTCAGCAACGATCAAACACGAATCACAAACCAATCAAAGACGATTCAAAGACGCTCTACAGACGAATCAGGGAGGATTCAGCTACAGTAGTGTGTGCAGGTCCGGCGCCAGCCTATTTGGCGCCCTTAGCAGGACTGCAGCTGGCGCCCCCACCCATCTCCCACTTCACGATTGGGTTTGCCCACAAAGTAATCAAGGTACCATATTGAAGAAACTATTTGCCTTACACTGATCTATTTTAATTTGCTAATACATACATTTATTATAAAATTATAAAATCATTTCCCCCGCAAGGGGGTTCTAAGCTCGTGCTCGTTTGTACGTGCTTGTTCCTGGAGGTTTCACGTGCGCCCTCCCGGCCCTAGCACCCTAGGATGATGGGGCTCGACCCTGCAGTCAGTGTCATCCTTGGTCTTTTTCCACTTCGACTGTCCCCTCCACCCTTTCTTTTTCCTCTGTCTTTCCTCTCACTTTTTTTGTTTTTCCGCCGAGATATGCCCTTTTAAATAGAGGCGAATCGGTTCTTCCTGAACTTAAAAAAAAAAATAAAAAAAAAAAATAAAATCATTTCACAGTTCAAGAAAGTGTCATGACCAATCAAAACAGCGAGTAAAGCGAGGCATATGTAGTAACAAATCAGAACGCTCAAAAGTGCTAAAATATGCGTGCAAAAAGGACATATCTACTGTTTTTTCCAAGCAAGAAGGGCATATGTCACACAAAAACAGTTATTCGCTTATTGACGACTCCCGGAACTCATATTAAGCCGTAAATAAGCCGAGTCGCTTATTGACGACTCCCGTCTGTGCGCGCAACATTTTTAAATCGCTTATTTACGACTCCCGTCCCTAAAGGGTTAAAGGTCGTGATAGTGAAAGTTCTATAATGACCCAATAAGATGAATAAGTTAATTATGTAAATATCAGTCAAGCTAAACTGGTGTACATACGTCGTACAACCTTTCATCATTTGTCTATGCTTCTCATTCCTTCATTATTTTTTTCATGTTGTTCTTACATAATACTATCAGACGTGCACAGGGCGGGAGGCGCTGGCGCCCCCCAGATCTTTGGCGCCCTTAGTATTTACTAACCTCGCCTAATGGAAGCGGCGGCCCTGAGTGTGTATATATATATTATATATATATATATTTAAAACTCCTTTGCCAGCTGTGCATGGTTTTCTCATATTAGAAGAATACCAGTGTCATAAAACGAAAGACAGCGAAGATTGAATCATCTACTAAACGCATAATGGCCAAATCTTATTATTCCTTATTATTTTCTAATAATTTTTTTATCACTTTCTCATATATATATATATATATATATATACATATACATATATATATATATATATATATATATATTTTGTTTTGAAGATCCGATAACACAATCTCCTGAAGTCAAGGATCTCGTCTTGCAGTCATAATATCATCAGAAGCACTGTATTGAAAATGAAAATGAAAATGAAAAGGTTTATTGGCAGACTATAATAGTCCATATGACAAATATTATTAATACAATGACAGTTCATATACTAAGGATAGAAATATATACAATTGATTAGAAATAATACTGTAATGTCGAAGTTAAGTGGAGCTACAGACAGACGTTTTCGTACCAAGAAGTCCATAGCTTTAGAGGATAAATAGCAGGACTCATGGATAGCTTGGATGATAGGGTTGGTTGATTTTTTAATTCTTTGTATTAGACTGCGTTGAGCACGTCTTGTTACCTCCGGGAAGCTCGGGACATTGCGGGTAGCAAACATTTGCGAAGCTGAGCATCTCGGGGGTATTATTAAAATTACAATGATAGAAAAATAATGGGAAAATATCTGGGGAAACTTCCATAACAGAAAAGCAAACATCATGCTAAAATTATGGGAGAGTTTAGTCCTACCAATAATTGAGTATTGCGCAGTACTCACAAACATATACATAAAACGAGATATTGCTCATGTAGAAACCATACGAAGGAGTTTTACGTCTAAGATAAAGGAAACTGAAGATGAAGACTACTGGTCTTGACTATAATCTTTAAAACTGTACACTTCTTGGGAAGAAAACATGAGCGATTCACATTAATATACATGTGGAAAATAGTTGAGGGACATATTCCAAACTTTAGAAATGAAGTTAAAACACATTGGAATGAGAGCACAGGTAGATTCTGTACTGTACCAGCTGCGATGGACAGGGGACCATGAAAATGAAGATAGAAAATATCCTCAGAATACGAGGCCTAGAACTTTTGAATATCCTGCCAGAAGAACTGAGGAAACCTCCAGCACACACCAACCGGAATAATTTCAAGAACCAACTGGACAAGTTCTCGTGAAAATTCCCAGACCAGCCATGCGTGGCTGGCTACGAGGGCAGGATGAAAGTGAAAGACGATTTTCTCCTCTGTGACTCCCGCAAATGAGGTAGGATGTTGTAGAGAGGTTGACTGCAGGCCGATCCTAAATCGTCGTTCGAAGACACCTCAAGTAAACCTCAAGTAAAGAAACACGTTTGACGAGCTACAGTTTTGTGTCGCTATCGTACCTTGTATACAGGACACGATATTCAAAATGTGATTTAGCTTAATCACAGACATACGCTATTGGGCTAGACCTAAGCGGATGGCTGAAAGCTTATGGTTGCCTTCGTCTGAAAGAATTCAAATTGTAAAAGTGGTACACACTTCACCAGAATGTTGCTGAAGTTGCTCGTCCGTTCCAGACGCATAATGGCCAGATTCCTCCGACATGTAAGAACATTTTGAATCTTGCGCAAAAGTTTAACGAAACAGCAATTGTTCACAATGCGCCAAGAACCGGACGACCTTGAACGAAAAGTTTCTTGGTCGGTGGATCGGGCAGCGTGAGCCGAATGACTGACTCGCTCTGTGTCTGGAGTTGACTCCTTCAAGAATAAAGAATGCTATCGTTCCTGCAATTCGGAGCTTGCCAGTGGAATTATGTCAACGAATTTGCCGATCAGTATACCCGTAAGACTGCAGTTATGCAAAGACTCGAACGGAAGAAACACTGAACAGTTTTTGTGAAAAAGCTTTATTTTCTTAAATACTTCAAAAGTTTTATTTATACCACTTTGTAATTCTCTCTCTCTCTCACATATATATATATATATATATATATATATATATATATATATATATATATATATATATATATATATATATATATAATGTAAAGAACGACGCTTGTGTAGAAGAAACGTCCGCACAAGATGGGGAGAGAGAACGAGCAAATGAAAAATGAGGCACCTCCCAGGAATCGAACCCGGGATCATCCAATTGCCGGTCGGATATGCTAACAACTGCACCAAGGTCCCCGATCAATCACAACTCGTAATTCTCCTACATACGAACGGAATCAAATGCCCTGAGGGGGCACCTTCTCATGCCGTACATATTTTTCATTTGCTCGTTCTCTCTCCCCATCTTGTGCGGACGTTTCTTCTACACAAGCGTCGTTCTTTACATTAATTATACTGTATGTTATTTGCAGTTAAAATGTATATATAATCGTCAACATTCCTGCGGCGACTCCTACAGGCAGACATCCAAAAGCATTCACTCGTTCTCATACCTACACAAGATTGGCACCCACCTAAGATACCACATTCATTTAACAGGTCTCCGTTGGCCATATTCATTCCCTGAATTTAATAAACTCAAAATTCACTTCAGTTGCGCAACCTTACATTTTGTTAATCATATAATTTACTCTTGTGCATTTGTCCTTTTGTAATCAACATCATTCTCAGCAATTCATACACTTTTCTTACTCGACAATTACTGAAGCATATGCACGTTATTTTACGCTGTGGCATTGTTCATTAATCGTCTTGTTAATTAAACTAAGACCCATGAAGTTTATTAATCTCTTTTATTTTTGACATTTGGTTTGGTGACCCCGAGATCAAGTAAATGATATTTAATTATTTAATTACATTAATTATAAGGCCTACAATCAACAGGCCACTCTCTCTCTCTCTATCTCTCTCTCTCTTTTAAGACATTTAAATTTGCCGTAGCAACAACGAGTGATCACCCACGAAACACTTTCATTCTCCATAAGGGACAAGTACACAGGGATAGATACAAGGACCTCCCACTGAAATTCTCCGCAAAATATGACCGACTCACTATATCACTTACTGCATAAACACCTTTCACAGCGGGAGGCGTAAGTTGAAACTCGGCGACATCCAAACAGTTGGCAGATATATACACAGGACAGACATAAAATTACAGAAAACACGCTCACACACTTGCGTAGGAACACACAAACGAACAAAAAAGGGACCTTAAAAAATGCATGGCATGGATTAAGTGAGGTAGCGTTGCGTTTCTGCTGTCACGATTTCGTTTTTTCGCTTCTTTCTCTTGCGTGGCTGGATGCACGTGACGGGTGAGGGCATGTTGTGGAAAATCTGATTTCTGTTCTTAATTCCTGTTTCCACACCTTTCCTGTAGAAGCATTTCATCACTTTGCTGGCGTGATAGCTCTGCGCATGCATGGGTGTAGACATGGAAAGTTTAATCTTTACCTCTTTCTTAATCCTTTTGGAGCTAACCTGAAGTGGGACATGGGGTCTTTATTCGACCGACACGATACTAAGGTTTTTGTAACGATACCAAGTGGTTGATGTGCGATCGGCACAAGTATAGTACTAGTTAATTTATACAACGGTGCTATCTAGTGTACGATTTCTATGTGTGCATAGTGTAATTGTAGAGCTAGCTTATATATTCTCCTCTTTCCTGTAAAATTTCATGAAACAAAATATCATGAACCAAAAAATTTATATAGTAGGAGTTGGCAACTATTCTTATCGCGAAAGTTGGGCAGGAGTTAGGCTAAGCTAAGCTAGTTTCTGCAGAAATGTCAAATGGTATGCTTAGGCTACTGTTAATCTTGAATAGTTTTCAACCCCTCTAATTATGGTTTTAAGCAAAGGTGACAAGGCGAGAATTGAAAGATGTTTTATAGAGAAAGGATGGACTGGGACAAGAATTGTGAAGGAATTTCCTGGAACAAATTGGAATAAGAGATCGGTGAATAGATTAATAAAGAAATTTAAAGAAACCGGATCAACTGAGGGGAAATCTGGAAGTGGCAGACCTAAAAGTGTTTCCACACAAGAGAATATTGACTATGTCCAAACTGTTAGTTTGTCTCAAAAAGATCGACCAGGTTCACACTTGTCTCAGCGAAAAATTGCAAGAAATTTGAAGACTAGTGGCAGTTCTCTTCAAAGAATGCAGAGAGCTCTAGAACTTAAGACATATAAAAGAATCATATAAAAGAATCTGTGTCTTATGACGTGACAGCAATGTTAGATAAAAAAGGAAAACTCGCTGCAGAAAGTCGCTAGACAAATTTTCAGCGCGTGATGTTAAAAAAATTGTTTTCACAAATGAAAAGGATTTTACTATTGAAATTGCGCGAAACCACCAAAACGATGTTGTTTACGGTGTGCGTAAAAGAAATATTCCTCCATCGAGGCTTTACCACCAGGTATGGCGGTTTTAAAAAAAAAAAAATCATGGTTTAGCTGGTGTATCATGGGACGGAAAGACTAATAATATTCATTTCATTGATGAAAATAAAAAAAAGCGAACTCAGAAACTTATGTTAATCTTTTGCCAGATTGTCGGCGTCTGTATCCTGATAATTATTTCATATTTTAACAAGATGCAGCTACCGTTCATACGAGCAAGTACACCCAGGACTATCTCCAACAGAATATGACCAATTTCATTGGGAAAAATGACTGGCCACCTTAGTCCAATGCAGTCCAATGGACTATTATATATGGAACTCTCTCGCAGGAAAGGTTTATGAAGGTCAAATATGAAAATTTGCTGATTTGCAATTAAAAGAAAAGATCCTTAACTGTTGGGACAAAATAACTTTAACTGAAGTCAGAAAATGTATCATGTCGTGAAAGAAATGTTTAAGATCCGTGAGCAAGACGGCGAGCATATTGACCATCTCTGTCAATAAATAAGATGTGAATAATAAATTTTTTGTTTCATGATATTTATTTATTTGAGTGTACCTTATTGTTTCCTTCATTTTCGAAAAAGTATTGCGTGCAGAATTCTGAAAATTTTATGGCAGCGTGTCAATATGCTGAATTTATATGGTTTTCAAATTTGTGATTGTACAGCGTATATTTTGGAAGTTATTGCACTTTAAATTCTGGGATTTTTGCGGGGGCCACCGATATATATATACCGGGTTGCCCAGAAAAAAGTAAGCTATTGCTTTTAAGATTTTATTTCAGTTTTATAGAAAGAAATACAAAATAAATAATACATGTTAATAAATACTCCCGTTTATTGTCTATATTATGACATCAAATACTCAAAATATTCACCACCTTGTTGGACACAAAGCTCCAAACGATGGCGCCAGTTATCAATTGCCCTGTTTATGAAATTCTGTGGTAGCGAATTCCATTCTTCCACAATCTTTTCTTTTAATTGATCAATGTTCGCGAAATTAGTATTCCTATACACTCTTTCCTTCAGTTGATCCCATATTGCATAATCAAGAGGAGACAAATCTGGGTTGTTGCCAGGTCAATCTTTAGGTTTTATGTAGTCAGGAACTTCTTTGTTTAAATACTCAATTGTAAGGTGAGCAGTATTTTTTGTTGCACCATCTTGCTGAAATGTATATTGATTTGCCGAAATTTCGCGAATTTTTGGTTGACGTTTCTCTAATATACTGTTGCAATAATAAACAGCATTCATTTTAACACCGCTTTCAACAAAAACAACAACAACACTTTTACCCAGTTTTGAGACACAGCAGGAGATCAATAGTTTTTTAGAAAAGTTAAACCGTTGAATTAAAAGTATTTCCGGTGTTACTTCTCTCTTTGTTCTTGCTGTAGAATACACTCGATTGTTTTGAGTGGTGAAGGTGATCGAATTGAAAATGATTTTCATCACTAAACCAGATTCTATTGACATTGGGAAATCTTTCAAGAAAAGCTTGACATGTTTCCATTCTGTTCATCTTATTGACTTCACTCAAGATCTGCACTGGATAGCGTTTATAAACTGTCAATTGCGGATCTTCTTTGACAATTCCTTGTATAGAACTTCTCGAAATTCCAGTTTCTGTTGCAATTTCATTTGGTGTCATATGCGTTCCAAGCTTTTTTTCCTGACTTAGAACCATTTCCTCAACCATTGCAATATTTTCATCAGTGCGAACTTCTCTTTTTCTTCCACTACCTTTGGTTCTAGTAACACATCCAGTTTTATCAATTTTACAAATACTCTTTTTCTACACCAGAACGAGTCCATGGTTTATTCGGAAACATTGATATAATTTTTCTGGCACGATAGTGTTTCTCAATACGTAATTGTTTTAGCAATATTAATTCTTCTTGACTATATGAAGGCATTTTTGATGGGTGATTAAATAGTTTTGAAAAATGTGGAACAAAGATAAATAGAGTATATTAAAAACAAATATTATAAAGACGTATAGAAGTGATACATATAAAAGCAAATTATTTATTTAAATCGTTATAAAAGCAAGCAAATCTTGACAATAGTAAATATAATAGTTGATAAAAGCAATAGCTTGCTTTTTTCTGGGCAACCCGGTATGTATATACATCGTATATGTCGTGCGGGCTTTCGGGTTTTCCGCTCGAGAGTAGGAATTGACGATGGACTGAATCTGGTGAACGGTCACCTCGTTTGGTAGACGGAATTGTATCCGTATAGCTCTCGACCACGTCACTCTTGGGGTGATGGGGATCCTGGAGAATTACCTCGTTTCAGAGAATTACCGTCGAACAACTTAATCCAACTTCTTCGTGAAGTAATTTGTATAATTGGGATACAATTTTATGAATTGAATTCATGGTGAATGAAAACAATGAAGTTCACTGCTTTAGGCTTTATTATTTCACGAGTTCATAAGTTACTCGTACGTTGACGAATAACAGTGGTTTAGGATCTCTTTTTAGGGATTCTTTAGGAAGTGAAATGTAATACGTTCTTATTGTAAAGTTTAAAATGTAGTCTTAATCTTATATAAGCCGAGATAACGTCAGACACAATCAATCACAGAGCCTGCGGCTAGTGGCACAGTTAAAGGCGGCTGCGAAAGAACGAAGAACCTCGCCGACGACTCTCTCAGGGTTTTTATAGCCTCGGGGTAGGCGGGGTCGAGGTGGATTAAGTGCCACCTTTTTACGGGAGTTTTCAGGAGAGGTTTAACAGCAAGCGCCTATGAGAGTGCTTCACATCAAAATTGGGCGGAATTATATTCGAGGGAGTAACCCACTCAAACACGAAATATCCCTGCCAACCTGGATGTTTTCTTTCTGGATAAATCATAATTATTTCTGCCTGGGGGTGCCAGAATGGCGGCATTTTTGAGAGAACTAGTCCCCCACAAAGGGATTTAGTTGGAGAGGAAAATATAGAGTGCACCTGAATTCTATGGTTGAGAGAACCTTTTTAAGCTATTTTTATAAAGTTAAATACTGATCAGGGGATGCTGAAATTTAGACTGCAACTGGGTCAGGATAAGAGAAGGAGGATGGTATAGGGGTTGGCACTATTATGCTTTATCTATAGAACAGTAAAAGTGTTTTAGTAAACTAAACAAAAATGAGAGAAATGCATTTGTTTATACGCTTCCCTTCATTGGCGTGCGAGATATATGTTTTCATACGCGTATCGCATTGATTGAGATCGGGAGGTTACATGGGGTTACAGGAGGCTACATGAGGATACGTGGGGTTACAAAACACTGCAACACTCTGTGATGATATGATTAAGATATTTTGGTTTAGCATTAGAACGTAATTCGTCAGAGACGAACTCGTTTGGTCTGTAGAGTTACTGCTATGGTAGGGGTCACCTTTCAACCTTTCAACTGTTCCGCGCGATGACTCCTCATTTCACGAAGGTCAAGCTTGTCGCCCCTCCTCTCGAGTTGGCATGGTGAAGTAGTGAGTTGGTTTCTTGTACTCTCCACCTCACATAGCCAGGTACGCCCGGCTCATCGGGGATTGTTCTGAGCCAGGCGTCTAGTCTTCTTTTGAAGGTGTCCACTGTAACCCCATTCGTGTTTCTTAGGTCTTTGGGCAGCTGATTAAACAGTTTTGGTCCTCTCACAACAAAACTATTTTCTTTCAGGGTTAAGGATGTTCCCTGTCTAGCCTTTAATTTGGGAACATGGCACAGTCTTCCTTTTCTACTTTCCACTGTTGTTTGGGGAATTACAGGGTTCAGAATAAGATTAGGGACTAGTTTCTCCATTATTTTCCAAGTGTAAATAATGGTGTATCTCTCTCTCCTCCTTTCTAGTGAATATAGTTTTAATTCGCGTAACCTTTCCCAGTAATTTAGTTCTTTACACTCCTGAATAATAGGCGGCAGAGGGTTGTAATTAAAGGGGCTAGTTCGGGTTGGACCTCGGTCACTAGTGGGGTTCCTCAGGGTTCCGTTTTGGGGCCATTGTTGTTTATCATTTACATAAATGATATCGACGGTGGCATCGTCAGTCGGATCGCCAAATTCGCTGATGACACGAAGCTTGGGGCCAATGTTGGTACGGGCGCCCGAAGCGATCGAGCAACTGCGTGGACCTAGGTAGGATAGGAGAGTGGTCCGAAAAATGGCAAATGCCGTTCAACTTGGGTAAATGCAAGGTGATGCACATTGGCTACGCCAATCCCAAGTCGGACCACTCGTTGTTGGGGAGTAATATCGAGGCGACTGATTTGGAAAAGGACTTGGGTGTGCTAATTAGCAGCGACCTTAAGTTTACGAAACAGTGCCTAGAGGTGGAAAAGAAAGCCCGGAAGCTGTTGGGTTATATCATTAGGCAATTTCAGTTTCGGAACAAGGAGATTGTGTTCTCTCTGTACAATTCCCTGGTTCGGCCGCACCTGAAGTATACTGTGCAGTTCTGGTCGCCCACCCTCAGGAAAGATATTGAGAGGCTGGAGCGAGTGCAGGCGAGGGCCACAAAGTTAGTCCCTTCCATTAGGCATATATGCTACAATCGACGCTTACGCGCCCTGAATTTGTTTTCGCTGGAAACTCGGAGGGTGCGCGGTCAACTCATCGAGGTTTTCAAGCTCTTACGCGGGTTCAACGATGTCGATTTTAGAAGCATGTTTAGTTTAAATGATAACCCAACTCGCAACAATGGTTGAAAGTTGGATTTGAAACGGTTTAGGGCTAGTGTGTGTGGGAATTACTTTACCTATAAGATCTGTGACACTGGAACAGGTTACCTTCAGGAGTTGTGAACAGTTCCTCTGTGGATCATTTCAAGAAAAGGTTAGACCAAATCTTGCACACTATTTGAGGGTGTAGAAAATTTTCCCTGGCACCCGTTGCCATTGGTACCTCCTCGGTATGGGCCGCAAGGCCTTTTGAGGTACTTCTTTTCCTTGTAACTCCTTGATCTTGGCTGTGAAGCTTCTCTGAATCCCTTCTAGTTGTGTAATGTCTTCTTTTTTACATGGGCATGTTAGGACCAAGCAGTATTCCAATTTGGGTATGATCAGTGTTTTCAGTAGAGGAATCATTATATTCCTATCCCTTCGTTTAAAGGTTCTCAGTATCTGCCCAGTTACTCTCTCTTTGCTCCGTTTACTACTATCTTATTTTATGTTTCAAATTTCGCATCATCAGTCATTACAACCCCTAAGTTTTTTGCTTTAGAATTTCTCTGAATTTCGCATATATATATATATATATATATATATATATATATATATATATATATATATATATTAGGGTGTCTCTTATTTTCGAAGTGTTGATTTTTTAGGTTGCGCCCCCTCAACCAGTTCCATTGGTTGAAAAAACATCACATATAAAATTTTTTTGGATTGAACAATTTTTAGAGGTCGCCCCCGCTTATTAAAGTTCATAAAATATAGCTATTATTTATGCAATTAATATTTGAAATTACTAGCAGTTGTCAAGTATACTAAACATATGTTTTTAATTAATTAATCATCATATTTATGATGAATTCAATTAAATGAATATATTAGAGATAATTGTCAAGTTTGTAGCTGAAAATATTGCTTGATAAGACAAGATCAACCTGTTTAAACATGTTTCATCAAGAATGCTCCAGATTATGTTGCAATTGTTTATTTGTCATCATTCAGTGTTCTGCTGTCATAAGTAAAAGGTGTGTAACTGTGTATCACTATACTTCTTTTTTGCTATTATCAGATAATAAACTATGTTATTTATATTTTTCACAATTATTTATACTGATTTTGTTATTAGTGTTTGAAAAAAATTTAATGAATTTAATGAAAAAATTAGAATTTATGCTCTTATACACATATTATGAAGTTTTAAACAATGTTGCTATTTGTCACAAAGAATTTAATTTAGTTCAATGGAAATTTTACCTGACATGTGTTTCATGATCTGTGTTTCTATCAGTGGCGTCACTAGAGGGGTGCGGGGGGTTTTTGTGCAGTGTTTGAGCAGAAATTTATTATTTTTTATAAAAATATCCCTGTAGTTAGTTATAACAACAAAAACATTTTTCGTAAGCCCAGCTTACATGTATCAATATACCTACAAGGCTAAAACTCTATGCTAATTTACTTTTTGAACCTTCTAATGCGCTCCGGTCAGAGCTGTCATTATTACCCAATTACAATGACGCTTCGAATCACGTGGTTTCGTCTGCACGCTCTACAAGCACGCGCTGTTGTTTTCGTTGCTGCTGGTGTTTTTATAGTCGCTGATTTTGTCAAATTTTCTGTTGTTTTAGCTACAATATTGTGGTAATTAGTATTTGTGAACCTATATCAATAACTTTTTTGAGAATGAAGTAGTAATTAAAGGAAAAGAAGGAGAAAAATAAAAAAAGGCTTCCGCTCAGTTGTTGCAGCCTCTGTCTTTATGATGTTGCAGCCTCAAATTTATGAGTATATTTCCATATGCATTTGTCTACAACTTCTACATTATTTGGGCCGTTATTGATTATGCAAACCTAATCCATTAATGTATCTCATGTAACGGTAAAGTTTAACGTTAAAATGAACATAATTTTGATGTAGTTCTTAAACGTTTTTACTTCGAATTCTATTGTTTTCTTACCGAATTTTCACTTTAACCACATGAAACTATGTAAATGTAAATACATTTAGGCTGTGCGTATGATATTGTAATTTAAAGGAGTAATTTTAATTTTGCTAGTTGTTTATGTCACTACTATTGCCATTACATTCAGTGATATACGGGAATTACGATTTACGAGTAACATTAGTACAAAAAACATTACTAAGGATTCTGTATGGTCTGGTACGGGAGGAGGTCCATGGGGGGTGGGTGACACCATGAGTTACCGCACTGGGTGACACCAACCCTAGTGACGCCACTGTTTCTATTTCCAATAAAATAGCAAAATATAAATTTCTACTACAAAAATATTTATTCCTTGTTTCTTAGATTAAAAAATAATAGGAATAATAATTGAGAAAAATACGTTAGATTTATAAAATAGACCAAATTAACTTTATGTCTACCAAATTTTTTTTTTTTTGTAATTTAAAAAAGTCAAAACAGTGATTTAGCCCTGCTCTACAAAACCATAACACTACATTAATATTTTGTTTTCTTATTTTGCAGATGAATACAAGAAGACCATTCTATTTGCTCGGATCTACAGTAGATGATATTAAAGGCTCAAAGCTGCCCCCATATAGGCAAGCTTTTGGTTATTTTATGCACCTCCACAGAGAGAAAAACATGACAATCCGCGATGCTCTGCGTCAATCTATTCGAGCCACAATAGTTATCTGGGATAAGGCCAATATTCCTACTCAGCAGGAACCTCGTGCCATGAAGAAGTTAGAGAATTTCTTTAACGAATGGACTTGCTTAAAGAAGCATGCTTCCAGAACAAGCCAGAGCCATAAAACCAAGGAGGCTGATTTTGTAGAGCGATTGGAAGATCTCTTTGACATCGCCCATGGAGACGCTGAGAAGCTGATCAAGAATCGTGAGGACTGGGAGTTCCTTCAACTGCAAAGACAAAAAGGTCGTCCTGGCTCAATCGGTGGTGTGGACACTGTACATCTTCACCGCACAAAAAATGCAGTCAAACGGTTGGAAGCTGAGGCAGAGAGAAAAAGAAAGTCAGAATCTTTGATGGAGGCGTCTACTAGTCAAGTTGTACTGGCTTCTTCCACATCTTCCAGCAACACTGATGAAAGTGAGAATGAGGAGGAGGAGCCCAAAGGAGCTTGTGCTTTACCAAAATCTAAGAAAAAACGAGGCATGAAAAACATCATGACTATTCAGATGTCTGCTGCCCTGGATCGTACACAAATTTCCTCTAGAAAGGCAACATTTATCCTCGCAGAGGCAGCTAAAAGCTTTGGTTTGGACGCTTCAGATTACAACATAAACCAACATTCTATCCATCGCCTTCGAAATAAGAACCGAGCTCGTCATGCTAAAGAACTTAAGGAGCATTTCCATGGAGAATGTTCTATGACAGTCCACTGGGATGGCAAGATGATGGAGGACCTCACCTCGCACAAGCACATTGATCGTCTCCCAGTACTTGTGTCAGGACCTGGTGTTGAACAGCTGCTTGGTGTCCCCAAAATCCCAAACTCAACTGGAGAAGCACAAGCTGAAGCCGTCTTTAACTGCCTGAATGAATGGGGAATTACAGAGAGAGTAAAAGCAATTTGTTTCGATACAACAGCTTCAAACACGGGTCAATATAGTGGAGCCTGTGCTCTCATCGAAGCAAAATTGGGACATGATGTTTTGTACTTGCCTTGTAGACACCATGTTTTAGATTTATTGTTGGGAGCTGCATTTGAAGCAACATTGGGATCTACATCAACTGGTCCAGAGATATTGATCTTTAAGCGTTTTCGTGACAATTGGACTTCTGTTGATCAAAGCCAGTTCCAAACAGGTGAGACAGACACGATTACTAAAGAAGCAATTATCCAGTCTAAAACTGAACTAATTCAGTTTGCTAGATCCCAGGCACCTATGCTACGGGATGACTATCAAGAACTTTTGGATCTGTCCATCATCTTTCTTGGAGGTGTCCCCAATAAAGGCATCAAGTTTCGTGCACCAGGTGCCATGCATCGAGCTCGCTGGATGTCCAAAGCGCTCTATTCTATCAAGATGTGGCTTTTTCGAAACCAGTTCAAGATGACTAAGACTGAAGAACGAGGAATTCGAGATCTTTCCCTTTTTTCTGTTCTCATCTATATGAAGGCTTGGACAACATCCTCACTCCCTATTGAAACCCCATTTAATGACTGGCTCCTTATGAGGTCATTGATTAATTATCCTAACAAAAAGATTTCTGATGCAACTAAAAAAAAGCTCTCTAACCACTTATGGTACCTGTCTGAAGAAGCAGTTGGTCTTGCTTTCTTTGATGAGCGAATTACTACAGATGTAAAGAAACGCATGGTAAAGGCATTAGAAGATGAGTCCACTGATAGACCACCCAAGCGTCCTCGGATTCCTGAATCGACCTTCTGCTCTGGTGAAGGACTACACCAACTTGTTACAAGAAATACTAGAGAATTCTTTACTAAGCTGAATTTGCCAGAAGGATTTCTGAACAAGGCACCCAGCACTTGGACATCCAACTGTGAATATTTAAGGGCCAGAGCTATTGTTGCAGCTCTATCTGTTGTAAATGACCGGGCAGAACGTGCAGTAGCTTTAGTTCAAGAGCTGAATAAGAAATTGACAGTGGGGGAAGAGCAGCTCCAGTTCCTGCTCCAAATTGTTGCAAAACACCGCCAGAGTCACCCAGTTCCATCAAAAACTGTTCTTCTCAAAAAATAACCATCAATGAGGTCGCACCTTAAAATACACCATATTGTATAATCATTGTATATTAAATAAATGTTGTATAAGGAAATAATGCTAATTAAAGTAATTAAAGTATGTAAATAGCACTGGCATTTTGAATTTATCTCTATATAATAAACTAATGGTTTTTTTTTGTAGCAATGCTTCATTGCTGATTGTATAAAAAAAAGAGCCAGGAAGGATTTTGGATAGGAGAAAAAGGATTGGGATAAAGAAGGATTGAGGACCAAAGGATGGATTATAACAACATCAAGGATAGGTTAGAAAAGGATCAATGATAAATAAGAAGGCCTATACTTATAAAAACGAATCAAACTAAAAAAGAAGGAAGGAATTATGTGTATAATGAGCATAATCATATGTCAGGAGCTATTATGCCATGGTCACCATTTTTATTAGCCGGGGGCGACCCCTAAATATGAGCCAATTTGTGTCAAACTTTCAAGTTTTAGTTTTTATGCTAAATGGAACTATTTTAGGGGGCGCAGATAAAATAATTCAACATTTCAATTTTTGACTACCTAATAAGAGACACCCTAATATATATATATATATATATATATATATATATATAAATGGATAGATAGCTAGATAAATAAAATTAATTGAAGGTATGCAATGAATGTATCCAAACAAAATAATGAAATTGTAGAGTCACTTGAAGATATACGAAGGTAATTAATTACAAGGTTTTCATGAAAGGTCAAAATGTTTCATCAACAGTGGCAAAGTAGATGAATGGGAGTCAGTTAATGTTCCGTAATTAATATACCTTTATAAGTGGATATTGTGTATGAGTACCCATGCATTAGTCTTCTCTCTCTCTCTCTCTCTCTCTCTCTCTCTCTCTCTCTCTCTTACATTAGTTTTTACTCTTCCCATAAAGAAGTTATTTAATGCTGTTGTTTGCTCTTAAATAAAGAACTAAATTAAGTGAAATAAAACATTAATTTAATTAGTAAATAATGATAATGTTTCTTATTGTAAAAATGACTGTAAAAGTCCCAATATTTTTTAAAGTAATGTTATAGTGTTGATGTTGTAAAAACAAAGAATGTTTGGTGCTACTTAGTATGCGGTCTACCTACGATTCGGCGGTCTACCTTTTAATTATAGCTTCTTATCTTGTTTACTAATTGTTTGTTTACATCCCATTGTCAATCGCCCTTGACGATTGTTTGTTTAGGTTTAGTCATGATATTTTCGTTAGTTTTAACGAAAATATCATGATTAAACCTAACCAATCGTAGGTAGACCGCATACTAAAGTAGCACCGAATGTTTTTATGCGTTTTTCGTTCATTTGAATTTTACTCTGCAAAGGTCTTATAATGTAATATCGAAATTTTATATCTAACCTATCCGTAGTCCTTTAATACGACACCATACTAACGTATCTAATACGACACCACTGTAACGTATCTCATACAGAGGTTTGTATAAAGTAACGCAAATGAAATCTGATTTGAACCGGCTTAAAATAGCTATTTTCGTAACGCGAGTGAAGAGAGAGAGCCGATTTGAAGTGGTCTTGATTTGAATGTCTCTTATAAACCTTACTATCGAATATACAGTTGTTATAAAGTAACGTGTAATAAATATTACTCGTCCACGTTCACTCGCGTTAATACGAGTATAATTCAATCGGATTTGTCTCTTCACTTGCTTTTCTACTTTACGCAACACACGCCCGGTATCTTTTACGCGTAGAAAAATAAATAATTGACTAAGTCAACCAAATAAATGGTTAATTATTTGCAAACAATTTCAAGTAATTGGCCCAAACGTACTACTGTATGAATGCATCGTAACCATTTAAATTTGTTATTAGGATATAAGCATAGTTTGTGAAGTCATCGTTGGTCGAATGAACATTTTGGATCGAGTCGCAAATAGTGTAAATAATGTATCCTATGGTTTTTGTTACAAAGTTTGGATCTTTTCCGTTTGACTGCCGCCACTGAAGCATAATTAAACTCCAGCCTTCTTTAGTTAGCTTTATAAGGCTAACTAACAAAAATATCACGACCTAACCTAACCAATCGTCAAGGTCGCACAGTTGACCTAACGAATGGTTAGGTTAGGTCGTGATATTTTCGTTAGTTAGCCTTATAAGGCTAAGTAAAGAAGGCTGGGGGCACTCACCTCTTATGTTTCAATGGCGGCAGTCAAACGGAAAAGATCCCAAAGTTTTTCTTTGCCGTGTACGTTCCATAGTTTTGTATATTGTGTATACAAATACAGTATTTATGTTTGCATCTCGACAGACTAAGAAGAGCAAGTACACACACACACACACACACACACACAACGCAAAATAAATAAGTAAATAAATAATAACACGAAAACAGGATCAAAATGGCGGTGAGTTATGTTGAGTTATAAGAGCAAAAATAATTACACCGTAATTGTGTTTTATTACAATTGATAAATATATACGAGTACAAATAGATTATAAGGAAATAATTAAAAGTAAAGTAACGTTAACATGTCTACGAGTTAAAGTATTCCAGCAGGAATATATCATGAGTGTCAGGGTGTTATACAGTTTCATCAGCAGAATTAAGAACTTTAAAAATCAGTACAGTATATATTTATCGTGACACCTCTGAATACCGAATTAATGCATGCTGAACCTATCCGCTGTTGGGAAAATTTTTTCGGACCCTCCAACCCCCCCCCCCCCCCCAAACAAAACAATAAACATTCTTAAACATGAAAAAGCATAACTGCAGTACAATAAATGCTATATACTAGTTTCCCACGCAGTACTTACTGTCAGGGCTGCCGAGAGGGCGGGGAAGCCGGGTCAAATCCCCGGGGCCCGGACCTGTAGGGGGCCCGGAAAGAGGGGGGACAAAATCTAAAAATATTAATACAGCAAATGATTAACTAACAGAGAGGAAATATAATTAATGAGCATACATTTTATAGAGATTATCATACTGCATGTTTTGAATAGTGACTTGGACATATAATCAGTTTGCTTGTTATGTACACAAAAAACATTCATAATAAAATACTGAGTAAACAGGGGGGCCCCATATACCAATCCTTTCCCGGGGCCCGGGGCAGCTCTCGGCGGCCCTGCTTACTGTAAGAAAACGTATCTAAATAGGGCAATACTAAAATATAATTCTTCAGGGACTACAAACTCCTTTTGCCTCCTGTGTCCTTTTCTCCCTGTGGCATCAGCTCCACAACAAAGCAGCCACCCAACATGTCGCGCCCAACATATTGAAGATAGGATTAAAGAGTTAGAGAAGATAGGATTAAAGAGTTAGACTTGCATTCACTCGAGACTAGGAGATTAAGCGGGGAGCTTATTGAAGTTTTCAAAATCGTTAATAAAATCGATAACGTAAATTTTGACAAATTGTTAATTTTCGATAATAGCAATACTCGTAATAACGGATTTAAATTACGTGGCAGACGTTTCATTACTAACATCGCTAAAAACCTTTTTACGTTTAAAGTAATTGATAAATGGAATAATCTTCCCGCGTCCGTCGTGAACTCCGCCAGCGTTAATATGTTTAAAAACCGTTTAGATAGGCATTTTAAAAATATTAACGTCGTTTAAAATAATAAAACAATTAGCAACAGGAGTTCTCGGGGTAATGGTCGAGGTTTAAGTCTGTTGACAAGTAATGCCAGCTTGTGACATGACAGCGTGTGATATGTCAGCAACAAAATTATATTTAAAAAAAAAAAATTAGACTAACACGAACTTAGATGTAGCTCGTAGCGTAAACTAACCCACTTTTTGTTATACTCTTCATACTTTTTTCTCTCTTTTCTTATCCTCTCTTTACTTGCATATCTGTAGTTTGCATGGTATGACAGTGTTTAAGTTAAGACTGTGTTTGCATGGTTTGTAAGCATTCTTATTTTACTTCTTTTCATCTTTCACCCCTTTCCTATTCTCTTCGACTATTTTCCCGATTTGTCGGCAGTGGCCGGCGGATGATGATGGTGAGTCTTTCTCTCTCTTTTTCTGAATGAATGTTAACCCAACGAATGAGAGGTTTTGTTCCTTACTTAACCTCCTATTCTCTTCTTTTAACCCCCTACTCCCTTCTTTCTCTCGGGCTAACCTTAGAGTGGATCTTAGGTAGGCTGACCATATTTCCTTGAGACAAAAACGGGACATAGGGATGGCAAAAAAGGGACGGGGGTTATGTAATATTCTGTATTCATGAAAAAGTAAGTACATAAACATCTTGAGCTTACAATTATTCTTCAGTGACAGAACCCATACAAAAACCCATACAAAACGGTACTGTCCCGTTCAAAACGGTACGTATGGTCAGCCTAATCTTAGGGTCTTTGTTAGCCTTAGCTTCTCTAGATCTGTAGATCTGTAATATCTCTTGCAGGCCACGATAATACCCTGGTCGATAGACTGGAGCACTGAAGTGGTGTAGAAAATAGAAACTTATACTCAATCTGCCCATCACTGGGGGATAAGATGTCTGCTGAAGGGTGGGCTGGGGCGTTGTCGAAGAGTAGCAACGACTTCACATCCTTTCGGCTGACGCCCTTGTGCTTGACCTGGAAATCCTTCACTGCAGGCACGAACACCGAATCAAATCAGGTACTGAAGATCTCCCGAGTAAACCAAGACTTTTTGTTGGACTGCCAGAAGACCGGGAGATGATCTATGGTTGGCCTCAAGGCCTTGGGTTTTCGAACATTGCCTACAACCGCAGGCTTTTTTTCTGTGCGTACCGTCATTCTTAGCGCACAGTAACACAATAGTACAGACACCCTCAACTTGCTCATTTTCAATCCAGGGACGCTTCATTCCGATTTGGAGGTCTGAGCTTTTTTGGGTAGGGCCTTCCAGAACAGGCCTGCCTCATCAGCACTGTAAAGTTCGTAGCCCTTCAGGTTGTTCTCCAGGCACAACTGTCGTAACTCTTCGATAAGAGGCACGATGCTTTCGACATCAGCACTGCGACTTTCGCTAACTATCCTCCCGTTACCGATGTTGTGTCGAACTTTGAATTTACCAAGCCACCCAGAGCTCTCCTGGAACCCTTTCTTATTCAAAAAGTAGGCGAAACGCGCAGCCATGCCCTGGAGTTCAACACATATGACTGGCACACAGACCCTGGGCACGTTGTTGTTTGTACCAGTCACAAACATATTCATGAATCTATTAGAACCGAATTTTGGCTTCTTGAGTGTTACTTTGGAGAGAAGATTCTTCTGCTTGGATGTGTATTCTCTGAGATTTTTCTTGGCAGCCTAAATATTATATAACTGTCTGTCTGTCTGTCTGTCTGTCCGTCTACCTGTCTGTAAGGCAAAGGTCGCAGTTTGCATTATTTTCGTTTGTTTGGAAACTTTTATCTAATTTACAAAACCTTTCTGAAACTCATAATCCCCTCGTCAGTGATTAAATTTTAAAATACTTCACTCACTAAAGTGGAGATCAGTATATTCCGAAAGCTGTCGTGATTTAAATATAAGGTTTTTAAAAGAAAAGAAAATAATGTGAATTGTGACCTTGTGTACTGTATATATATACAGCATATATTATATATATATAATATATATATATATATATATATATATATATATATATATATATATATATATATATATATATATAGAGAGAGAGAGAGAGAGAGAGAGAGAGAGGAGAGAGAGAGAGAGAGAGAGAGAGAGAGAGAGAGAGAGAGAAAAAAAGACGACGACGCTCTAAAAGCGATAAAAGTTAACCCAAAATACTTCTATAATTTTTCAGAGGAAGACGAAACATTACGCTACTGTAGGGCCCCATAATTTGGAAAAAGTATCTGAAATACTAAGAGCTCAGTATGATTCAGTTTTTAGTATCCTCAAAACTGATAAAGGGGAAAGTATGACGGACTTTGGCTTCACAACAAATGGTATTACACGAAATATAGGAAAACTAAAAGCATACTCAGTAGCAGGTCTGGACAAATGGAACGCTATACTGATTAAGAACTGTATGAATGAAATTGCTCGTACGAGGGTTGTTCAAAGAGTAAGTTTAGAAGGGGTTCTGAAGAGACTGTTTTATTACAAGACAAGTAATTATTACAAGTATTTCAACAGCAACTTATTACTATTTTTCTGCATAATCACCAAACAGATTCAAACATTTGTCGTAGCTTGGGACAAACTTTCTGATGCCGGTCGAATTAAATGTAGGGTCCTTAGTCGCTGACATATCACCTGACAGAAATATTTGAAAAAATAGTTAGGGAAAAAATCTACAACTTTTTGGAGACAGAGAAAAAAGTAACATCCTTTGCTGATAACGCAAACATTAGTAGAAAAATAAGAAACCCAGATGATATTGAATCTCTGCAAACAGAGAGGAACAGAATCTATAATTGGTCAGAAGTCAACAATATGAAAGTTAATACTGACTAGTCACAACTGTTAATATATGGAAGACGGGAAGAACTAAAATCCATAGAATACTATGGACCAAATAGATAGGAAATTCAGAGAACTCTAAAGCAAAAGATTTAGGGGTTAAAAAAGTGACGAGGCGAAATTTGAAATACAAAATAAGATAGCAGTAAACAAAACAAAACGAATAACTAGACAGATACTGAGAACCTTTAAAAGAAGGGACAGGAATATAATGGTCCCTCTGTTGAAAACACTAATTATATCCAAGTTGGAGTATTGCTCAGTTCTAACATCCGCATATAAAAAATTAAGACATTAGTCAACTAAAAGGGATTCAGAGAAACTTCACAGCCAAAATCAATGGATGCAAAGAACTAACTTACTGAGAAAATTACGTGAATTAAATTTATATTCTCTGGAAAGAAGAAGAGTTAGTACACCATTATTAACACATAATGCAAAGGGGAACGAATTTAAACCCGATAACCACTCAAACAACAGTGGAAAATAGGAAAGGAAGAATGTGTCGTGTTTCCAGACTAAAAGCTAGAGAGGGAACATCCTCAACCCTAAAGGAAATAGCTTTGTTGTCAGAAGGCCTGTACTGTTCAACCAGTTGCCCAAGGAACTACGGAACACGACTAGTATAGTGGTGGAAATCTTCAAAAGAAGACTAGACACCTGTTTTTAGAACAATATCAGATGAGCCGGGAGTACCTGGCTATGTGAAGTCGAAAACGCAATAAGCTAACTCTCTACTTCATCAGGCCAACTCGAAAGGAGGGGCAACAAGCCTGATGTCCGTAAAATGAGGAATCATCGCACGGAACGCCTGAAAGGTTGAAAGGAAAGGTATATATATATATATATATATATATATATATATATATATATATATATATATATATATATACTGTATATACACACACAGACCGTGCATGGAACAAGGAACTCTTCTGGGAAATTAAATCTATTGTAGTTCCATCATGAAAGAAAAACCTATAGTATTTATAATTTATCATTACTTATTCGAACTATAGTGGATTTAATTTCCCAGAAGAGGTCCTTCTTCCATGCACGGTCTGTGTGTAACGTAAAAGTTTCTCAGGGGCCCATTCACAGTACATACATATGCAGTGGCGTATATATTTAATTGTTTATGTATTCTTAGCGAAAGAAATCTAAACCCAGTTTACAGCAGACAGTTTGGTAGATAACTTAATTGAGCTAAACCTGCGTAGTACTGTATTTTTTAAAAGTATTTGCACAGAAATTTTATAAAATGCACGAAAACAACCTCGTTCCCAAAGTGACGGGAAAATTTTGTTTTAGGCAGTAGATTACGTAGTCACGTATAGGTAAGTGGGTTGGAGGCCTTACTGCCTACTCCTTAGTGTGACAGTGTCGTATTTGTAATATCTAATGGTAAGATGTCTTATTCATTTTGTGTGTCGTTCCATTTTATTTTTCGTTGATATATGAAAAGCTATTCACGATATGGCTTTGAGTGAATTAGACAAAGTGTTCATCGAAGCCCTACATAAAAAGAAAAGTTACTCCAGGAACCATATTATCAATAAGGATCTTAACCACGGTTTGAAAAAAACCCTCTAAAGTACTTGTTAGCAAAGGTAAGGTCTTCATGTAGCACTGTAACTGTAAAACACCCTGATAGTGAACGGGTGCGCTCTGTTCGCGCGACAGAAAATAACAGTGTGGTTAGTGTACTGATCTATGGGTAAGAAAGGGCACCAATCACTGTCATGAGCGCCGACAAATCATCTAATGATGATCCGTGCAGCAGATATCGAAATTTGATTTCAAACGTGTTCAAGAGAGTAAGGGTACACAGACAGGGCCCAGCCACCCAAGTATGGGGGTAAAAAGGGTAAAGTTTACTGAGGCCCGGACAGCCAAGGGGCCCGGTAGGGCCCAATTAAGACAATGTTTTAAATTTTTTTTTTAGCTTTTTTAAATAGCGTGTCTATTAATTCTACTCTGATGTGGGTGTAATGCATTTGTTTCAATAAATATATGCAAAAATATGTATGAATGACCTATCTGAAACCAGGGGTCAGGGGTCAGAAGCAAGGGAGCAGGCATATGATTGTGTACCGGGCCCGAGAAAGTAATGTTTGAGCCCAGTACACAAACACATAATAACAAAGAAAGAAACACAATTGAACAGCCCCTGTTGAAACGTTTTCGCACTAACTACTCCATCACAAAATCTAGTTTTCCGATGAGCAGCGTTTTACCGTTGAAAAACGAAACTCTAATTAGAACTATTGCGTCTACGCCAGTAGTGAGACGAAACAATGCAAAAATAATCTGCACCGCTTTTGAAGGAGTGGTCGCATTTCAGTGATTCTATGATGGTTTATGCTATCGTTTGTTTTCTCGACAAAACTGACTCATATTCATTGAAAAACGCCTAAAAATCATTTGAAAATGATACTGTGAAGACGTCTTGCTCCGCATGTTCCCTTCCATTGAACATCAGCTGCCAGACTTTATTTTCAAGCAAACTCTATTCCCAGATAGGGCACTGGCATACCATTCTCAATTCACCATTAATCTTCTACCGGCAAACTACTTGACTTCATTGAACCAAATGTTTGAATCTCGTTGATTATTCAGTTTGCAGAAACATGCATGAAATGATTTAGCAAGGAACCAGTATCAACAGCGTACAACCATCGAGGGAGAAGATAGCCACATACTGGCCGCAGTCAGGTGAACTCTCTATTTGCAAGTTGCAATTTCCCAGTAACGCAAAAGGCTACAAGCTCTTGTTGAAGATGATGGTGGCCATATCGAACCCCACCATAACCAATAACTCCCTCAATTCACCACTCTAACTACAAGACGAAATGGGAGCAATTTCCCCCTATATGATACGTCAGTGGTGGCAGCGATAGTTTTTGCATTCACTTCAGAAAATCTTTACTATTATGTATTTATTTACAAATATTTTTAGCCAATACACCAATTTTTATGCTAATGTGGAGCCAGTTAATTTATCTATTCAACTAACTAACCCACAAAATAAATAAATAAACACACACACACACACACACACACACACACACTCATGTTTGGCTTCCCTAGAAAACTGCGACATTTTCACACTTTCTTACATATTCAATTCTGTATCGCATCGCCCAATTTTAAAAACCTAATAGCTCTAGCCAAACCTAATTTAACCATTTAACCATATCTAACATAGCGTAACCTGACCTAACCTAGCCTAACCTTAATTATATTCCTTTTTTTCCTAATAAAATATAGCATTTATACCGCAAATGTCGGTAAACGCACGTTCGTGTCGTGACGGATTCTGTGTGTATCCTCAAGATCGTCACGATTCCGTCGGTAAGACACGTATACACACACACACACACACACATATATACAGGGCGTCCCAAAAAAATGTATACACACTTTAACAGCTGATAGCTCAATTGATGTTTCTTTCTTTCCAAGTTAAACCCATTAGAATTAATAATGGCAGTCAGACTAAGCTTTGAACAAAGGAAATTCATTCTAAAATGCTACTGGAAGTGTGAAAACGCAGTTGAAGTGCAAAGACAGTTTAGGAGGGAGTTTCAAACAGATCCACCAACGCGACTTACCATCACTCGAATTAGAGATAAGTTTGAAGCCGATGGAACTGTTCAGAATGTCCACAAGAAGCGTTCCGGAAGACCACGGACATCGACAAGCCCCACAAAGCAAGAAAGAGTACTGGAAAACGTATCACCAAAGTCCAAGAAAATCTGTGCGGCAAGCGAGTCGTGAGGTAGGAATTTCAGAATCGTCTGTCCAACGCATTTTGAAGCGCTGTCAATGGAAAAGTTACATTCCAAGATTAGTCTATGCTATTAATGAAGATGATCCGGACCGAAGAGTGGAGTATTGCGAGTGGTACTTGGCACGATGTGGATGTGGATTGGACGAAGGGGTTTCGTAGAATACCCTCGCGTTCACCAGACCTCACACCACTAGACTTTTTTTATGGGGATACTTAAAAGACAAAGTCTACGCTATAAAACCTGCAACAGTCGCTGAATTGAGAGCAGCCATTGAACGAGAATGCACACAAATACCAAACGAAATGTTTCGTGATGTTTGCGATTCCATTGCTTCGCGTTATCAGCAGTGCCTGGACTAGAACGGACGTCAGTTTGAAAACAGGCGTTGACAAAACAATTAAATAATGTCTGTAGATTCTATTACATTTTGAAAATGAAATGTATTTTAATAAACACTGCCTTTATAATTATTTAAAGTGTGTATACATTTTTTTGGGACGCCCTGTATATATATATATAACTTCGAGAGTTCCTATGTATCTCACATTAATTATTTTGAAGAGGATGTCAAGGGTTCTGAAATAATGTTATTTTTTTGTTGTGTCCCTTTCCGGCCTTATGACATTTGATCGACTTTACATTCTATCGACAAGTTATTATTGGGTTAGATTAAGTTTGGTTAGGTTACGTTAGGTTAGGTTAAATTAGGTTAGTTTTTTAGTATCGATGTTTTGATCTTGTCAATGAAATGTGTATAGGTCCTACCTTTCGACCTGTGACTTCTAATTATAAATTTGTGTCGGGATAAATATCGGAAATTCTCTCTTGTATTTGGTGATACATCCAGAAACCAACCAACCAACCAACCTTTCAAACAATCATTTTGCAATCTGGAAATTTTTGAGTTTCATTTTAAAAAGAGAAAATCAACACAGGAAAAGTTTTCCAAATAATCTCTCCAACCATTTGTTTTACCATATCAGCAAGTTTAAAGAGATAAAGGAATAAATTGGCAAAGCATACGTTGATATTCTCTTCTCTCTCTCTCTCTCTCTCTCTCTCTCTCTCTCTCTTTATCTCTCTCTTGACGTAGAAGTACATATAGATATAAACAGATAATTAGACCACGTTATCTAGATAAAATTTAATATATTAAGTTCGTAATTTTCCTGGAAGTTTCCTAATTAAAATATACCTAATTAAAGGGCGTAAAATGTAGAACTAATATTGGCCCGATTGCCAAAGTATCACGTTTAGCCTGGATCAAAAGGCTTCAATATCCATATCATTAGAATATAATATGAATATATAAGAGACATGAAGATTCATAATTAAGAATTTAAATTTTCAAGCGAAAGCTTCCTGCTCCCAAATTTATACTGTTTTCAAGGATAAAATTTAGCTTAAATGTCTATCGTTCTGTAGGTTTGTCTTAGGGATAAAGGTGGAAGTTCGTTTTGAATTGAAATTTGGGATTACCTGAGGCTGAAGATCAGGGCCCCCAGCCTCAATTACCAAATGATATCTTCGTTAAAACCAACGAAAATATCACGACTTAACCTAACCAATCGTCAAGGGCGTACAGTTGACCTAACCGGGCATTCAATTTAATTTATTATTATATTTGGTACTGTAAAGCAAAAAACAAGAATACATGGGGGACCTGATCTTCAGGTGATCCGAAATTTGTACTCGAGTATGATCACCGTAGAGTTTTTTCCTAGATTAGTTGGTTTGGTTTGTTCATTGTATCAGTTGCTCGGAGACACTAGCACCGGTTGATGAGTTTAGTTTAGGTTAGGTTACACTCTAACTCTACTTGAAAATAACAAATAGCATTAGAATTTGGCAAAGTTTATTCAACAAATTTAAAATAGTTATACATAATTCATACGGAAGCGGGGTGCGTCATAGAAAATGGTGCGTGGAGCCTTTTACGATATATATGACGGCCTAAAAGTCAGGACACAGAGGGGAAATTGATTTATATTAATACTGTTTGTTTTCTCTGTTTCAGGTGATGAGACATAGCTGGGAAATTAACGAAAGATGAGTGAATGAAGTTGATCTTCATGTACACAAAAACCGAGGGAGAATAAAACATTGGTTCCTCAACTGTCAGAAAAGAGATTGATCTATTTAAAGAACTACGTAAGAAGAGTGTATTGAGGTTAATGAATCTCAGTTTGAGCATTTATAATGAATAAACCAACATAATATACAGAGGTGTAAAGTAACGAAGTAGCCATCTTGGATCTTTTCCGTTTGACTGCCGCCATTGAAACATAATTAAACTTTTTGTATTTTGTATTTTAACTGAAATGTCTTGATGATACAAAATAAGTTACGATATAAAAAAGCTTTTCTTAATTTCC
>JAJOZX010002602.1:202500-300000 GCA_023014485.1 Bathynomus jamesi
TAGTTATGGAAAGTTTACCTTTCGTTTGGAAAAATTTAACAAATAAGAAAATTAGTTTAACTCCAACATATAATTAAAACATCAAAGAATTTGGGGGAAAAAAAAAAAAAAAAAAGTTAAAATGCAAAAGTTTTCGTACATTTATTTACGAAATTATTTAATACTTTGTGTGTCCACCTTTAGGCTTGAAGAATTTCAAATTTTTATCAGTAGTTGGTTGGTTATTGGTTGTAGACTGAATTTTAGAATTTTCTTTGTGAATCTTCGTGGAAGACGGATGAGGCTAAGATTAAGAATAGCGAACAATTTTTTGTTTTATTTAATAAAATAAATTCCTTATTAGCATTTTAATTGAGCACACAACCACATGTAAGTTCTTTTTTGTAGTTTAGGTTAGAGTCATTACCTTAGAAGTTTTGCTTTCCCATACTAAACATGGAATTAGTTCGTGTGACGTATAGTTATCAAATATTTAAATATTTGGGCGATTAATTATAGTAGCCGAAATCCATATTGGGCTCCAAATAAATCGCCCAACAGAGCATACAACCTATACGCATACAATCCCACCTTCCCTGATATCTCTTCTCCATTTCTTTGATATCTTGGTGAAACCAAGCATTTATAAACATTTATAGGGAGTAGTTTTTAATAAAAATTTAATGAAAATTACTTAAATATGTAATATAAAATATGACATTTTATAAAAAAATCTGTACTTGATGGCAAAAAATGAATATTATTTTCGGAATCAGCGTGCAAAAATTACTGTATAAGTGATAAAATATTTCAGACAACAAAACGATCACAGGCCTGTGTTATCAGTGCGTGTGTATGCGTGTGTATGAGAGAGAGGGAGAGAGAGAGAGAGAGAGAGAGAGAGAGAGAGAGAGAGAGAGAGAGAGAAAATAAAGGAGAACTAGAAAAAACAAATGAAAATAAAGAATATTAATAAGTTATACTTTTAGACTTATACACAGGAATAGGAATAATAGCAAAGCATAGAACAGACAAGGCTCCCCCTCCTCCGCCAGCCACTGCTGACAGAAAATAGTTGTGAAAGAAGATTTATAGGAAAGAAGAAAAAAGTACTCGTATAATGAAAAGAATAGCTTCAGAATTCATTCATCCCATGCGTACACTTATCTCGTGTTCCCAATTACGCATTAGAGGACAACATAAAATAAAGAATAGCATGAAACACTAAATTTACTTAATCTAATCTACACCATTTTTTTAAAGAATTATTTATTTATTATGTACAAAAAGTCATCATTTCATCGTTGCATCACTTATCCGATGACTGCCGAAGCCATCGTGCCGAGGGACTTGCTTAAATTTTATTATTTATATTGTCATTTTTCGTAAATGGAGTTACTTAGATAAGGGAGCACTGATCCAGAGGCACCTCCAGCCGGTCAGCAAACATCAATTTAAGAATTCCACCGAAAGTGTACATCAAGAAAATAATTTTCCTTCCTTTTCAAGAAAGGTTTATCATAGCCTAATTTATATTGTGTCCTTCGCATAGGAATTACTTAGATAAGGAACCTGGCCAGCACCCCGCCCCCTCCTCAATTTAAGAATTCTTCCGACAGTGTACATGCGTAATTTGTTTTACTTGTTTTCACGAAATTTTGTTACACATCAACACATCATTTAAAACAAAAGTTCTACTCCAGCTAAACAGCTTTCCTAAAGTTGATTATGTCTATTCAGAGGTTTCGAATCCCGAGAATTTCCATCAAACTTCGCATCATCTGAGAACTTCCATTGCTTTGAAACCAGACCAGATCAGCGCCTCCTACTACATTTCTTACAAAATAGATCATCACTACTTCTATATAAAACTAAAAACTTCTCTAGCTATTTAAGTTAAATATGATGCAATTTTCCTATAAAGAAAAAAGAACTAATAATCCTCCACTGTGTGCCCAAGGAGCATCCCTGAAACTGAAAATGCCTATTTGGAGATTTTGACTTCCGAGAGATCCAATCAAGCTTCCCGTCTTTACCAATGGAGGTATCATCGGTGCTACTGTAGTATGCGGTCTACCGTTAAGTTTCTACTGTAGTATGCGGTCTACCGTTAAGTTTCTACTGTAGTATACGGTCTACCGTTAAGTTTCTACTGTAGTATGCGGTCTACCGTTCAAAATATTTAAAAGGAATTGAAAATGAATTGAAAGGAATTATAATTTAATTTACACAATTAAGGAATTATTAAAGAAGTTTAACATACTACTACCGCATACTTAACGGTAGACCGCATACTACAGTACGCCCTTGATGAGTGGTTAGGTTAAGTCGTGATATTTTCGTTAGTTTTAACGAAAATATCACGACTTAACCTAACCAATCGTCAAGGGCGTACAATTAACCTAATAATAAAATAATAAGAAGATAAGAAGCTATAATTAAAAGGTAGACCGCCGAATCGTAGGTAGACCGCATACTACAGTAGCACCGGTATCATCTCAGAACTGTCAGTGGTCTCTGCAATCAAACCCGATTAGCACCATCTACTACATTTACAACAAAAGAAAATCGGGCTAATCCCTACACTTGTACTAGAAAAAACACATCCCCAATTTGCCCACCCTTTAAAACAAATTAATGCTACTAAAATACCTATCCAACCTATTCTTAAACATATTAACCGAAGTGCTCGTCACGACCCCCCCCCCCCCCCCGCAAGAAGGCTATTATTTCTCGACTATTTTATTGGTGAGAGGGAGAGAGAGGAGAGAGAGAGAGAGAGAGAGAGAATGTAGACAACATCAATGATTAGCTACAAAAAATTTTCTCACAACTAATGAAAAGTTTCAGATTTTTTTACGTGAATGACTTGAACTTACACTCTAAATTAATTAACCTCAGATCTTAGGTGTCTGGTTCATTCCCACCGATCTGACCGAAATAAAATCAGTTATATTAACTTAAATAATTGGTGAAAATCTTAACAATTCTGTCGTGATATTATTTAACCAAATTTTTATATCAGATCGGTTAATAAAATTTCATACGAATAGGCTGAGACGTTGTTCAACTTACCTAACTCGAATTCAAAGATATTCGTGTACCTAATGAACAGAAGGACGTTAAAAGCCTAATTCGGGTCTATCTTAGTACATCGCGATGTACCTCTTTCCCTGATATACATCGGCCAGAGACTTCATGTAAGGCTGCATTTAAATATTCCGTGATCCTAACGACACAATTGAGCTAAACTAAATGTGTTAATCCGAGTATCGATGTCTGATGGATTTTCAGCTTTGAGACGTTTATTACAGTTAGGTAAACACGTTAATAGCTTGGACAAATACTAGATTTTTGAATCGATATGACGTTCTCAGCTGATAAAAACCCGACTCAAATACGAATGCGAATGTATGACAGCTATATCCTGAACGTTTTGGTATATAACTTTATAAATTTTGTTGAAAGCTATGCTTTTATTCGTAGCGTGGTTACAATTTTATAAGAATACGTTAAAACGTTATTAAAGGAACGAAATGGAAAAAGCCGGTGAAATATATCCAACGAGTTTTGACACGACTTGTTGTTGACGTAACTTCTCATCAAGGGAGGGTTCTTAATTAAAATCGGAGGTAGAGTCTTTCACCTAACCCCGGGGAGCAGCCAGGAAGGCTATATCTTCCGGGAAGCTTCCGACCGAAACTCATGAAACTGTTCTTCTCGTAGTTCTACGGAAGATCATTTGATCGTCTTACGCCGCCTGCTTACTGAACTCGTCCCAATAAATTTTAAAAACAGTTGTTTTCCAGATTTGTTCCTATGTTGTGCAGTTGTTATACCGCATGACTGTGCAAAATTGAAAATTTATAAGTTGGTGGGAATTATCGTACCTCGTCGATATGAAAATACTTTAAAGTTTTATCTTTTTCAGTATGTCTAAATTTATTTATAGATGCATACATGTACAAACAAGCACACACACACACACACACACGCGTCGGTCTCTCTTCACACGAAGGTCAAACTGGTGGCCCCGCCTGGTCTGGCTAGGTCTGGCTTGGTAGAGGAGAGAGTTGGTCTCTTGCGCTCTCGACCGCACATAGCCAGGTATACCCGGCTCATCTGTTACCGTCCTGAGCCAGGCATCTAATTTTCTCTTGAAGACTTCAACTTTGACCCCCGTAACGTTTCTGAGGTCCTTAGGAACCTGGTTAAAAAGTCTGCCCCCCCCTGACAACCAAGCTATTTTCCTTCACTGTTGAGGAGGTCCCTTGTCGGGCCTTTAACCCTTTAACGCCGAACTTTTTTGCAGGGTTAAGTCTAATTGCATGTATTTGAAACGGTACGTATTCGGGAACACTACATATTCTGCGTTTCCTATTTTCCAGCGTTGTTTGGATGGTAATTGGGTTTAGTTTGAAGTTTGGTACCAGTTTTTCGATCATTTTCCATATGTAAATTGCAGTATACCCATGGGCGCCCGCAGGTAGGGGCAAGGGGGGGCGCTTGCCCCCCCCCCTGGAAATGCCAAGAAAATATATTAAATATTTTCTAAGAAAATATTTATATCCTAAACTTGCTGAAAAGTATCCAACTGCCTCCTAAAGGGTGAAAATTTTTATTTGTGTGCATGATAAAAGGTTGCTACCTTTTTATTTGTTCACCGGGAGAAAATCAACTCCAACAAAACTGATTTTATGGAAAAGGTTGTTCATAATTTTGGTAGTGACCGCAGACGACTACAATTCCTATTCAAATGAGCAGTGTAGGTGATGCTCGAAACACCGTTTTCAAATTAGGTACAACATTTACTTCAGTGTGCTTTTTTTTTCATTCTATCATGTTTCTGTTATAAATAAAATAAATGATTGTTATCATGTGCATTGTATGTATATACAATATATATTTGCATTTTCCATTACAGAAAATGCAACACTAAACTTGCTTAGAATTAACCTGCTGGTTCCTAAGGGGTCAAAAGTTTTTTGCTTGCTCCGGTCCCTACCTATTAATACATTAAATTTTGCCCCCCCCCCTTGGAAAAAATCCTGCGGGCGCCCATGAGTATACCTCTCTCTTCTTTCCAGGGAGTACAGATTTAGTTTACGGAATCTTTCCCAGTAGTTGAGTTCTTTGCAGCCATCAATCTTGGCTGTGAAATGTCTGCGTTTCTTCTAGTTTATTAATTTCTTCATTTTTATATGGGGACGTAAAAACTGAGCAGTATTCAAGTTTTGGTATGATCAGTGTCCTCAGCAGTGGAATCATTACTGTCTTGTCCCTCCTTTTGAACATTCTTAGTACCTATCCCGCGAGTCTTTTTGCTTTGTTTATTGCTATCTGATTTTGTGTCTCGAATTTGGCATCATCGGTCATTATTACCCCCAAGTCGATCGCTTTTGTGCTTCTCTGAATTACCTGTCTATCTGGAGCATAATAGGCAGTCTGTTTAATGTCATGTTGTTGTCTTCTGACCATTTGTATATTTTGTTCGTGTCCCTCTGCAAGGCCTCCACTTCATTTGCATCGCTGATTTTTCTGCTGAGCTTTGTATCGTCCGCAAATGATGTTACTATACTGTTGCTGTTAACTCTACTGTTTATGTCTGTTAGCATGATAATGAACAGGAGTGGGGCCAGCACTGTACGTTGTGGTACTGAGCTGCGTACTTCTGATTCTGATGATGATACACCTTGAATTTTGACCACCTGTAGTCGTTGTCTGAGGAAGTTGTAGATCCATTTCCCCACTTTGCCTGTTATTCCCATATATTTCATTTTACAGTATGTGCAATTATACCATGATCGCATTTGTCGAAAGCTTTAGCAAAAATCTATGTATGACATCATAGTTTTCATTACCTTCAAGTGCATGTAGGATATTGTTATAATGCTCTTAGACAGTGGCGGCTCGTGACTTTCAGTTATAGGGGTGCTGCCTCAGAAATTGCGAACAATTGTGTCGATTATATATATATATATATATATATATATATATATATATATATATATATATTATATATATATATATATATATATATATATATATAGAGAGAGAGAGAGAGAAAGTCGAATAGATAAATAGATAACTACTCACTACTCAGTCAAAAAAATAAGTAAAATAGTATAATAAAATCAATTATAGGGTACTTACGCTTAACGGGTAATTTCGAATTTGCCAAAAATTTTATTTATAAACAAATTCCATTCTTCTGTTTTTATTCTGAGCGAAAAAATATTCTAAGAAATGAAAGCTATATATTGTAAATAATCCAATTATTATATAATTAACTTCAATCTCACGACAAAAAATAAATGATAACGAATCATTGATAAATGCAATTCGGAAGTTAAATTTCGAATTAGCAAACAATACAGCAACACAACTACCACGTCAAACAAACAAATCGGCACTGCTCTGTCCACAGTGCCAGAGTTGCCAGATACTTTTGAACAAAATTAGCGAGGAACGTATCGAAAAGTCGCAAAAAGTAGCCCAACCCCAATTTCATTATTTTATTATACTATAAAATTTACTTACGGTTTTTATTTAAAATTGTAGTGAATTCAATAGCTCGTCGTCTTCTTTTTCTCCTTCATCATAGCTTGTAAAGGTCTTTTCTGACTTTTCGTAAATGCCAGAATTATATTTAAGCATAGGCGGCGAAGGTTCAAAATTAACACAACAAATGCTTTTTTCTTCAAGCATCATTTTTATACGAAGTACAGAAGCTAAAAGTTCTAAACCCATCCGATTCCTAAGTTTGTTTTTTGTTGATGTAACTCTTGAAAATACTCGTTCCACAGTTGCATTGCTTATTGGCAAGCTGTATAGCTTTAATGCGAATACAGAAATGTCTTTTAAAACAGGCTCTCCTGCAGCATCTTTAATGTTAAAAGCCTGGCTCCAAAATAATGCCCCATCATTTGGAATGCCGGAAGGAAAAACATCCTTCCAATCAATGTGAAGTAGCTTCCTCCATTGACTTTCTAGAGCATTTAATTTTGATTGGTCAGCTAAATCCAAAGGAAGATCGGAAAAGGGAGGACGAGTGTGACTGAGGCATTTACTTGGTGAAATGTTTTCGATTCGTTTTAATATTGCATAATTTGTGGGGATACGTTTGAGAAGTTCCTTACAGGCACATTTCAAAAATTCGTGACATCTTTTAAAGATGACTTTTGAGATTCTGCTGCGATTTCTTTACATTTATATTTATTTGCCAGCTGAGTTAAAAAGACATGACCAAAGTCAACTTTTTCAATCGGTAGGAAAATAGATGTATATGTCATGTCAACTGCAATATTAACATTTTGTGGATAAATAATTCTTCTTAGCATGGAAAGTGTGAAATCTTCAAGTTCCTTGAGCAACTTACTGTGATCAGCGTGTTCACTTTGAAAAAGTAAATTGATTCTTTCAAAATCTGATAAAATGGGCATTACAAATGTAAAATATAGCTCATTTACTGGATCTGAATACATTTTGTGAAGCTCTCTCGCAACATATTTATCACATGTTGATGAAGCAAGCTGAAAATGGAGTTTTAAAGATTCCCATTGATTAAGAATCCTCTTAATGCAGTTGCTTCTAGCAAGCCATCGGGTTGATGAGAGTGGTATCAACTGTAGTGGATCCTTTCCGTCATTTATGGTCTTGTATATATCCATATACGATTCTTTTCTTAGTGCTGAACGATGAAACCAATTATAAGTTTCTCGAGTCATGTAGTCTAGATTTGATGGTAACTCTTCGTAGGCATGCGAACAAACCAAATGTAGTGAATGGCAGATACATTTAACCAATATCAAGTTAGGTATATCTTCTTTCATTAAAGTAAAAAGCGAACGATTTATGCCGCAAAGATTGGAAGCTCCGTCAGTCCCAATTGCAAAGCAGTTTCCTAAATTAACACCAATTTTATTGAAAAACTCTTTTATATGCTGGTACAATGCATCAGCAGTTGTTTCTACGACATGAATAAGGCCTAAAAATTGTGAAGAGATTTCCTTTCTTTTTCATTGTAATAACGAATACATAAGCATAAATGCTTAGCGCATGAAATGTCTGTTGATTCGTCCAATATTAAAGAAAATGAGCACCGGTTAATTTCAGTTACTTGTTCTTTTAGTAATTCAGGAGAAATTACATTTTTTATTAATGCTGTGCATTTTGTTCTATGCAAACGTAAAGTATCGTGCTTTGAACCTGATGGCACATCACTTTTAAATAATTCACTTAAATGATCTATGGACCTTATAGCGGAATGGCAAGCAACAAATACTGCAAGTTTCAGTTCTAATCTACTTATATTGTTCACTCGTTCAAACGCATGCTTTATGGTGTTTTGGGGCGGGATAAGTTTGCAATTTTCCTTATGTTTTAAAGATTCACAATGCTTTCCTAAGTCTGTTTTATGTGCTCTCAATTCAGTTTTACATAACTTGCAGTAACCCTTTGTCCCATCTGTCTTTACTTCCTCAAGCCAGTTTTGAAATGAAGGGATTTTAAGCCAACTATTTTGAAAAGTTTTGTTACTTTTTCCACTTAGACATCATGGGCATGCATGACAAAATAAATATAAAAAACTTATAATTTGCTTGAAACTTATACAATCCGCATAAACACAGAGCAAAAAAAAAAATCGATTACTGACACATCACTCTCACACGCGACAAACGGCGACATTAAAGCCTAAACGAAATCCGAAAATACATTATTAATGTTAATCCATTTATTCCCTTGTTATACATATTAAAACGTGTTTACGCATGGCGGCGATGACGGCGCCATGGTGGCGGGCCCGCGGAACACGTTCAGAAACGTTTTCAAACGTTATATTGCATCATGGTTAGCGTCAGTTACGTTATTAATTATTATTCTATGAATATTTACGGGAAAAATATCGCATAAATAATTCATTTAAACATTGTATCACTTAATTATGCAATATTTTTCCTGTAATCCAAATACGAATTCAAAGAAAGATTTTACTTACATAAGGTCCAAAATCGAAAGAAAATTAAGTCGGAGATCAGTTATTTTGAACTCTATGTCCTAATGCATAAGGTTTAATATTAAATTCAGGTGAAAATAGAATGTTTTCTACATTATATTAGTGGTCTATTATTCATAATTTCGGGGTTTTGCATTGTCGCTTCAAAAATTACACATTAAGAAAGAAAGGGTTCATCGTATAACAAATATTTGTACACTTACATAAAATTTCTGAAAATAGCCCAATGTCGCGAAGTTGTGGGGGGAAGTAGCACAAAATTCGCAAAATCGCAAAATCATAAATGTTGATAGCACAGGTCCTCAGAAGTAGCCCCATTTGCGAAAAGTCGCCCAATCTGGCAACCCTGCACAGTGCTTTGGATCCTCTTAAACCCGCGATTCTGACTCGCTCTTCGTACGTCCGCCACCGAGGTTTCAAGCGTTTCGAACAAAATCTGGAACTGTTAAGTACGCAGTTCCACGGGAAGGCTGAAGCTACTTTCGTGATTCATTCGTTCGGCATTGAAATAGTTTAAGGAAAAAAGGATATAATCTGATTTAAAAACTCAAAGTTCATTGAAAAAAAACGGTCAGAGAGGCTATTTTAAATATTTAAATATAAAGATCATAAGATCATGGGGGTGCTGCAGTTCCGCAGTGCCTACCGACGAGCCGCCCCTGATGCTCTATAAGTTGTGGTAGGCATGATCTTCCCGATCGGAATCCGTGCTGATTTTCGTTGAATTTTTCCAGTGTCTCCAAGAAGTCATAGATTTTCTCTCTGACTATTCTTTCAAATATTTTGGTGAGGTGGGACGTCAATGACACTGGTCTATAGTTCTTTGTTTGAGATCTATCCCCGCCTTTATATATAGGGACAATGTTTGCTCTTTTCAAGATGCTCGCTATTTCCCCAGTGTCTAGGGATCTTCTCCATATCCAGTATAAGGGTGTAGCAATTTCATTTTTACAGTTTTTAATTAATAGTGCGTTCCATTTGTCCGGACCTGCAGCTGAATGTGATTTCATTTTTCCTATAGCTCTCGCTACATCATCTGGGGTAAATCAAAGTGTGTTATACGTTCTCCTTGCAATTTCTCTTCGAAGAATGCATCTATGTCAGGTATCGCTTTGTCACTTTTTGGGGTACTGAAGACCGATTCATAATGGGCTCTCAATGTTTCAGATATTTCTTTCAGATCGTCTGTTGGTTCATTATTTCCTTTCCTTAAGGGCCCGATAGTAGCGCGCGTTTTTGTTTTCCTTTTCGCATAGCTGTAGAAGTATTTTGGATTTTCCTTTATTGCTTCTACCGCCTTTTCCTCTTTCCTCTCTGTATGGCCCTTTATCAGAGTTTGTATTTCCTTCTCGATACTCTCCAGTTTTTCTTGTATTACTTTCCTGGCAATGTTGTCTCCGCAATTTGCTAACTTCGTCACTACTCTTTTTCTTTTGCGAAATATTCTTCTCTTTTGCCTCTCTAGCCAGTTCTTCTTTCCTTTTGGCTGTGCTTTCGGAGCATATTTTTCCAAAATTATCAACGTCTTTTCTTCCAAGGTTGTTAGCATTTCCTCAGTTTTTTTATTCTCTAAAACTGTTCTCCACTCTATTTGGGCCATGTGTGATCTGACTTGTTCCCAATTTATGGTCTTGGAGTTTAAGTTAAAAGTCCCCAAATTTGCTTCTTCCTTCCGTATGTGTATTGTCTTTTAAAGTTATCGCCATATTTGTTGATAACTCGATTATATTGTAGTCTGAGATAATAGTTGGGGTTATTTTTATATTGGCAATCAAGTTCGTGTTATTTGTGAATACCAGATCTAGGCAGTTATTTTTCCTGGTATTTTCTGTTATCTCCTATGTCAGCATAAACTCATTTGTGAGAGCCATCAACATTTTTGCTTGCTCCTGGTCCTCTCTTGTGCCCTCCTTATCTTGCTGTATAAACTGTATAAATATATTTCTACCCACCTTTTTGTATTTTATAAATGGGAAATTAAAATCGCAGCAGAGTATTATACAGGGTGTTTCTAAAGTAACCATCTATTTTGGTGAAATAGGGGGATTTTAAACAATTGTTATATTGGCATAATGGTAAGTGCATTGTTATACAAAATTCATGTATTTATAATATTTCAATTGCTTTACACGATTTTTTGTTAATTATTTTATTTTATTTTCAGACCCATATCATTGATGATGAATGTGCAAGAACGGGTTTATGTAGTAACATGCAGGATAAAAGGCATGAAGTGCAATGAAATTAGAGAAAAGTTTGAGAGAAGGTTTCGTAAAACAGGCCCTAGAGACAAAGCTATTCGCGAATTAGTAAACAAATTTATGAGGACTGGATCTGTGCATGACGAGCGTAGATCTGGACGGCCAAGAAGATCTCACGAAAGAATCGAATCTGTTCAAGAAGCATTCGAAGAGGATCCACAATAATCGATTCGGAGGGCATCCCACAGATTAGAAATTCCACAAACAACGGTTTACAGAATTTTACGTTATGATTTAAAGAAAAAGCCATACCACATTCAAGTGTTCCACAACTTACAAGAAGAAGATTATCCACGAAGAGCAACAATGTGTGCCGAGCTTACAAATATATATATATATTTTCATGTTTTAAAGGTGTTTTTTTTATAATTCATATTATTTCGCAAAATAGATGGTTACTTTAGAAACACCCTGTATTAGGGGATGGAGAGTTTACGGACTTTAGTAGGGTTCTGATATCATCAATGGCATCCGAAAATTTTTCATTTGGAGAGTTTGGAGGTCTATAGATAACTATCAGTACCACGTTTAGTGTCTATTTTCACTGCAAGGGTTTCCACGAAGCTTTTGGATTTACTTATTACCGTCTCTGTCATATGCCTCTCATGTATGATATATAAATAGCACATCCACCTTCACGTCTCGCTGTTCTATCCACTCTTAGTAAGTTGAATCCATCAATATGCAATTCTTTCTTATCGATACAGTGTTCGCAGTTATCGCAGTTTCCTTGGCAATCTTTACGATGTGTTTCTGTGAGTCATGCGCTGTCCGCCCTAGTTTCGTCCATAAAACCTTTCAGGTACGAAACTTTGTTTAGAGAATTGTTCGGTTTTATTCCTTGAATATTTGCCAAGACAATGTTTATGTTCTTTGTTTTGCATTGCTCCTTTTGCATTCTAAGTTCGCGTGTTTTGTGGCCTTGTAGTCCTCCGAGATGGATCCGTTCCCGCCTACCTGTTCTGGTAGCTTCTTGCCATGTAGCGGTCCGGCTCGAGGGTTCTCAGCTGTGTCAGTTGCATGTGCTGTATGAGACTTAGCAACCGTATTGTGTCCGAGATGTTGAAAAAATTTTGTGTGCTATTTGTGTTTTGTTTGCTACTTAGGTACATATTTTTTTTCCTCACATTCCTTCTGTTGTCATTTGAAACTTGTTCTTTGTCCTTTGAACTTGTCGGGAGATGATGGTAGTAGCATTTTCTCCCGTACTGGCAGGTTCCATATGTTGCGTAGGATTTGCATATATATATATATATATATATATATATATATATATATATATATATATATATATATATATATATATATATATATATATATATATTTCAACTGCAAAGAACACGCAGTATAAATAACGTAAAGAACGACGCTTGTATAGGAGAACATTCCGCGCAAGATGAGAAGAGAGAACGAACAAATGAAAAAATGAGGTAACCACCCAGGAATCGAACCCGGGATCTTCCGATTGCCGGTCAGATATGATAACCATTACACCACGGGCCTCACTCGAACAAACGCCGTAATTCCTCTACAGACGCGCAGAAACCAATGCCCCAAGGGGGCACCTCCCGCATGCCGTATCCTGGGTGGTTACCTCATTTTTTCATTTGTTCGTTCTCTCTTCTCATC
This sequence comes from Bathynomus jamesi, assembly GCA_023014485.1. Taxonomy (NCBI): domain Eukaryota; kingdom Metazoa; phylum Arthropoda; class Malacostraca; order Isopoda; family Cirolanidae; genus Bathynomus; species Bathynomus jamesi. The sequence continues at coordinate 215,386 of JAJOZX010002602.1, forward strand.
TTGCGCGGAATGTTCTCCTATACAAGCGTCGTTCTTTACGATATATATATATATATATATATATATATATATATATATATATATATATATATATATATATATATATATATACGACGCCCATTTCACAATGGGGATTGAAGTACTGACGAGGTTTTCGTACGTGGTTCATTACCACTGAAAGCAACAATGATCTGTGTTAGTCTTGTCCAAAGAACATCCATATCCGTATTCAGTTCATTGCAATTTTCGTTAGTTTCTTTATATATATACTAGTGTACCCGTGCCGTCAAGAATGACGGCAAAATATATATGAACCACGAAAATGGAGACTGCTGCAGAAATAAGAAGACGATTGGCAAGAGAACGACAACGTAGGAGAAGAGCAAGCTTATTAAGTCAGGAATGATACCTTGAACACTGTTAGTATAAAAAAGGATAGGATCATTATAAAATATATTTATTATTATTACAAAAGAACTTTTAAAACTACATTCTTTGTAAAAATCCTTGATGCAATAAGTTCTCCTTGTTCTTCAGTTTCTGTAATTTCAACTTTAAGATTGTTTCTGTTCCGAGCTCTACTAAGAGCCACATAGAGTTGCCCGTGGCTAAATACTGGTCTGGGTAGACACAATCCAACCTTATCGAATGATTGGCCCTGAGATTTATTTATTGTCATTGCTAATGCAGGTATAACTGGAAACTGTCTCCGTTTCATTACAAAAGGCAATGTTGTATCACTTGGCATGAGATCTAGTCTTGGTATGAGCACTTCAGTGTTAGCATGGCTCCCGGTTAATATTCGAGCATGAATGTAATGTTCATTTAGTGACAGTACAACCAGACGGGTGCCATTTAAAAGTCCATTCCTTGGATTAAGGTTTCTCAATAGCATAATTATGGAACCTTTCTTTAACTTTAACTCATGAGGAGGCAATCCTGATACAATTTGTTGATTTAGGAACTAGTAGTATAGCCGCAAAAGGGGAGAGTGCAAGAATGTTGCAGGTTATTATGTAATGTTGCAAAGGGGGTGGGGGTTGTTGCGAAGGGGGGGTTGTTGCAAAGGGGGTGGGGTTGTTGCAAAGGGGATTGTTGCAAAGGGGGGTGGGGGGAAAACTTGGAGGCGGCGTTATCCCCCAAGAGAAAGGAGGAGGAGGAGGAGAGAAAGGAGGAGAGGTGTTCACCTGGCAGGAGCCAAGTGCACATTAAGACTTCAGCTGAGTTGGCGTTGTTTTATAGGCTTCTAATCAGCCAGTTGGCGTAAATGGCTTGAGTTGCCAGATACCGCGATACCATTGTATACATTATTATAGAATCCTAATCAGCCAGTTGGCTGTAAATGGTTGTCAGATACCTCTTTTTAGCAGTATTATTGCATACATTATTATTATATACGCCTAATCAGCCAGTTGGCTGTAAATGAGTTGCCAGATAGCGTCATGTATTCCGAAGACAGAGTTGCCAGATACCATTGTATACACTATTATAGACTCCTAATCAGCCAGTTGGCTTAGAAGGCTTAAATATTGCCAGATACCTGTTGTATACATTATTATATTTCGAATACCGGTAGTAGAAGGCATAACAATAAACAACATTGCATCATTCTTTTTATTATAAATATATAGAAAATAAATATACATTTGAGGAATATGCGTATAACAGAAATATATACACACAATTATGGATATATATATATAAAATAAAATATACATTTCATATACACTTCAATAGAAATATGTACATAACAGTACAGGAGAAATATACACACACACACACACACACACACACACACACACACACACACACACACAATTATGGTGATATATAAAATAAAATATACATTTCAAATACACTTCAATAGAAATATGTACATAACAGTACAGGAGAAATATCAAGCAAAATATATATATATATATATATATATATATATATATATATATAAACACAAATCAATAGAAATATGCGTATAATCGGGGAAATGTCAAGCAAAATATATATATACAATTCACTTTTTTTCAAAATACTAAACTCGGTCTTAATCGAGTTTACAATTACATCATTATTGCTCTGCATTACGCAGTATATGCGGCTTAATAATATTTCACCGCTTAAAGTATAGGGAAACCTGTATTCGATATGAATGGCTTTCATATCGTTCAGTACTATTTTTGTTCCCACTTTACAACCGGTTGGTAAGTCATCTTTAAACACGTCTAGAATACAATCAAAAGCACGCACAAAGAGTTCATCGTTAGCTACATTATTAAACACAAGTTTATAAGAACGCTTTTCCAATCGAGGGTTTATTTCTACCGACTCGAGCTTTTCAATCGTGAACTCTTCACTCAACATAGCGGCAATTGAAATAATCTTCTAAATCGTTACGACAACTGCGCGTTATATAAAGAAATAGTTCTTCAGGGTGAACGGTGTAGGTGAGCTCAGCCTTGTACCGATCAATTGCTTTGTACCAAAGTTCATGGTATTTCAAAGAGTCTAAACTTTTTAAATAAACATCCAGCACTAGACGATTCTCACCAGCCCTACACTCGGTAAACCCATCGAGCAGAGCAGTGTATGCGTATTCAAGTACTGTATCAAAATAAAACATATCCGTAACACGCGCGTCTAATATAGGTTTCAGTTTACGGAATCCGACGATTTCAAACATTCTGTCGAGGATGAAACGGTTTCGCGTAGGAATAAGAGCGTTATTATCAGAAGCATTCTTCCACATCAGCCGTATATCAATGCACGGCCGATCGTTATTTATACACAACGTACATACAACGGCGTATGAGGGCGCGTCACTAATCTGCTCTCTTCTTGTAACTACGTTAGCAGGTATTTTATAACGATCTTCACACCACTTCTCAACTATCACGAAGATTCTATTCATCTCCTCGATACTTAAATAAACCCGTTAGTTTGTCGGTCTACATTCCGTTTCCAGTACATAGCTAATGGTACCGGAATTACGCCTGAACACGCGCAACGATTTCGTCACGGACACATCGTACGAGGCGTTGAGAATGCTGCTCAAAGGAAGTTCCATCGTATTCGAGGAGCGCACGTCCACTCGGTTCAAGCTCTGAGATAACTATGAGCCGTGTGAAGCACAGGCAGGAACGGTTCGACGGGCGGCTGACTCGATGATACGTGAATGGGCATGTTCGTACGACTCGAATTGTTGCACATATTTGTTTTTCCGTTTCGTCACTACCAGCCTACGCACTTTGGATAAGAACTAGGCGCTAATCATCTCCACACTCCGGCGCACTATTTGAGAGGAACATATGCTCATATTTTTCCTTTCTGCCCATCAAACGATACTCGTCTCTAAAATCTGTTAAAAACTCACGCATGGCACTAGCCACAACCTCACTACGAACCTCATCATGATATACGTTAATATAGTGATAAAAATACTTAAGATTGTCCATGATCACGAGATTCACATTTCCAGTCGTAGGGTATGAGTATTCGACATGGTGTAGCATGACGTAATACCGCTTGTCACACCACCCATCCACAAGGCTCATTATCCATACCTGCTGCTTCTCTTCTGCACGCGTTGTTTCTTTTACTTCACGGTGTATGTGAGACTTTATAAAGTTTAGCCCTGCAGCATACTTCAGCACATCGTCTGTGCAACGAAAGCCTTCAACAGTCTCACCAGAACATCCGTAGAGTATTTGTACATCTTGGAACTTCGCACAATCCAATGTGTTTTTAAAAGAGGCATAGGAGGGGGGAATAGGAAGTTTTTCGGTATCCACCACATCCTCACACTTTACTGAATACCATTTCATAAACGTTGTGCAAGCGATATTAAAGGTAGCCATTTCAATATACGTCTGATCTGAATACACGTCTGATCTCTCGGGCTTACTGCGGTCGACTGACCACGCAGGGACTCCCAGATAGTAGCATGACTCACGCAGTGGGCGGAGCTTAGAACTTTCACCTACACACACACACACACACACACACACACACACACACCACACACACACACACAAAGGAGAAAGTGAAACGCTATTTGAAACATGATTTATTTAATAAACGAGATATTCAAGTTATATATATTTACAAATACGATTTAATAAACGAGATATTCAAGTTATATATATATATATTTACAAATAGATACGATTATATACAAGACGTGTGAGTTAGAAGCATCATTGGTATCCAAAGGGTACGGTATCATAGGTGCCAGGTAACTGGTAACGTTTCCTATAGGTGTTACGGCACACCATCGTACCCCTAAGTTCCTTCACGCCTCCCAGCTTCTGCGCCCGAAAATTGTGGGTGCCTACAATTAGTTGGTGAGGTTGCAAACATACTAGATCCTTCAACGACTCAAAGTTAACAACCTCCCGATTCGCATGGTTGAGCGTAATACCCTTTGCCTTCACGATATATTTCATTTCATCCCCTACCCTGACCCGTACCCCATAAGTCTTAGGTCCTGTTGAGATAAAAGAGTCGGCGTATGCGTCGTCCCCATACTCATCCTTGATCTCATCAGTGAGCTCGCCGAGGAACTCCCCAATAGCGGGCATGTAATCACCCTCCCTCTCTGTGAATATCACGCTATCTGTATCGGCATACAATACTCTCCGCCCAAGAGAATGCAATAGACCCCAAAGTTTTATACGGGCGTAGGCTGTTGTGAAGCTCGCCACAGGTATGTTTGTAACCCTTGAGGTATCTGTGGCAAATTCAGTGTTGTTGTACTTTATTACGTAAGTATTACCTACATTCACGATCTCCATGACCTCTTTATCGGGGGCATTGGCATAATCCCAGACATCGCTATAACTTTGTGCCAAATGAATGTTCCCTCTGCGGTATTCTGCGCAAATTTTCCCCATAGACTGTTTAGACACAACTTTGCACTAAAGCGCTTGCCAGGATTCTTTACAATTTGGACACGATCAAGTTGTATACCTTCGCGGTCGCGGTAACGTTGAATATAGGCAGACTTTTCATCTTCGGTATCAACTCCTCGCGGATACCCTGATGCTTCAACCTTATCCTTCAAAAAGGCGTTTATATATGGTGTGAAAAGGTTGGGGAGCTTCTGAAACCTCCACACCTCGTGTATCTTCAGTATTCTATAACCATGGCGTACGGCTAGGGCCAGCTCAGGACTTGTATATACGCCTCTGATCTTACGCTGGTGGGGTATATGGTTACATTCGCCGTTATCCTCTTCCGCGCACTTCACGCACAGGGGAAACATGAGCTTGTCGTCGATAACGACAGGTAAGATCGGCATCCATAAATTGCGTGGGGGGAGTACGTCTACGAAAGAGAGCCCAAAGTAATGATCATTCAAATTTTTTGAAAATTCATTGATGGAGGGTATGCTAGGTCCCACCAGTTTCTCAGGAGCGCCCACGGGGTACGGATGGCTCTTCATCACGTATGGGTATAAAGAACAGAAATCGTAGTAACGGAGCTTCACGCCCACCGTAGGTGGAAAGTATAGTCTGAATGGATTTGTACGTCCTCCAAACAAGCTATCACCACATTTGAGAGGGTCCAGCACCATTGAACGCTTGATCGTTTTTATTTCCTCACGGTATACATCGTCTGTCTCCATCCGTGCATCATATTCATGCTCCCACAAGACTTTGTGAGTGAACTGTGATCCTATAAGTTGATCGCGGGTGCGGGTCCCTGCAAGACAGTCGGCAGGAGATCTACCGTGGATATCTCCGACGATACCGCACTCAGGGCGGGGGCATCCATGCCACCAGCATCCATTAAAGGAATACACAGTCTTCACACCAGTGACACGGTTTTCACTTAACCCATCAACCCAAAAAACACGTCCATTAATCTTAATGGGTACTTCACCCGTGTTGCGGGCGTGCTTTATGTATACACCTGTTTGTTGCTGCAGGTGTATGAGCCAGTAAATAGCCTTGTGTCCGTAACTGCGGGGGTTGTTTCGGTGAATAATGGCTAAGGTGTCTTTAGGCATGAAGTTATTCTTGAACACCGTAAAACATAATGATGCGATGGTGGTTGCGACTTGCAGTGGATCGCATTTGAAACGGGCTATGTACATACTTCTAAAGGCCTGGAAACATACTCTAAGCACGCGCACATCATTCACGCAATAACGCTCACATTCATCAGCTATATTATAAGGGTTACTTTCATTAAAACTGTCGTAGTATCGATCAAAGTCTTCACGTTCATCCATGCAGTCAAAATAATGTTTGTGGGGTGGTGGGCCTACGTAGTTTAAAGTCTCGCTGGTGAGGAAAGTGTATGGGAAGTATCCTTTGGAAACTTCAGCTGCTACTCCCATCACCTTGGGTAGCTTTGCTAATTTACAAGGTGTGAATAATAAAGTATCTTTAAATTGTACATTGCCTCTTATCTGCATCTGTATTAATTTGTTGCCTCTTTCAATGGATCACCTGTAAATATCTCAGAGGATTCGTGTTCAAGCAACTCCTTATAAAGGAACTGCGTGTCAAACTTTGCCCCGTTATGGGCGAGAATATACACAGTCATTTTTTTGAACTTGTCGCCTAACTTGACAATATAGGACACAAATAGTTTCACAGGACTATCGCTGACATTCGTTTTAAAAACGTTTGTCCGTTTACCGCATTTGGGGCACTCATCACATTCGATACCCATACACTCATCACAGATGGTCTGGCTCACAAGTAATGTGGAATTACCTCTTTGGTTTCAGCGTTCGTATATGTTTCTATATCGTAGTAACAGTTATACAAGGGTTATTTTTAGGCTTAGCATCTTTCATATAACACACATGCTTTACTCCATCCGCCTTATATTCCTCCTGGCATGTAGGACAGTGAATTAAGTCGCACTTGTGCTTAAATTTTCCCCAATTATCCATTGTGTGAAACATACCACATTCACAGATTCTCATTTTCCTGCACGTACCAATTGATTTATGGAGATCAAAGCAGCTATTATTGAAAAATGTGCGTCTACACACATTACAGTCTCTCTTCTCAACTACACGGCTTTCACATTTGGTGCTTTTACACTGCTCACATACCATGTGACATTCTTTACAATGTCTCACTATATCATCCGCAAACTCGAGGCACCCCTTACACAAATCATGATGTCTCCCATATTTTCGACTTTTGTCATAACTCGCGTAAAGCCCCCTTATATTACGGATGGGGAGATACGTTGTCCCTGACAATCCTAAAATAAGTAGGGGCCTTGTACGATCTCTCACACAGCTTTTAAAACATACACAGTCCGGCGGCGATCATCCAAACCAAATATAACTATGCGCACATTCATTTCCTGTTCTACCTTTCTCAGCTCTTCAGGACCCATATTACAGTCAAATTCAAGTTCACAGTCTACAGCTAGTTTACGGGCACGCTCAACGATCGTAGGCAGCCAAATTTTTTGAGTCCGTGTATTTTGTACAGTAAACATACGTGCTAAGAGTACTGCTATAAAGCCGCAACCACGATCGACGTTTATATGCCTTCGGTAAATAGTTGGAGAATTGAAGTTAAGAGTGTACGGTATGGCACTATGACCCGCAACACGGAATACACGGTCAATATTTACCGTGAAGTTGTCCATATTGAAGGCTATACTAACTTTGGACGGCTTGCATTATACGCCCTAATATATATTCTACATCTTCAGCAGCCAACGTCTAAACGGTACTATCACCCAATAATCGTCTACATCACCGTCATCTGACCCGAATCCAAAGGACAGACTCGTCCTGACTTCACGCTCGTCGCGATTCTGAGAGCAAACTCTATAAATGCTCTACAACCCTGCGTATCCCGCGTCAATACCATTGCTTGATACATGACTCTAGGGTCGACCCTGACTCTATACGATTCTAGTCAAGGCTGGGGTGGGGCTGCGGATCGCACCACATTCCAGCGTTATACCATCCTCAACAGAACGGGGGGCGGAATTAGTGGATTATTAGGTGCTGCTGATGGGGGCCCTGTTTGCGTAGGAGGGTTGGGGCTCTATTATTGTAGACTTAACAGAACGGGGGGCGGAATAAGGGGGTATATTAGGTGCTGCTGGGGAGGTTGTTGCGTAAGAGGTTGAGGGTTGGGGTCTGCTGCAACAGACGCGTATTTTCGGTCGCTTTTATACCGATGTGGGGTTCTCATACCCGCTTTGGACGTGTGTTACCGGTATCGCTGGTGAGGGTTCAGGGAGGAGATCACATCTACACTGTCGTCGAGGTCATCCGTAATGATAGGGTGCTCTACCTCATCGTCGGTTCTGTGGGAGAAAAAATATAAGGATCAGCACTCAAAATTTGTAATATTTTGTAAATGACCCACTTAGGAGTGTGACGTGTTAGAAATGGACTCTGTAGAAAAATTCAGATTCACGGCCCATCCACATGTATTATATCTGGACCTACAGGATGTGGTAAAACTGTGGTTTATGCTTAAAATCATTAAAGAAAAGGGCGAGATGTTCTCGAAATTTGTGCATAAAGTTATATGGTGCTATTCGACGTATCAATCAGTGTTCAACGAGTACCAAGATGATATTTTGTTCCACAAAGGTGTATATGACGTTAATTTCGCTAAAGGGAACTGAACATACAATCATTGTAATTGACGATCTCATGTTGGAGATGGATAAAACGTTTGCCGAGACATTTACAGTATACTCCCACCATCTTAACATAAGCGTGTTCTTCATCAATCAGAATCTATTTTTCAAAAATAGATACATGCGCGATGTGTCCGTTAAATACGCAATATCTAGTCTTATTCGCGCAACGTAGAGATGTATCAACAAATTGGGGTATTAGCCATCAATGTTCCGAATCAGCGTAAGGAGTTTTTGGAAGTTTATAAAGAAGCTACAAGCACGCGTTACGGATATTTGCTTTGCGACCTTCATCCGCGAAACACGTTTAGAGTTCTTCTGCGAACGAATATATTTCCAAACGAGCCTGAAACGGTGTATATTCCAGAATGACAAAGAGACTAAAGAAATACCGTGAATTATAAAAATCTATCATCGACTGCCTCGGGCAATGCAGCAGATGTTTATTAAAAATATCGATGCCGACTTTTTAAAATGCATCTGTGAAATCTGTCTTAACGTTATAAATTGCAATGTATCAATGAAACCCATCAGAAGGCTCGCCTACGCCGCTACAAGAACATAATACGTGCACTCGCTCGTAAAAGCCAAACTGTAGCGAAGAAAAAGCGAATTATTGTACAAACAGGAGGGTCATTTCTCCCCATCTTATTTTCAGTTTTGGGCCCTTTACTGACTAGATTAATATAATGAAGAAAGTGGTAGTGATTCCCCACGAGGTGTACGCTTCACTGCAAAGAGACACGGATCTAGATCCCCGTAAAGCAGACTTAAAAGAATGGAAAGCGAATTGTTAGCCCTATTAAACAGTGAAAAAACACCTGATGAGAAAAGAATCTTATACCAAGAAGCTCTGCAGAAATTTCTTCACGAGTACGAAAATTATAAGAGCCCTACAGAGATTCTTGTGGTTATTAGGCACAGCACGGGGACGATGGCGACATAGGACCTGTACCCGACGACACAGCTGACCAACCAAAAAGATTAGCCACACAACATATCGAACATGTATTAAAAAATACCCTCCCACTTACATTGAGGAGTAAAGGCTTAAGTCTTTATAATCTATTGAATGAGGATCCCGCCATACAATGGACCGATACAGGGGAGATCATTGTGGAAGGATCAAAGGTACAGGGATCGAATATCGTAGACATTGTCCATGATCTGGTGAGAAAGTGGGATAGGCCATCACCATCAGGATGGAAGCATATTAAAGCAAGACTACAACAAATAAATGTCCCTAAAACGTTGATAGGAAATCTGAACAGGTTAAAAGACTTGGAACATGCAACGCCTGTGACACAATTGAAGGCGCCGTCACCCCCGGCGGTAACACCTTTGAAGAGGAGCAAGAAGAGGTTAAACCAACCCTACCCACGTGCCTCTAAAATACGCAAATGGCTAACGTATTAACTAAACGCTATTATGACATTTCTACCCCGTCCTCTTACGGCGGCGTAGATAGACTGTACAGAAGTGTTTACGGAGTAGGAAAAAAAGATGTTGAAAGATTTTTGAGGGAGCAGGACGCTTATCGCTTCATAAGCCTGTGAGAAAAAAGTTTAAAACAGCCAAGACAACGGCTTCCTCGATTGATTCTATTTGGCAAGCAGATTTAACAGACATGCAAAGATATTCTGTGTATAACGATGGTTACCGCTACATTCTATTCATATAGACGTGTTCTCTAGATATCTGTGGCTAGTTCCTCTGAAAAATAAATCACCTGAAACAGTTGCTAAAGCCACCAAAACGCTAATGTTAAAAGAAAACAGGGTTCCTGGCTATTTTTGTACGGATATGGGGAAGGAGTTTATAGGCCATGCTTTTCAGAATATGTTGACAGAGTTTAATATCAGCTATTACACAACCAATTCTATACATAAGGCTTCTTTAGCTGAAAGAGTTCAGCGCACCATAAAGGAACGCATGCACCGTTATTTTACACATAAAAACACATACAGATTTCTAGACATTCTGGAATCATTGGCATCATCCTACAACCGCTCACACCATCGCACGATTGGGGCAACACCTAACGAAGTTTTAGAAAGGGTACGCTCCCGAGAAGAGATGGATCACCACCACCACCACCACCACCACCACACTCTGTGCGCTTCAAAATCAATGATTATGTAAGGCTGTCGCGTTCGGGGAATAAATTCGCAAAGGGTTTTGAGCAAGGATGGACACGCGAGATTTTTAAAGTTAGGGCTGTGAGACCTAAAGGTGTGATAATATGTATTACATTGAAGATTTGAATGGGGAAGAAATCTCAGGAGGCTTTTACCGCGAGGAATTGCAGAAAGTTGCGTTTAATTTAGAAAAAATGTGTTTAAAATTGAGAAAATTTTAGGAAGCAAAGGTTCAGGAAGGAGAGAAATGTACCTGGTGAAATGGCTAGGGTACCCAGAAAGCTTCAACACCTATATAAAAGCTGATGCATAATGAAGCTTAAATAGTATGCAACATGACTCCTAACCATTTCTACGTCACACTCCCGTCCTCCTCGTCCCTGTCTGTACACCCTAACAACACCCTAGCCAACTTTGTAACAGAACTCCATGGGCACATTGAATTGGTCGTGATTCGTATGAGGTGGGATATGCGAATTCAGCTGGACACCGTCTTTTTAAATATTGAACATAAAGAAACCGTTTTTACGATTCTTAGAGACATTGACGAGTGTGAAAAAGCTGGGGTAGCTATGGATGAAACTATGCGCATCGCTCGGACTAAGATTGCACGTATTACAGTACAGAAGTAGAACTAGGGCCGGTCAATATGGTTCGGCCGAGGATGTTGTGAGAGGCTTAAACGTAAGTTTAAGAAACTCAAACCTTACGAATGATTTAGTATATGAAATCGTAAACACCCTGCACATACCTAATCCTAAATCAAAGACTAACAGATGTCTTAAAGAACATAGAAAGTTCAAATTCTAACCAACGGCCGATATAGCGCAGCCTTCCAAGAGACACATTTCACGAGATACAGTATAACTTGTCCAGATTAATGTATCAATTGAAGATGGAGAAATTGGCTGAAAGGTCCCCAGACATGTGCTATATTTACAGTAATATAGTGGAGCACCAGTTTGTTGGGGATACCCAGGCACGCCTGCTGCGCATTGCTCACATCCCCAACCATAGAGGAAGGAGTTTGAGTATTACATATGACAGACCCCATTATGTGAATGTCGCAACTAATTTAATAACCAATATCACAATATATATAAGAACGATTGAGGGCGAAAACTTCCCATTCGGTAACGGGAGCTTAACAGTGAAGCTACACTTTCGACGCACTGAGTTATAATGGATAGAAAGCCTTTCACCGTCTATCGAGGGATGCGATACCAGCGCGGTAGTGGACTTGGATCCATTTTTTCATCCATACTACGTACGGCTGTTCCTTTGCTGAAGAGGGGTGCCAGATACCTTGGAAGGAAAGCGCTACAATCAGGCCTTAACACTGCAGAAGACATATTGGCCGGGGCTAAACCTAAAGAAGCTCTAAAAAAAATTTAAAGCGTACACGGAACGAAATCATCAAAGATGCAAAGAGAAAAATGCGTGGTGGCGGGAAGAAGAAGAGGGCTCCCCGGAAGAAGAAGAAGGGGTCACGTGGTATTAAACGTAAAAGGCTATCAAAAAAGAAATGCTGTAAGCGAATGAAACCTATGGTTGACCACTTTTTTGACTGATATAAGCTAAGGATATTGATCTCATGAATCATAGTTTGTTTACCACTTGTCGAGAGAGGAGTCACTATTTCGCCATGGCACGCTTCATCCACCCATGTAGTTCACAATGCTGTAAATCGGAGCTGTCCTTTTTTGAGCTCCCGCCAACCCAAGTTTCTATTGAGCACAGTGACTTTATTACAATTAACCCTTTAAACACAATTAGTTCCCCGAGTGCACCTATAGAATTCGTGATACCCAGCTCAGGTCCTTACTTTTTTGATCCAAGCTGTGTGCACATGTACGCTAAGCTACGTATAGCCCATTCTGATGGAATGGCCTGCGATGACAAATATGCTGTATACCCTGAAACAAACTTTCTGCACGCCATATTCAACCAGTGTGACGTATATTTAAATCAGACCAACATATCGGCAGGCACGGGGTACTATCATCTACGAGCCTATTTGGAAAATGTCCTCAACTTTTCCAAAGAAGCGAAGGCTACCTTTTTAAGTGCGGAGGGATATTATCAAACTAAAGATGAAAATAGTATAAAGGACAAATTTAAAAATTCTAAAAAGAAAATATACGAGTGTTTTGGACGGTTGCACACAGATTTCACTTTCCAGGAGAAGTTGCTTGTGAACGGGGTGGATATGAAAATAAAGCTCACCCGCACGAGTCCTGAGATCTGCTTAAATCTGGATGCGAATCAAGAAGAGGGTGCAAAGTCCGTTGTGGTTCACATTATGGACACATACCTCCGCGTACGGCGAGTGAAATTAAGTTCACCAAAACAACTAGAAATTGAGAAAAATTTACTAAACGCTACAGTGAAATATCCTATTAACAGAGTGCAGATCAAACTATATACGGTTCCTGCAGGGTTGGCATCGAAGCAGATAGAAAACATTGCCCTGGGAAATCTTCCTAAAAGGATATTAATCGGCATGCAGGACCACGCTTCGGTGAATGGAAAATATAAAAAGAGTGCCTTTAAATTCGAGAATTTCGGACTTAAAAATATAACTCTATACGTTAATGGCACTGCTTTGGGTGGAACAATGGGTACGGACTATTCATCAGACGCTGTGTTACCTCTTTGTGCCAGAGCCTATAGTAATCTGACCCATATTGCAGGTGATTGTGATGAGCTTGGTAATGGGGTAACGCAGGAAGAATTCATTGATCAATTTAACCTTTATCCGTTTGACATTACACCTGACTTATCTGCTAGCGTAAATACCCATTTAACACCACAGCAGAGCGGTAACATCTCAGTGCGGCTGGAATTCGCCAAGCCTATAGACGCTCCTATTAGTGTACTAGTATATCTCGAATCGCAAGCCCTAATAGAAGTAGATAGATTTAGAAGCGTTATCACTGACTTTTAAAATGGATGCTAATACACTTCAGAAAGTAATGGAGCGAGTCACACGTTCCAAATTTATCGGCGTGTTTGCGAAGAATGAAACATTGAGTTTGCCAAGTACGCGAGAATGCGGTAGTCTTATTGTGAACACAGACATCATCGGTAATGAAGGGATTCACTGGATCGCTGTCTATTTTAAAAATAGACAGCGCCTGTACTATTTTGATTCACTCGGTACTCAACCCTGGAGTGACCCTATTATTGTAAAATTTCTCGCTCAGTTACATATTCCCGAAGTTGTATGGAACCCATTTCGTATGCAGGGATATTTTACTAATGTTTGCGGAATGTACTGTGTCTCATTTCTCATGCATATGTCAAATGATAAAGAATTTATAAATTTTTTAAATTTATTTGACCCGTGTCACACTCACCGAAACGATGAAATGGTATGCAGACAGATAAAAAACCGTTTTCCAATTGTACGTACTCGTTGTATATTATAATGTTTTTGTTCGTATATTTGTAACGGTATATTCGTTTATTGTACTGATTTCTTTCATTTAATAAATTTATGAAAATATATTGTCTTCTTATCCCAAAAAGATCGAAAAACACTTACATTATTTCGGTGTGACATTGTTGACTGATTAGTATACCCTCCCTATTCCGAGATTCTTCAAAAGATTGTATAACTCGTGTCAAATCCTCATCGGACCTTAAAGGAATAATGAAAACATATACAGAGTATACAGACAGACAGATCCCCATTATGTGAAGATATCTTTGGTTCGAGGAGTGAACGCCATAAAAATTTCGATTTTAGCATAATGGGGAAATAACACTGATTGACATTTTTGGCGAGTATCTATTTGACGAGATACTACAACTCTCCATATATATATATATATAAAATTAATTATATACACTTACATTTCTATGGTAGTCCCTTGCGTCGGGTTGTAAGGAGCGTCACTGCAAATATCTTCTACGGTTTGCGTTGAAAATAGTTCGCCACAATCAGTCGCATTGAAAAGACTAATTGTGGTTAATGCTGCAGTATCACGTTCTTCATACAAGTCTGGGGAGACGTACAGGTCCATGGTGGAGGATGTGTGACACTGCTGACTGATCAGTATATCATCCATATTCCGAGGTTCTTCAAAAGATTGTATAACACGTGTCAAATCCTCATCGGACCTTAAAGGAATAATGAAAACATATACAGAGTATACAGACAGACAGATCTCCATTATGTGAAGATATCTTTGGTTCGATTACCAATTTCGATTTTAGCATGATGGGGAAATAACATTGATTGACATTTTTGACTAGTATCTATTTGACGAAATACTACAACTCTCCGTATATATATAAAATCGAATTATGGACACTTACATTTCTATGGTAGTCCCTTGCGTCGGATTGTAAGGAGCGTCACTGCAAATATCTTCTACGGTTTGCGTCGAAAATAGTTCGCCACAATCAGCCGCATTGAAAAGACTAATTGTGGTTAATGCTGCAGTATCACGTTCTTCATACAAGTCTGGGGAGACGTACAGGTCCATGGTTGAGGAATGATTATTCACTGATGCGAAAATAGCTACTGTTACTCCCAACTGAAAATATCCCCTTTTATATGCACATTCGCCAAGCTCCGCCCAAAAGACCAGATGTTCGTAGTGATTGGCTGCCGATGTAGCTGGGTGGAGCTATGACGTGTACCAATCCGCTATAACGAGACCGGACGAGTAACATATATATAAAATCGAATTATAGGCACTTACATTTCTATGGTAGTCCCTTATATTATATTTTTTACTTACAAATTATTAGTATTGTTTGTTAACATAATTGTTAACTTATTTTATAATAAAGAAATTATATCCTAATTATATTTTAAAAAGAACATTCGGTTTCAACGTTAAGCTGTGGTCTAAGGCGGCGTGGCATGAATAAATACTAAAATAAAATTAAATGTTAAAAATCTTTATTCATACGTTATTAAAAGTTAAAAATCTTTATTAATAAAACAGGATAGAAGCATATGAAAGTCAAGGTAAACTATAGTTGCAAATTATAGTTAGGTTATACGATGTTTTTCGGGCATACTACTGCCTCGGGTTAAATGATCCTGTTATTTTAAATCACGTATTTGAAAGAGTTAATCATTATTGCTACATAGAAAAAATCGTGCATTACGATGTTTTTCGGGTATACTACTGCCTCGGGTCAAATGGTCCTGTTATTTTAAATCACGTATTTGAAAGAGTTAATTATTATTGCTACATAGAAAAAATCGTGCATTACGATGTTTTTCGGGTATACTACTGCCTCGGGTCAAATGGTCCTGTTATTTTAAATCACGTATTTAACGACACATCGCGCTCATTTCCATTGCTATATATGGCTCTAGGATCGGCCCCGACGAGATGTATTTCGTAGGTTAGGTTAGGTCTCTTACATATAAAAGTCCATGTGGTAGAGTAAGCAACGAATCCCATCGACGAGATGTATTTCTGAACCCATGTTAAACTGGAGGTCTAATTTACGAGCGAGTGCACGTATTATGTTCTTGCACCGCCGTAGGCGAGAAAGAGTTAATTAGTATTGCTACATAGAAAATCGTGCATTATGATGTTTTTTTCGATTATTATTTATTGAACAAAACTCTCGCTCTCTTTCTATATATATATATATATATATATAGAAAGAGTGGTCTGGAAGGAAGTTTACCAATGATTAAATTCTCTTTGCGAGTGACCCGTTGCCCGCGTCGGGCTAACCTTTGGTTAGCTTCCGCCCGAATTGTTCATTCTGACGAAGGTCAAGCTTTTCACTCCACCTTAGACCTACAGTTTAACGTGGATTCCGAACCACGACCCATCAGCAGCCCAGCGTCTTGACCACTAGGCCTCCTAGGGTACCCATTTATCTACCAACCACTTTCTTTTATTATGTGGAAGGATGAACAGCTGGGCTTTGCTGCGCGCCGGCTGCCGTCGGGTATCGAACCCGGGTCCGATGGATTCGTAATCAGCGACGCTAACCACTACACCACCGAGGCGCCATATATATATATATATATATATATATATATATATATATATATATATATATACGAATTATTTATTGGGTAACTTTTGGAAATTGCCAAAACGTAGTGTAAAATGAGGGAGGCTGAGGGTCGAGGATATAAAGAAATATAACCGAATTATATTTTAAAAAAGCATCTCATCATTATATTTCTATATGACACCATACAAAATACGCGTAAATATTTGTAGAAGTAATAACAATGATAAAATTAATATCTGGAGTCTGTGGTGGTTTCTGCTCGAACAGCTTAAACCATCGACCCGAAAAAGGTCTCTAGGGACACGATTCGAACGAAAAAGGTCTCTAGGGACACGATTCGAACTGATTTAGCTTCTGCCTTTCATCGTGTGTGTGTGTGTGTGTGTGTGTGTGTGCATGAGTTGTTTATTATATATATATATATATATATATATATATATATATATATATATATATATATCAAGAGTGGTCTGGAAGGAGATGTTTCATAATTTTCTTTTCCGGACGTTTTTCCCACTGTTATTCGTGACTTAAATATTTATAATAAAAATCAAGTGTCTAAAAAGTTATTTAATAAGCAGAAATAAGATGTTTAAAAGAACAGATATTCTCCGACCCCGCTATAGTGGCTTGGGCAATTCCAAATGAATAATTTCTTTATTTTTCATCATTTTTTCATTTTTTCGTCGCAGGAATGAGGCTATATGTTTCATAAGTTTTCATCTCGTTTGGTGGAATTGTATCGTAAATTATTTAAATGAAGTTTCATAATTATTTAATAAATTAATTGGTTTTACTGTTATTTAGGAAAATTTATATTGGGAGCAAACGTTACAATAATAAGCTTATGTCGATATAGTTACCCATAAAAGTTTTAATTCGGTGATGCTCTCATAATTCGTTGGGTAACCCTTATAAAAATTCGTTTTCTGTCTAACGAAATAGGGTAACTTTGTTAATTCTATTAAAGCGTAATGAAAGAGGCGCTTGTGTTATTTTATACGGTTGAATCTTCAGACTGAATAACCATATAAATATATATTGTGGTATTTTATATGGTTCATTAGTTTATTATATATACAAGTACACGAATTATTTATTGGGTAACTTTTGGACAGAAATAAGATGTTTAAAAGAACAGATATTCTCCGACCCCGCTATAGTGGCTTGGGCAATTCCAAATGAATAATTTCTTTATTTTTCGTCATTTTTCATTTTTTCGTCGCAGGAATGAGGCTATATGTTTCATAAGTTTTCATCTCGTTTGGTGGAATTGTATCGTAAATTATTTAAATGAAGTTTCATAATTATTTAATAAATTAATTGGTTTTACTGTTATTTAGGAAAATTTATATTGGGAGCAAACGTTACAATAATAAGCTTATGTCGATATAGTTACCCATAAAAGTTTTAATTCGGTGATGCTCTCATAATTCGTTGGGTAACCCTTATAAAAATTCGTTTTCTGTCTAACGAAATAGGGTAACTTTGTTAATTCTATTAAAGCGTAATGAAAGAGGCGCTTGTGTTATTTTATACGGTTGAATCTTCAGACTGAATAACCATATAAATATATATTGTGGTATTTTATATGGTTCATTAGTTTATTATATATACAAGTACATTTGGAATAACAGCCGTCATATATGTGTTACACGATTAATGGGACACATGGCGCTATCTGGCAACTGAATACCTTGCGCTATCTGGCAACTCAGCCAGAATAGAGGATTATAAAAGATCGCGAAGCTGGTGAAGAACCATTCCCCCTCGGCTCCAGCCGAGTAAGGAGCTCTGCTCCTTCTATTTCTGGCCCTTTGGTAAACCCCTTAGTGGCCTCTTAGGTTAGGGAAACGAAAATAAATTGGGGGAGAACTCCACTCTGTCCTTCAGGTGTCTCTCTCCCTCCTTCAGGTGTCTCTCTCTCTCTCTCTCTCTCTCCTGCATGTATCTTCCTCCTTCAGGTGTCTCTCTCTCCTGCATGTTTGCCTCCAGCATGTGTACTGCATGTGTACATCCAGCATGTGTACTCCTGCATGTGTGCGTATGTGTGTACCTCCAGCATGTGTACCTACTGCATGTGTACCTCTCCCCCCTTGGCTGATTAGGCGTATATAATAATAATGTATGCAATAATACTGCTAAAAAGAGGTATCTGACAACCATTTACAGCCAACTGGCTGATTAGGAGTCTATAATAATGTATACAATGGTATCGCGGTATCTGGCAACTCAAGCCATTTACGCCAACTGGCTGATTAGGAGCCTATAAAACAACGCCAACTCGGCTGACGCCTTAATGTGCACTTGGCTCCTGCCAGGTGAACACCTCTCCTCCTTTCTCTCCTCCTCCTCCTTTCTCTTGGGGATAACGCCGCCTCCAAGTTTTCCCCCCACCCCCCTTTGCAAAACCCCCTTTTTGCAACAACCCCACCCCCCTTTTGCAACAACCCCCTTCCCCCCTTTGCAACAACCCCCCTTTGCAACAACCCCACCCCCTTTTGCAACATTACATAATAACGTGCAACATTCTTGCACTCTCCCCTTTTGCGGCTATACTACTGAACTCTACAGGGAAGTTTAATGCCGATTCATCATCATCAGCCACATGTGAGTCAGCACTTTTATATGTTACAACATCACCTACTATACGGTCCAATAATTCGTTGTTAAAACTCATTGCATCTTTGTTTTTACATGTAAGAATTATTTTGGTAGCTAGTTCAGCTATTGCTTCAGCACTACTAACTTCAATCGAGTCTCCATATATAACTTCAGGTAAATGATTTTTAATGAGAATATCTCTTGGAATTTCAACAGTACTTGATCCCATGCTAACATCACTTATTAGAGTTCCATCACCAATTTTAAGAAGCCATGTAGAAAATTCATTTTGTCCTGCTGCTCTCATGTTATCACTAAGGGTGAATGTTTGAACATAATTCCAAAGTTGCGAATGCTTGATACATGACTCTATGACATCAATGTTTGAACCTCTTGGGATAACATTGGCTGTTTGGCGAAAATCTCCGCCGAGGAGAAGAAGTTTGCCTCCGAAAGGTTTGTTATTATTCATGATTTCCTTTAGTAGCATATCAATAATTCTGAGAGCATTTAAGGAAAGCATAGACACTTCGTCGATAATGAGCACAGAAGCCAGGCGTATACTATTGGACTCATTGGAAGGAATTCTCATTGAAGAAGTTGATGTTTCCATGACTGGAACAGGTAATCTGAATCCACTATGT
The DNA here is from genome assembly GCA_023014485.1 of Bathynomus jamesi. Classification (NCBI taxonomy): domain Eukaryota; kingdom Metazoa; phylum Arthropoda; class Malacostraca; order Isopoda; family Cirolanidae; genus Bathynomus; species Bathynomus jamesi. Next base: position 235,406 of record JAJOZX010002602.1, read on the forward strand.
ACAGTGCGTCCACCTAACAGATCTGCAGCGATTCCTGTGGTTGCATATGACAGAATCGTTTTTCCTTTTCGTCTCAAGTAACACATCAAAGTATTGCATAGATATGTCTTTCCAGATCCTGCTGGTCCATCCACGAAGAAGAATCTATGAGCAGCTGTCTTATCATTTTCTGCAGTGATGATCCTTTCAAATATTTCTTGTTGCCTGATATTCAAGCTACTGATTCTTGCTTCAAGTTGATCATGTGGTAATAGATCATATTGCTGAGTCAAATTATTATTATGAGATACTAATCCGGGATCAGGTAGTCCTATTGCCGCACATTTTAAACCATGTATTACCAAGACACTTTCAATATGTTTTAGGCACTCCATTCTTGCTCTTTCAATAGGATATTCTTGGTTGTCATAATCTTCTAGCATTTTTTTCTTCAAATTGCTGATAGAGCTGAACTGGGTTATTAGGATTATTCAATGCGCAAATTAAAGCAAACAAATGTCTGATGCGATGAGGAGTTTGGTCCATTGAAGCCTCAGTCAAACATCTAATCCATTCATCATCATTGCTAATCAAATTTCTCTGCTTAGCAGCTTCTTTATAAAGTTGCAAAACGACCCCATTAACTCTGCGCAAACTTGTGAAACTAACAGCACCTTTTACATGTAACAGAAGTATCCTGAGATGGTAACGTTGTGAGTCCTTTGGACTAACAGTATACATGCGTGAAATAATTTTTCCAGCACCGCGTTGTCGAGGCTTCCACAAAGTATTTGTTATTAAAAACATAATGATATGGTATGGATGTATATGCAATTCTCGGGCCTGCTGGTCTTGCCGATTCAAAATAAACAAGCTGTAAGCGTGTATTTTACGACTTGCTGCTTCTAATGCAAGTCTTTCGTCTCCTTCTGTGAAATATACATTCTGCTCTCTTTCCAAGTGAACTGGCAAACGTATAATGGCATGTGATTTCTTGTGCATTTCATATTCTAACAGACGCCACATCGCTTCTGGGGCACTGATATATCTGGCATTTAAATATTCTGATATCTCGTCGTGAATGATACCTTGAACACTGTTAATCTCCATTTGAGCATTCACGCAATCATATCCTTTGTAGATATATTTATATATACATTTCACTGATTTCACGGATGAACATACTTCGACATTATGTGGCAGTTGACTTCAAGCTAAGATACTTATTATAAGGAACAACATATCTATTATCAATTGTATTATTTCTTATAAACAATGTATTGTTTGGCCGGCGTCTATATAATGGATATCCACCAACATCTGCTTGTGTGTTATCTTTGAATTCTTTAGGGAAACCCTTAGTACATTTGTTATTTCCATACACGGAGCATTTGGATTTAAGTTGCCGCATGGGCCGTGAATCATACAATCCTTAATAATTTCGTGAAGCCTGGGTTCATCATTAACATGGGTATTTCTGCACAAACTACTTTATCAATTTCATCAGGGCTATTAAATTTGTCTTCTTCATCTATTATGAAATAAAATATGTGCATGAGGCAGGCCACGTTTCTGGAATTCGATGGAATAGCAGTAAGCTCTAATAGTGCCAAAAACCGTTTTTTCTAAGATATCCTTCATTAATTCTTCTAATTTTATATGAAAAACTCTTGCCACAATATCTGGTCGTCTGAAGGCTGCTGCCCGAAGAAGAGATTATCTTTTATTTCACTCCAGGAAGGGTTGCATGTCATTGTCATGAATAAATCGGGTTTTCCAAATTTTCTAACCACAAAGCCATGGCGTCCTGGTAACGCTCCCTCATGTTTCTAGGTGATCCTTGAAACGACGATGGCAATATAACAGTTCTCCCTACCTGAGTTCCTGCATTGTCAGCAACATTGGCTAAATGATCAGATAGCCCTTGATATTGTTCAACTTTAAGGCGTCTTTGTTGATACTTGACAAAATTTAAATGTTGGCCTCTACTTGAATGTAGGAATCTACAGCCCATTGCTGGAATAATTTTCCTCCGTGCAGAAGTGCGTTATACTCATCTCTCACTGTAGTTTGAGCCACCTTGTATTGTAAATGCTAATATTGTTACGTCCATTGTTGCGTCTATTGTTGGTAATTAAGTTATCATTAATACTCATTCTTGGTTGCCATCCTGGTTCTCCATAAGGAAAGAATAATGGATAGACCATAGGGTCAAGATTTGGACTCAATATGTTCAATGTAATGAGAGGAGCTTCATTATTTCGTGGATTATACATGAAAATCCCTGTCAAAAGGAGGTTCTCCATCATTATTTGTGAAATCTAGCTACCTCATCCACAGATGGTAAATTGTAACGTCTTCGGTCACTGTTTCTGTCTCGGTTAAATACCATGTTTAACAACTGGTGTCGGAATATTGTGTTCTGATGCTCGTTCATTTTCTTCTCTTTCAACTTCTCCTAGCATTTTGTATGCCAAAGCATAAACATTATTTGTCCTGATCATTTGGTCCAAGACTGTCATTATTTCTGCTATGCACCTAAAATTATTGTGATTACCTAATCTAATACCAGTAGCCATTCTCGAATCCACTACATATAGCTGGGCATACTGTCGTGATTCACCTTCATTTGGATGTATATTTCCAGTTCGATGGTATATTTGGCCGTGTACTCGAAAGCAATATGGCCCATGACCAGGAACATGGGATAACTGTGCTCCCATTGAAGCGAAAGATAATGCAGAATTATAGGACCTGATGTTATCGTTGAAATGTCTGTAATTAGAATTCATTGGATTACTCATTAAGTCTTGAAGATATGCTGGAGGATCTCTTCGGCGTGGTAATATTACTTTGCCCTTATGGCAACAGTTGTTGAATTTACCATCTGTCGGACGTTCTACCACAAAATGCTTAGCATTGCAATATTGGCAAACAATATTCATAGGTCCGCATGAGTGTGATAAATAATTTTCCTCATCAAATGTATTGTTATTAACTCTATGAGCCGGAAGTAATGTATTTCTTCTATTTTGTATCCTTCGAGACGCTCTAATTCTTTCAATTGCTATTCTTGCTTCAGTTTCTTCCTGTGTTTCTTGTTGTCTTCTTTCGACCATCCTTAATCTGGCTGCTCCAAGTCTTGCTTCAGTTTCTTCCTGTGTTTCTTGTTGTCTTCTTTCGACCATCCTTAACCTGGCTGCTTCAAGTCTTACTTCAGTTTCTTCCTGTGTTTCTTGTTGTCTTCTTTCGACCATCCTTAATCTGGCTGCTCCAAGTCTTGCTTCAGTTTCTTCCTGTGTTTCTTGTTGTCTTCTTTCGACCATCCTTAACCTGGCTGTTTCAAGTCTTACTTCAGTTTCTTCTTGTGTTTCTTGTTGTCTTCTTTCCATTATCCTTAACCTGTCCGCTCCAAGTCTTGCTTCAGTTTCTTCCTGTGTTTCTTGTTGTCTTCTTTCCATTATCCTTAACCTGTCCGCTCCAAGTCTTGCTCCAGTTTCTTCCTGTGTTTCTTGTTGTCTTCTTTCCATTATCCTTAATCTAGCTGTTTCAAGTCTTGCTTCAGTTTCTTCTCGAGTTTCGCTACGTCTCCTCTCGGTTATTCTTCTCATTTCAATTTCGTTCCTGCGAGTGATTCTATTTTCGCTGTGCACAACAGAATCAATATCTTCATTTACATCAACCACATCAATCGTAGTGTCTGAGTTCCGTCTTGCTTGGGTACGATTGTATCTTTCCTGAGCTCTTTGTCTGGCCTTCCTTTCTCTTGCTAAGCGACGTCTTCTTTCTGCGGGGTCTTCCATGTTTTATATTTCACAACAATATATTTTGTGGTTGAACAACAATACTCCAGCTAAGTAAAAATTTATTCCAAAAGCTTTTAATTTATTTGGAATCCTATCAGTTTAATTAACACGTATCATAGTTACTTATAATAAAATAAAACAAATAATTAATCTCGGAAGGTGAGCTTGGGCAACATTTTAATTTGCTAAGCAATAATTCATAGCTTCTAATTATTCCTATCTAATTCCTTCAGAGCGTGACACAATTCTGCAACAAACAGACAGACAAACAAACAAACAAACAAAACTGGGCTATTATTATAATGGGGATATATATATATATATATATGATAATACTTTATTTTCTGTAACTGTGAAATATTTTTCACAAAATGCCATATTTAGCTCGACGCACGAACAAATTATCCGCTCAGAGTATATATAATTTGCTATTCTTTCACTTAAATTATTTTCCGGGAACGACAAAACGCCGTCATCTGTTGCACTTTTTTCTTTAAGTTCGTCTCTAAGTTAGGCCCAGTTGGTGAGTTTGGAGAAAGGAACAAGAGAAACAGCTGGAGATAAATGAGGAGACCAAAAGTAGCCCAAAAGAAGCTCAGAAGCAATTTTGGACGATTTTATGATAGGAATTCTTTCTTTTTATGCCCAGTTTGGGCCGAACTTGGTAGCTTCTTTTAGTTGCGGAGAACTTTTGGCGGGGTTTGTAATATTCTGTGTGAGGGGAAGAAATATTGAAATTTAATGATGAACAGGGGAAAGTTTTTAACGATCATTGTGGATGATAAATGGGTTGGGCGATAAAAATATTCCTTCCGAGATTGTATATTGCAGACAAATTTCCTAAACGACGATATCAGCGTCAACCACAGCGACAACGATAACAGAATGTTTATGCGCTCAAATATGTTATAATCGTCTTCGTTCAGAGAGTATTTATTCATCAAGGATTTCTTATTGGGTGAGAACGAACGTGACGTGACATGACGTGACGTGACGTGAATGAATAACAAAATGATTTTATAATTGTATACATATATGGTTTAATTTGTATGTAATATTAAGTTTCGGGGACACCGGATTTCGGTGATTCGCCTATTTCATCCATTGGACCAGTCAGGGTGAGTCTTACTCCCGGGTTAGGTTGAAGTACGTAAATATTTCGTTTCAAGTTGGTTAGTTAATTCCCACGTAACCAACTTTCGACCAGTCAGGGATCCAAAAAACTGGTATCTCCGAAACTTAATATTTTACCCTAATATATATAAATAAATAAATAAAAAAAGATATATATATATATATACAGTATATATATATATATATATATATATATATATATATATATATATATATATATATATATATTATATATATAATATATATATATATATATATATATCTTGAGAACCTTTAAAAGAATGGACAAGAAAATAATGATTCCCCTGCTGAGAACACTAATTGTACCAAAACTTGAATACTGCTCAGTCTTGACGTCCCTTTATTGAAAAAATAAAAAATAAAATAATAAACTGGAAGAAATTCAAAGAAATTTTACAGCCAAGATTGATGACCTCAGAGAACTCATCTACTGGAAAAACTTCGTAAATTAAATCAATATTCGCTGGAGAGAAGAGGAGAAAGATATATCGTAATTTGGACATGGAATATAATAGAAAAACTGGTACCTAAACTCAAAGTGAACCCAGTAACCACCCAAACAACAGTTCCAGACAAGGGACACCCTCAGCTCTGAAAAAAATAGCTTGGTTGTTAGGGGATCAAGATTTTTTAACAAACTTTCGAAGGACACCAGGAACATCACTGGTGTCAAAGGTGAAGTCTTCTAAAAAAAGCTAGACGCCTGGTTCAGGACGGTACCAGATGAGTCGGGTGTGTCCTAGCTATGTACGATGGAGATCGCAAGAGAGCAACTCGCTCGCCTCCACCAGGCGAGGGCTAGAGGTGGAGCCAACAGCTTGACCTTCGTGTGAAGAGAGACCGACGCACGGAGCTACTAACAGGTTACCAGGTGTATATATATATATATATATATATATATATATATATATATATATATATACACACACACACACACACCTATATATATATATATATATTTTTTATTTTTTTTGTGGCGGGTCACGCCGGAATGGCGTTCCGGTACCTTTTATTTTCAACATGCAGAAGAAAATTTAATGTTTTTACTTCCATTCCAACTTTTTTTTTCGGTTACCTGACAAATTTTTAGGTATTCCTAAAAATTTGTCAGGATGCTTTTTTTTTGGATTGAGATGGTCACGGTGGGACGGGATAACAAATGGCAAAGGTTGTAGGAAATTTATAGCAGAGTTTCGGGACCTTTCTTTCCAGAAAGCGATATATATTTACGCGATAGATGCGTTCCTGAACCTTCCGCGTAAATTGGGGAACTATAATATATAATTCAATGTGCTAAGTACGGGCCCTTCCACCGCAATACACCCCAAAAATTAAATATAATAATAATGATAATAATAATAATAATAATAATAAATACATAAACTCATCCGTAAAAAAAAGTAAAAATTAGTAATAACATGAATATTTTTTGGATCGCGTTAATCCGAAACCGCAGAAATGGGGCGCGCGTAAATCGGGGGGGGTTACTGTATATATATATATATATATATATATATATATATATATACACTGAAAATACAGAAATCTAAGTAACAAATGAAAAGCCATCATCACTATTAAATACAAATGTACAAAAACTTAAATATTAACCAACAGTAACACAAATTATAAAATAAATATATAAAACAAACTAAAATTGAATCCGAATTCAAAATAAAACCGAACCGAAATTGGACCAGAATCCAGCTCAATAATTTGTACAATTTGATTCCATTTTACGGGTGGCTGTTCTTTCGCTGGAATTCTAGACCAGCACGAATTAGATGATGGACCGCTATGCAATCCCGCAAGATACAGAAACAAGAAACGGAACTCATTGTTTAAGCTGGCTTTGCTCTCCCAAAATTGAGTTCTGGAAATGGATCTTATGCGTATCAGACATTATAGAATGGGGTAAATGTAGACAGGTGTTTGGTTCAGCCATTTGTTAGGATAGTTTCGTTATATGTTTTTATGTTTAGTTATGTTTCTTTTTTATTATTTTTTGAGCGTATATGTTTTTTTATTTAGTTATAAGACATGTTTTGTTAAGTTAGTTTAGTTAAAGATTATGTTTTCAGTGAGTTTAGTTAGAGAGTATGTTTTTATGTTTAGTTATGTTTCTTTTTTATTATTTTTTGAGCGTATATGTTTTTTTATTTAGTTATAAGACATGTTTTGTTGTTAGTTTAGTTAGAGATTATGTTTTCAGTGAGTTTAGTTAGAGATTATGTTTTCAGTGAGTTTAGTTAGAGAGTATGTTTTTATGTTTAGTTATGTTTGTTTTTTATTATTTGTAAGCGTATATGTTTTATTTAGTTATAAGACATGTTTTGTTAAGTTAGTTTAGTTAGAGATTATGTTTTCAGTGAGTTTAGTTAGAGAGTATGTTTTTATGTTTAGTTATGTTTGTTTTTTATTATTTTTAAGCGTATATTTTTTTTAGTTGTAAGACATGTTTTATTAAGTTAGTTTAGTTGGAAAGTATGTTTTCAGTGAGTTTAGTTAGAGAGTATGTTTTTATGTTTAGTTATGTTTCTTTTTTATTATTTTTAAGCGTATATGTTTTTATTTAGTTATAAGACATGTTTTATCAAGTTAGTTTAGTTGGAAAGTATGTTTTCAGTGAGTTTAGTTAGAGAGTATGTTTTTATGTTTAGTTATGTTTGTTTTTTATTATTTTTAAGCGTATGTTTTTTATTTAGTTATAAGACATGTTTTATTAAGTTAGTTTAGTTGGAAAGTATGTTTTCAGTGAGTTTAGTTAAAGAGTATGTTCTTATGTTCAGTTAGAGAGTATGTTTTTATGTTTAGTCATGTTTTTCTTCATTAGTTTGGAGCGTATATTTTTTTTAGTTAGTTATAAGACATGTTTTGTTTAGTTGGAGAGTATGTTTTCAGTGAGTTTAGTTAGAGAGTATGTTTTTGTGAGTTTAGTTAGAGAGTATGTTTTTAGTGAGTTTAGTTGTAGAATATGGTTTTTTTTCAGCTGTAGAATGTGTTTTTAGGTTAGTTTGCTTGTAGAGAAGGAATATTTTTAGTTTAGTTACGGAGTTAATTAAGGAGTTACAGGCAAACAAAGATGCTAAAATCCATTTTAGGCTCGCTCAGGAAAGAAGGAGAAAGGAGAGAGAGAGATAAAAGAAAAGAAGAAAAGCAAATGAAAATAAGGAGTACTGAAAACTCTCATACGAGTTTCGGTCGGAAGCTCCTCCGGAAGACATAGCCTTTATGACTGCTCCCCGAGTTAGGTAAAAGATTCCAACTTCGACTTTCATACAATATTTAAACTTATAAGCTTTCACACAGGAATAGCAGCGACAGTCAAAAATAGAACAGACAAAGCTGCCCCTCCTCCGCCAGCCACTGCTGACAGAAAATAGCTGTGAAAGAAGAGTTATAGGAAAATAGGTAAAATATAATGAAAAGAATAGCTTTGGAGTTCCTTCACGCCATTACGCACTGGGAGACAGTGGAAAATAAAAGCTATCATGACATACTGTACTGAATTATTTATTTCAGTCTATACCAGGGATTTTTTAAGTCATTTATTTAGTTATCATACACAAATTTCAGGATTTTATTTATTTACTATATAAAATTTTAAAGATTTAAGAAATTATTTATTCTATACAAGGTCTGTTTATTTATTATTTACAAGTTTATTTATTCAATATATACAGGTTTATATAGTTATTATATAAACCTGTATATATTAAATACAGGTTTATATAGTTATTATATAAACCTGTATATATTAAATACAGGTTTATATAGTTATTATATAAACCTGTATATATTAAATACAGGTTTATATAGTTATTATATAAACCTGTATATATTAAATACAGGTTTATATATTTATTATATCGAAGCTATTTATTCATTATGTAACTATCTATTTATTATGTGTTTAATTAGTTTAATTATACAGAATTTTGTAGTTAATTACTAAGTAAAATTTTTATTTAGTTAGACTGGGTAGCCTAGTGGTTAAGACGCTGGGCTGCTGGTTGGGCGTGGTTCGGATTCCACGTTAAACTGTAGGTCTAAGGTAGAGTGACAAGCTTGTTGACCTTCATCAGAATGAACAATTCGGGCGGAAGCAAAAACCAAGGTAACTAAGTTATTGAGCGTTTTGTTTAGTTGGTTTAGTTATTGCGCGTTTTTTAGTTGGTTTAGTTATAAAGTGGTTTGGGTATATAACTTTTCTACAGAGTTTTCCTTTCCAATTATATGGTTTAGAGTGACTTAGACATAGTTCTTTGATACCCAGTTTAGTTATATAGAGTTTGATTTGTACTATGTTATATTATAGGAGTTATATCCTGCCAATAAAACTTATCATTATCATCATCATCATAATAATGATAATAAGAGCTAAAGAGTTGTTGAGGTATGTCATTAATTCAACTGCTAAAGACACTTATTTAACTTTGTGACTGATATTAATGTATGTTAACTTTCAGTGTGGTTTAATCTCTTGCTGTAATTAACTGAGTATTATTATTATTATTAACATCAGATATTATTTAAGAAATTATTATTATTATTATTATTATTATCATCATCGTTTTTGCTATCATTATTATCATCGATTTTGCTATTATTATTTTTGGTATGTATATTCCTATTTATTTAATATTATTTAAATTTTACTTTTCAATAAACGCTACAGAAATCCATCGAAACTCTTGTTAAAAATGTACTTTTAAAGCGAAGGGCGGCATTACTCGCAAATGGACTAGATCCAAAATGGCACAAATGTTAACACTAGTGCCTCTATAGGTGTTTAATTACCTGTTAAAAAGTTCATTAAAAAAGACTGAATTCAAAATGATGGAGTTTTACGCGTGAATTTTGTATTAATGGAAAAAATCACGTTTTCCTACTTACAGTGAATACTTATATAATATAATGAATACTTATATAATGAGTGAACGTTTGATTGGAATATAGTGCCATCTGTACTAAGTAGAACGAACGAAACCCAAATGAATTGTAAATTTTTTTTGTCTCGAGTGACTATTTGCGAATATTTTATCCTTAACGTTAATTTCCTTGTTAATTTTATCCTTTAAAATTTGATTTTCATTCAAAATTAAATTTTAGAATTTTGATTCAAGCGTTCTCTTGTCCCTGGTTCAACCGTCGCGCCAATCCCATGGATTTAATTAGAAATGAGTTCTTAGATGATGTACGCATGCGTTTAGTTAAATATTTGTGTAAGTATAAAGTGTTGACTGTATAGGATTATTTTATGCAGTTATATTGCAGCTATATTTCCTATATAAAGAATTTATAGCAGAATTTTATAACAGACTTACCAATAAGTTATCTATAAAACTATTCCAGTACGTTTTTATAATTGCATAATAGCTATAATAAACTCTCCATTGAGCTATGTACCTAATATATCTATCTACTTAATATATCTATCTACTTAATATATATAATATATATAAAGAGAGAGTGAGAGAGAGAGAGAGAGAGAGAGAGAGAGAGAGAGAGAGAGAGCGAGCAGTGTTCATAAACATTTCCCCTTTAGGCTTACGATTTTAATACCTTTCTCATATTCGTACTGAAGGTTATGAAATAAACTAACCCTTACGAAGTTTTCGCTTGCCGGCACAAGTTTCTCGAGAGCCCCAGAACATCTGAAGTTTATCACAAGGCAATTCTAGACTTCAAAAATAGTCGTTATCAGCAGAAATCTCTCTCTGAGGAAGGCTTTCTTAGCGCCCATGTCAGGTCCAACCAAAGATGCCTTTGTCTGACTTCGAAAGTTTTTCACCGAAGCTTAATTTTGAGGTCACCCTCCAGTTAACGCTCGCACAATATCGCAACGGACGTCATGATTCAGTTGAATATGGAATTAGTCTGCCGCAAACACCGCTCTGCAAACGCCTACCCGTTTATAAACCTATTGTGCAAAACTTCGCCTAATTCAAAGAGAGTTCCCTGCAATCGTTTAAACTCAGTTAAAGTGTCCTTTGGTGAATAGGACCTCACTTTAATTCAGTCCTCCTTCATTCTCAGTACGGCAACCAGCTCCTTTGTATAGACCTCCTGCGTCCTCGTTTACTTAATTCAATGAAGGGGACTTTCTCTCGCCCTACAATTACCTCAGCAGAGATACTGTACAGCAATTAAACGCCTATAGGCCGTCGTTCTTTTCCCCATTTAAAAGTACCGTTACGCGACTCCTTCATTCGCGTGTGTAATAAGCGATTCTCCCTTGTCTGTGTATACAAACTTCGTGTGTCGTTTATCGAACTATAACACGCGTTGTTGCATTATTCTGCTTTTTTAATGTAATATGATATCTGTTGTTAATTTGACATTGTGTTCTCATACTGACAATTATAGTTGATCAAGCCGGTACCTTGTGCTATATGCCTTTTGTATAAGTACGGTATCGCATTGTACAGTATTACTCATTAATCCGTAAGTCAATGACTGCACTACTGCATATTCAACTGAATCCATTGTAATATTTCAATGCGAACATTTATTTGTTTTGTCATTTAAAAGTAAAAACAAGTCTCTCTTTTTTTTTAACTTTGATGGAAAGATCAATGGTGACCCCTAATTGACAATTAAATTATAATCATTAATAACTACAACCAATTTACAAATTAGAAGCCTACAAAATGGTGCCTCTGGGCACTATAATATACTGTATATATAGTTCAGAGGTTTAGTTGGTTGATAATTTATTTGTATGAAACTACTTTTGAACTCCCAAATGAGTAACTTTGTTTTCTGTTAGGCCTATTTAAACTTTGTTTGTTTCCTTCCCAGGACACCTTATTAATTTCATTATATATATATTTATATATATATACACAAGGGCGTAGCGACGAAAGAGTGGGTCTGCTGCCTTAAGCCCTTCCATAATTTGTTTCTCCTTACACAATGGTTTTATGAATGCGTAGATATTTGCTAATATAAAGGATCCGACAGCAAAACCTAAATAATATGTTAATTAATTATCGTACGTTTGACAGCAGAATGAAACTCTTAAATATCTCCTTTTTTATAAACTTACATCGGTTGCGAAATTATTAAGATTACAGAACGAAAGATAACGAATATATATATATATATATATATATATATATATAATATATATATATATGAGGTGAGGGCACTAGCCACTACACAACTACGGGATAAAAGTTAGTACAACCTCTCATACCTTTAAACAACCGAGGAAACGCTTCCAGAGGCATTTTACGTGTTAACCTTCCTGCACTCGAAGTAATTACCAGCATTTCATTCAAACTATCTGGTGCAACGCTAGGGTCTTATAAATGAAAAATCTTCCGGATTCATGCATGATATCATGCGTACATTCTATCGTTATTCATTCTTTCTATATGACCATACCAACACAGCATACTCTTCTCTGTTCACAATGTACACCTTTCCTGCACATCTTTATTCTTCATTTCTTTTATGGTCAATTCGTTTTATATTAATCTTACTTCTTAATTAACCTGTTTGTCTCATCTGCTCTCATTTTTTATAGCAATCTATCGTGTCAAACAAGCGTCTTCCTTCATATATATGCTAGCATTGATACATCATCATGCAAACCACTTGCTGCAACTTCATTCAATCACTTCCTACCAAAGCTTTTATCGCGCCCATGATTTGCTTGCTTGCTCCACTCTACTTTTATCTTCCAGCGTACTTGTACCTTTTTCTTCAATCAAGTACACCAAATATTAAATTCTTTCACATCTGACTTTCTCCGTTCGCCATAATTTACATGCTGACTCTCCTCTCTTTGTGCGTTTTCCAAAATGTCAACAAAACTTGTCACTGCTCTCTTTAATTCATTGTGTGATTCACCCAGAAGCACATCTCACTGCATTCTAAGCAATACATTCTGAGCAATACCGACGCAATACATTCTAAGCAATTGTCACTAGGCAAATCCATTCATTTTATTGTGAATTTTCATAAAAAATTAAAAATGAGAAAAAATGTTCCGATAAAATGCCAGGTCGATGAAATGTGGTTAGCTCGCGCGAACATTCGTAACCTAACCAGCACTAAAGTGGGAAAGCCGTGGATGAGAATGGGAATGGCATGATTCGGGAAGAGATCGGAAGTGAGCGCTTTGCAAATAGCTCCTTTGAGATCCTCTCTTTTTGGCTTTCTTATTCTTCGACGAAGCCGGAAATGGGAGTGACGAAAACTGGGAATCTCATGAAATGGGACGAAACGTAAGTGGCAAATCGGAGGGCGAGAATGAGAAGGCATGAAGGAAATGGGAATGACACGATAGGGGGAGAAATCCATCCGGGATTCCCACTTTCGAACTTCCCACTCTTGGGCGAGAAATAGAATGGAAGTGACGTTCAGTGGATAGATACAAAATTAGTCCGTCTAAAGGAGTAGCGGAACAAAGTCGTTCCGCGAAATGTCGACATGCATAATATTATTAAAAACTTAGTATAAAAACTTAGTTTAAATTGGGTTAGGTTAGGTTAAATTGAGTTAGATTAGGTTACATTATGCCCGGTTAGATTATGATTGGTTAGGCTAGATCTGGGTAGGTTAGGTTAGTAATTTTCACTGAAAATCTGGAATGTAAAGTAGTTTGAAATGTGAAATCCATATATTTCCATAAAGTTGAACATCAACATTGTGAAGTTCAATTTTATTCATGTAACGCGTCTTAAACTCTAAGACTTTGTATATGTGCAAATTATCACTTTGCATATACAGTGTTTTATTATTATAATATACTCATATATTATAATTTGAGACGTGAAATTTTGGGATTTTTATATACAAAAGTAAATAGACCTTTAGTTTTCCATAGTTTTTTAGTTGATAATAAAAGTCAATAAATAATAACAAATTTATTAAATCAATATATTTAGAATCGTGTTGCTTTCCCCTTTGAATTATGTAAAGTTAACAAGCGTTCTGGCATTTCACTGATGAGCTTCGCCATTTGTTCTTGAGGACAATAAACATAGTGTCTATTTACTTTTGTCAACACTTTGTACGTATTGATTCGTTGAAGACGAAACCTGTAAAGTGTTTGAACATTTATTGGACATTTACTGAACATTTGCTGGACATTTAATAACGATTTGTTAGACATTTACTGAGCATTTGCCGTACAGTTATTGAACATTTAATAAAGATTTGTTAGACATTTACTGAACATTTGCTGGACATTTACTAACGATTTGTTAGACATTTATTGAACATTTGCTGGACATTTACTAACGATTTGTTAGACATTTACTGAACATTTGCCGTACAGTTATTGAACATTTTAAGGATCATTTCAATTTTTATCGTTTCGATGCTTTTCAATATTTTTGGATTTGTAATTTATAATCTTTATTCGCTTAGCAAATAAATAGAATAGATTTAAATTAAATTCATTTAAAATATCACGATTGAAGGGAAATTTACCAAATAACAATAAACTTAATACAAGGATCGAATGTAAGGATCGAATAAATAATAATAATTGAGGTTGATGTGGTCAGGTTGGTTTTACAATCCTAATGGTTATCAGAAGAGGGCGTAACTTGAACCCCAGAGTTATAATGCTAATAATAATGTATTTTTAGGGGGTTGTTTAAGCTCCTTTTTGTAAAGGCAAAGGTTATGTGACAGAAGGGACTTCCAGCTTTAGTGGGAATCCGAACCGCGGGTCGCTACATCATCTGAAGGCAGATGACAGTCGTCCATCCACTTACTGAACAGATGCAGCGTCGCTTAACTTCGCTGGTCTAACTGGAAGTGGTGTTATGATGTAACATCTTTGAGCCCCAGAGCTAGGGCATAATATATACAGTGTAGGCTATATATATATATATATATATATATATATATCGGTGGTGTAGTGGTTAGCGTCGCCGACTACGAGTCCATCGGCCCCGGGTTCGAGACCCGGTGACGGCAGCCGGCGCGCAGCAAAACCCAGCTGTTCATCCTTCCACACAATAAAGAAAGTGATTCGTAGATAAATGGGTACCCTGGGTAGCCTAGTGGTTAAGACGCTGGGCTGCTGGTGAGGCGTGGTTCGGATTCCACGTTAAACTGTAGGTCTAAAGTGGAGTGAAAAGCTTGACCTTCATCAGAATGAACAATTCGGGCGGAAGCTAACCAAAGGTGTATATATATATATATATATATATATATGATGCAAACCCACGAACAAAAATTAAAAATTATTCCAATTCCCGTCGTTTATTCAGCAGTACACCTCGTCAGGGAATGAGAGGAGATGGCAAGAAATAGAATATGATGAAAATAACCACCAAGGAAAATCAAAAGGCCTGACTAAGATTGAAACACTTTCAACCTTAGCCAGGGCCATATTTCGCTCGATCCCGTTCATTCAAAACAGATTTAAATAAGAAGGGTGAGGGGGGGCTAAAATTTTGGTAGCTTTCCACGTGAATTGTACGCGCCTCCTAAACTATTTTCTGCGCCAATCATATTATTTTTGTTTTTCTTTCTTTGTGATCTACTGTGTATATATATATATACACCTTCATCAGAATGAACAATTCGGGCGGAAGCTAACCAAAGGTGTATATATATATATATATATATATATATGATGCAAACCCACGAACAAAAATTAAAAATTATTCCAATTCCCGTCGTTTATTCAGCAGTACACCTCGTCAGGGAATGAGAGGAGATGGCAAGAAATAGAATATGATGAAAATAACCACCAAGGAAAATCAAAAGGCCTGACTAAGATTGAAACACTTTCAACCTTAGCCAGGGCCATATTTCGCTCGATCCCGTTCATTCAAAACAGATTTAAATAAGAAGGGTGAGGGGGGGCTAAAATTTTGGTAGCTTTCCACGTGAATTGTACGCGCCTCCTAAACTATTTTCTGCGCCAATCATATTATTTTTGTTTTTCTTTCTTTGTGATCTACTGTGTATATATATATATATAGTCTCAATCTTGTAATTTACTTCAGTGTTCCCGAGGATGTCATTAGACGAAAAAGGGTTGAGCACTATTTTGTGTTTTACTATTTTCTTCGTGGTTATTTTCATCATAAATATTATTCACGTGTTACTGTCGTGAAATAATTTTCGTATAGGTGATGGTATTTTTTCCCTTTATACAAGTCAATAAAAGTCCATTGATACCATTTTTATCAAAATCAAATTTTGTTTAGGGTTCCTCATTGAGGTTGAATTTCTTGCATTTAAGGAAGTTAAATTTTTCCTTAATTATGAACCTAATTATTATATTTGTAAATGCAAAAAAAAACCACTTTTTTCTACGTGAAAGTCACAATATGATAATAAAAACCCACTCTAATAGACAGAGTTTATTTCCACAACAGTTTCGATGCCCACTGGCATCCTCCTCGGGTGGATACAGAAAAACGAAAAAATCTATGTGTGAATTTCTTAAACGCTCTGGACTGTTTTCCCTCTTGTTTTTGGTTCATTCGTTTTTCTGTATCCACCCGAAGAGGATGCCAGTGGGCATCGAAACTGTTGTGGAAATAAACTCTGTCTATTAGAGTGGGTTTTTATTATCATATTATATTTGTATTGAAGTTTACTTGATTTTATGTATTTTTGATATAAAAATGCAATTAAGAACATTTGCTGATATTTTTGTACAAAAGATAAATGAATCAGTGCTACCAGACATTTATTTGAATCGCAATTTGGTACTAATTATGGTCTGTTTCTTTAGTTCTGCATGGTGTGTCTAACGTAGAATGTTCAATGTGGATTTATTGAAGTTGGGTACGGTGTTTTGATGCTTTTCTACTACTTGTAGAAGCCATTACAATTGTTCTTCGTTTTTGGTTATCGTTTTTGCCTCCACCCTTCATTCCCTGACGAGGTGTACTTCTGAATACACGAAAGGTCTTGGAATCATTTTCCTTTTTCCTTGTGGGTTTGCAGCATTCATTCATTTCACGTGTTTAATTGTGAAATTCATCCCATATAATTGAGGGGTCCCGCGTCTTAAGGTACCTAAGCGCCAAAATTAAAATTCGTCAGAAATCGCTTCCAAAGTTCAGCAATATTCTGGCAATAGTATCTCTGTTATTAATCGAGCTAGAACGTTCATTTTTGGCTAAATTAGAGTTCTAAGTATGCTAATGGAGATTTTGATGAGTTTTTGGAATAAATTTTCATATTTTATATTTTATATATAATTTTTTAAATTTTTTGATTTTCTTATTATGCCGAACTTTGGGTGAACTTTTGGCTGGCGATAGAGGTGAAAGAAGTAGTTCGCTTCATAAGGTTTTCAACCATACTTCTAGTGTCGCGATAGAAGAAGGGTGAAAATAATGATATCCATCAAAAACACGTTTTCGCCTTTGGTGGCGCTTAGGTACCTTAAGACGCGCGACCCCTCATTATTTATATATTATATAAAATATATATATATATATATATATGAAAATTATTTCACGAAGGTAACACGTGAAAAATATTTATGATGAATAAAACCACGAAGGAAAGGAAACACAAAATGGTGCTCAAGCGCTTTCGTCTAATGACATCCTCAGGATGTCATTAGACGAAAGCGCTTGAGCACCATTTTGTGTTTCCTTTCCTTCGTGGTTTTATTCATCATATATATATATATATATATATATATAGATATATATATATATATATATATATATAATTGACCATATCTTGTTAAAAAACCTTTTTCACTTAATTAACATCTGTTAATCCCTTCTATTTTGTTTGAGCTGTACAGAGGTATGCAGTAATCTCCCGATTTACGCGATAGATGTGTTCCTCAACCTTCCACTTGAAATGAATTCCCTATAAATTGGGGGAACTATAACATATACAGTACTGTAATTCAATGTGTGAAGTACAGGCACCCACAACCCCAAGACACCCCAAAAAATGAAATAAAATAAAATGAAATAATAATAATAATAATAATAATAATAATAATGATAATAATAATAATTACTGCCAAAAAAAATAATATTAATTAAATAAATAAATAAATACATAAACTCATCTGTAAAAAAGGGTAAAAATTAGCACTAACACGTAATAAATAAATAACCCTCACCATTAGGGTCCCTTGGAGACCTTGGAGTCTCTTGGAGTCTCTTGGAGCTGCCTTCTTAACCACCAGTCCCTTTTTATTTATTTATATAAAAATGGAATATTTTTTGGACCGCGTTAATCCGAAACCGCGCAAATGGGGAGCGTGTAAATCGGGGGCATTACTGTACATCTAATATACAATTTCAGAAATGAAGCCTTAATATATATATATATGCACTAGAATCACAAAATAACACGTGACCTTATTAATAAGCAAACAACCACAAGGAAAAGGAAACACAAAGTCCGAGCGCTTTCGTGATATATTCACATTATCAAGGAGGAACAGAAAATATTTTCTGTTCCTCCTTGATAATGTGAATATATCACGAAAGCGCTCGGACTTTGTGTTTCCTTTTCCTTGTGGTTGTTTGCTTATATATATACAGTATATATATATAACAGTTTTTTTGCGCACACCTACAGGTCGCTACAATTGGTGTAGAACAATGCGGTTTTCACCATTCGATGCGTCTTTTTATTGTGCAGTGCCTATGCTAAAAAAAAATTGCCGAACATAATTCCTTCCCCCCTTTTAGGGGTACAGTTCTTCACATGCCTGAACACGCATTTTTTTTAATTTTTCATTTTTAATCATAATTTTGGCACAAAATAAGGCAATATTTACTAAACATTTAATATCATTCGATTCACAAAAGATTTATTTATCGATTCAATTTAAAAAAGTATATATTTTTAAAATTCATAAAGAACTTTTTGCAAAAAACTAAAAACAAACATGCATTTTAAAATTCAATGATTTTTATACAAAATATTTTGATATTTGTTATAATTTTAACATTTTTCGATTCACAAAAGATTTCTTTATCGATTCAATACAAAAAATCACAAAAGATTTCTTTATCGATTCAATACAAAAAATTACATAATTAAAACAGGCAATTTAAATAAACACGAGTTTAAAGTTAAACGAGCCACACTCGAAATTATTTACCGTGACTTTTGTGCGTTTTATTACTGTGGCTTTTGTACAAATAATTTTACGTATACACAAACAATTTGATATTTGATAGGATATTGATTTATCATTCTATTTTTTAGTTGTCATAGAAATACGTTAATTAAGTTATCTGATTAGATGCGCTTTTATAGTTGAAGATCATTTTTAGAAAATTATTTATTTTCCCCACTTTAAAATATTAGAAAATTTCTATTAGGTATCCTAATATCATTATGCCTGTCGCTGTAAGTAAGAAAATAGCAATTATTTTCCATTTTATGAAAATTTCGGACCCCCTAGGCCTACAAAACCAATTTTCCCCTTTTCTTTATCAAAAATTGTTGATTTTCGGAAGTCTTTCAGTTATAAATTTGTACCAGTCTACTGTTTATCTATAATAATAATAATAATAATAATAATAATAATAATAATAATAATAAAAAGACGTGTGTGTGTGTGTGTGTGTGTGTGTGTGTGTGTTCCAGCCATCAGCCATAACTCCAAAATGGAAGCAGTTACAAACATGAAACTTCACACACATATTGATTAGGTCCCGAGGTTGTGCACGTGGGTGTTAATAAATTAAATAATTAATTTTAAAACATTAAATGACGTCATCAAGATCATTACGAAACCTATAGTAAAATTATTGAATGCCCGGTTAGGTTCATTGAATGCCAGGTTAGGTCATCTGTACGATTGGTTAGGTTAAGTCGTGATATTTTCGTTGGCTTTAACGAAAATATCATGACTTAACCTAACCAATCGTCAAGGGTGTACAATTAACCTAACCGGGCATTCAATTAACGTACCCGGGCATTCATTTAATCTAATCGCGCATTCAGTTGACCTAACCGGCCATTTAATTAACCTAATCGGGCATTCAGTTGACCTAACTGGGTATTCAGTTAACCTAACCGGGCATTCAGTTTACCTAACCGGGCATATATATATATTAGGGCGGATCGAAAATGAGGTTTTTAAACGTTTTTTCGAAATTCAAATATGGCTAGTGCGGAAGATATGTGGGTGCTATAGATAATGACTGTGCATAAATATTAGCCCTGCGAAATTATATCTTCAGGTGCCACAAAGCCGTCGAAAAAAGTGAAATATAATGATTTTCTTATATTCTGCATTAGTACAATAACTGAAACTTACTTGTTATTATTATATATTAAGTGTTCCAATTACCAAAATAGTTACTGAATTACGCAGCTCTTAGTTTATTTAGATCAATGTTCTTTTGATTAATGATCTAAATAATCCAGAACTCACCACGAGGAGGTGGCTGCGTGTCGAGCTCCACCCATGCCCTCCCAACCACCCATCCTTGCGCATGTTTTTTTCTATTAACGTTTTATTTAAACTTTATATTCAGCTTTACTTTCGAATGATGGCATTTTTTTACGTTACTGAAGTGTTGATCTTATGAAGCCATCTCGCGCGTTCAATCCAAATACTTTTGATGATGCTTCAGTCACTAATTTTACCATTCTTTCTACTACTTGTGTATGACAAGGGAATTTCTCGAATGGAGGGGTACTCTTGTTTTCTATGAATTCTTCAATCTCATTTTCTGTCAGGTGTCTTGTCACAGGTGGTTCAGTGACAATGCATTTTTGCCAATTAATTAAATCAGTATAATCAGTAGCTTCAAATTGAATAACAGGTACTGTGAAACGCCTCACAACTTTTTTGTTGTTTGCCTTGCTTTCTTTATTCGCCTCCACGCTAATTCTCTTATGGCGCTGCAGTCATCATGAATCATTGATGCTAGAATATTTTCTGGATTTGCAAAAAATGCATTTCTTTGTATGACAGGGTTTACAATATCCTTTACTTCGTCATTCAGTGTTCTTGTTAGTTCAATAGTTTTGAAAACATGTTTTGAGCCATTGACAAAAGACGTACTTTGCTTAATAGAAAACCACATTGGGATGTAGACCTTCATTATAAAAGAAGCAATGTTCATGAGGTTCTCAGATGGACTTACAGTTGAAACGTATAGACGAAGCAAACGATTTGCTGTAGTCAGCCATCGTGAATGTGCCATTTTGCCTGGACTACGATGAGCAAGATCTGGAGAGCAATATCCCTTTGTTATGGCCTGATGAATATCAATTAGATATTTTTGGTCGGTGCTAAGATCTTCACAGTCTACAGTTGGTTCCTCAGCATCAATCCTTTCAAACTCGACAATAGGAAGACTCTCACAGTTCTCTAATTCCCTGCCAATAGGACCGGTGAATCCGCGGGGGCCAGATGTTTTTCCATCCAGCTTTGCAACTAAATGGCGTAATGGCAATTCATTGGCATGGAGCTGGCACACTAAATGTTGAACTGGCTTCTTCAGCTTCAATTCTATAAGCCTTATAACGCCTCCCTTTTCTCCAGTGTTGACTGCTGCACCATCGCATCCAATGGCAACAAGGTTTTCCAGGTTCATGTCATTATTTCCAATATACTCAAACATTCCTTTACATATTTCTTCAGCTGATCCAGAATTCACAGAATAATGGCCCAAATAATCTGAACCAGGTTCTCTCACTAAAGTGATATGTTCTTCTGTTACCTTCTTCTGATATACTTTGGACTCTTTTTTTTTCTTGGAAGAGTGTAGAATCTTTTCGACCATCAAAATAGATTCCTCTGATTGGGACCTGATTTTGATCTTTCATAATTTCTGATCTCTTCTTTTGTCTTTCTCTTCTGATTTTACTCCTATCCACTACTTCAGATGTATTGTCAATAGAAACTTCTCCAATATCTTGCAATACTGCACTAACAATGAATGCTGCAGCTCGATCTGAAACTGCAGTCCTGTCACAAGCAGTAGCCACTGAAGGTAGATTTGTAGTTTTCCTTTTCTTGAATAATTGTTCTTCAGGTTGTTCGAGCTTTCTCTTCGAGCTAACTGGCTCTGGAAATGTATCGTCTGATATTTCGCCAGATTCACTTTCACTATTTGATGTCGATGATGATAATTCAACATTTGTATCCTGCAATTTCTCCTGTGAAGATTCTTTGGTGAGCCTCACAGCTTCTTTTTGCTTTCTTAGCAACGTAGATGCTTTTTTCTTTGAGAGTGTAATATCTACTCTATCAATAAACAGTTTTCTTTCATCCTTTGATCTAAGAGGAACGTCACTTCTTCCTTTGGAACCATTTTTTCTTTGGGACAAGAACATTGTGTTAGTACTTTGCACTTGCACGCTGCAATGTCAAAAAGTTTCGTGTGTGCTTCTTTTTTGAACATATCAATCTTTGCTTTGTAAGCTTCAGAATTTTTTCTGCTTTGGTATGGCTTCATAATGACACGATACTTTTCGTGGTAGCTTCTGAACATTGTTTCAATTCGCCTGTCTGACAGAATTGGGACGGAAGCACTTTCCCAAATTGTTTTCAATTTATCAACAACTTGTTCTAATATTTGAGATATTGAAGGATCTTTATTAGTATTCTGTTTCAAATCGTTTCTTACAAACAAGTAATATTTAAAAACTCCTTCGTATGTAGGAAGATTCCTGTGCCACAAATCTTCCCCCATACCAAACATGGGGCACTCAGTTGAGGCCCTGGTTGATTTTGCACAAACTCGAGACATTTTGAAAGTATACAAATCTGAAAAAGAAAGAGCTAATATCAATTATACGTTAATTTCAGTTAATAGTACATGGCAAACTTAGGGCAACAGAATACAGAAATGAAAAATATATAAGAAATATAGTTTAGAGCCAGTGGTTCCCAACCGGTTTTGGCTAAGGGTCACCGTCACTTTAGACTATCTGAGTAACGCCAACAACAGAACACCCACCTGCTACGAGAGCGACAGCTACACTGAACCGAGGTACTCACGTGACAGCTGAGTGAGCTGACTATAGAAAACTGTTTTTAGAGAATAGAAACTTTTTTTAAAGGTTGACTGAGCTATTTTTATACAAGTGTGAATAAATTCTTGTCTATTGTGCATCGTGGACTCTTCTGTAATTATTGGTTAAAATCTGCTTTTTTCAATTTTTTTCAATAGTGAAGGTCATTGTGGCACCTGAAGATATTAATGTTATGATTTTAAATTTATACCAGCTTATTTCCTCACTACTCCACACATTTTCCACACTAGCCAATTTGAAAATTCGAAAAATGAGTTTTTCACTCCGCCCTAAATTATATATATATAGCGTTCAACATCCACCCCGGCAACGCCGGGTCGCTCCTCTAGTATATTCTATTTCTTGCCTTTTCCCTTCAGTCCCTGATGAGGTGTACTGCTGAATACAAGAAAGACCTTATTGGAATCATTTTCTATTTTCCCTTGTGGGTTTGCATCATTTATTAGTTTCACGTGTTGTTAAAGTCATTCCATATATTATATATATAATATATATATCGAAATTCAAGAAATTCAATATATATTATATATATATATATATATATATATATAATAATATATATATATATATATATATATATATATATATATATATATATATATATATATATGAAAATTATTTCACGAAAGTAACACGTGAAAAATACTTATGATGAATAAAACCACGAAGGAAAGGAAACACAAAATGGTGCTCAAGCGCTTTCGTGGTTTTATTCATCATATATAATATATATATATATATATATATATATATATATATATATATATATGATACACACAGACCGTGCATGGAACAAGGAACTCTTCTGGGCTAATTAAATCCACTATAGTCCGAATAAGTAATGGTAAATGACAAATACCATAGTTTTTCTTTTTCATGATGCTAGCCCGACGTGGGCAACGGGTCACTCGCAAAGAGGTCCCATAAATATAGCTTCCCTCACCAGCTATCTGCAAAGCAGACAGGATCCAGCTTTAGGGTTTAAAGCAGCCTAACCCTGCTACATTTCGAACCTCAATATAAGCAAAAGACTCGCTGCCTTCACGTCAGATTGAATACGTCAAACGGACATGTTATGTGCCTTGAAAATTGGACGCTCAATTCTGCCAGTTGAGGTTTAAGTTTTGTTTTTTGGCTAAAAATATAATAGTTACCCCTTTTTCTTTGACGTATTCAATCTGACGTGAAGGCAGCGAGTCTTTTGCTTATATTGAGGTTCGAAATGTAGCAGGGCTAGGCTGCTTTAAACCCTAGATCCATGTCCCAAAGCTGGATCCTGTCTGCTTTGCAGATAGCTGGTGAGGGAAGCTATATTTATGGGACCTCTTTGCGAGTGACCCGTTGCCCACGTCGGGTTAGCATCATGAAAAAGAAAAACTATGGTATTTGTCATTTACCATTACTTATTCGGACTATAGTGGATTTAATTATCCCAGAAGAGTTCCTTGTTCCATGCACGGTCTGTGTGTATCATAAAAAAACTCAGGGGACCATTCTGAGTTCATTCCCATATATATATATATATATATATATATACACACCGAAATTCAAGAAATTCAAATTGCTAAATAATCTTCCTTTTATGGGACTATCTTAAATTTGTGACAGGTTTTATATTAAATTTTGGAGTATTTTATGACTTGGGTAAAAAACTGTGACCTTTTCTATTTGTTAAAACCTATTTTAATATTAAATGGGAAATTTCAAAGAATGAAAACGCTTTATTAAGTAATTGTAATGTTAATAATAATAATAATAATAATAATAATAATATTAATAATAATATTAATAATAATAATAATAATAACTTAAGTGATTAAGGTAGGACCAAAAATATTGATACAATTTTTTTTAGAAATAAATAAATCGTAACAAGATATATATATATATATATATATACACGGTGAACCAAAAGTAGGTGGACACTAGGTTGAATACGGTTTGTGTTATATTATATTATACTGTAACTATGGTGTTCATTATAACTATGGTGTTTGTGTTATATTATATTAAATATTATAACTAAATTTATTTAAATTTTATTTTGTATTATAGTATACAAAAAAATTAAATATGTTTTCTCAAAATAAACGTTATCATTTACTGTCCACCTACATTTGGTTCACCCTATATATATATATATATATTTGTGCGTAAAGAGTCAATATTTCATATTGTGAGCATTTTGTTGACTTAAGACTTTCTTCGTTATCTCTTGATGGTTTTTTGCTTGCAAGTTCTAATAAATACTTTTCCTAGTCCAAACACACTTATTATTATTGCTTTTTTATCTCTCTGTCTGTCTGTCTGTCTGTCTCTCTCTCTCTCTCTCTCTCTCTCTCTCTCTCTCTCTCTCTTCTTTCGCGTTTTAATTATTATTTTTCGCTCTCGCATTCTCCTGTCACTTAAATGATAACTTTGTCGCCCGTTTAGGTCAAAAAATCGGAGAAGGAGGGATCGAAGGGGAGCGCGAAACTCCTCCTCCGAGTTGAAAATAATTACTGACTCCAGAACCAAAGTTTTAATGGAATATCCTCGCAGCAAAATGCTCTTGCTTCGTTTTTTCGGTCCAGTTTCCTTCGGTGACTTCGTCTGCTTGAAGAAGAAGAAGAAGGCGGAGGAGGAGGAAGGAGGAGGAGGAGGAGGAGAGAAAGATCGGAGGAAGAAGGTATATAGACGAAACCCCAAATGTGAATGGGTATGAAGAAGTCTAATTCGGATGAAACTATCTCGATGCCAGTTATAATTAGAGACAATTTTCACCATTTTCAACAGTTTTTGGAGAAAATGTTTCAACTGGTTTAACGAGAAAAGTGATAATTTGAGGACGATTAACTCGGAATGATTGATTTGGGGTTATTTTTTTTTTAGGTTCACTTTTTATCGGGAAAACTTTGAAGGAAAAGAGAGAAATTTCATTTCACTTTTAAAGAATTTTTTTTTTTTTTTTACTGAAATGTGTGAATGAACTCTGAAAAATAATATAATTAAAAATTAATAAAAATGAAGTTAAATTATCACCTTTTTTTTTGTACGTAATGGAACTGATTTTTACGTATAATTATCTATTTATTTATCTATCTGTATGTTTATATATATTGTATCTATACTGACACACGCATACACACCCACATCCGCAAAAGTGGTTTGAAATTACCTCTAGGTAATGTGTTCAGTCCCGAGCTCAAGCGCTATGGCCATACCATGTACAGGGTGTCCCATAAGTCCCTTTACTCCCTTTTCACCCTTACTCTGTTCTAGCAGGAAAAGGTTCAGGGGTAAAGGAATTTATGGGAAATTGGTTATTAGATAATGTATGTATGTATGTATTAACTGACTAAAATGCTATATATATATATATATATATATTAACGAGATAACTAGATCCACTCAAAGTTAGCCAAGAAGAAGTTAAAAATGAGAACCAAAGAGAAATGAAGGAATAAAATGCAAAATGTATAAAATAAAACAATTAAATGAGCCATCTAAATCAAAGAATAAAGTTTGAGCTTCAAAGTTCAGGAAACGCCTTGTCATATGAACTTCCTCCTACCCCCTACCTCCCCACTCCGTTCTTGAGCCCGGGGCTAAGGAAAGGGGTTTGGGATAAGGTTGCATGCCTGCGCTTAAATTATGTATTTTGAGTGAATTATGAAGAGTCGCTTCCATAACTCCAACCATTTTTAACGCGCTATACTGAGCGGAATTTAATAAAGTGTCTATTATAGCGTCTACTCGTAAGCTAAGTGAGGGTAGATGTGGGTACTGAGGTCAGTTTTCAGTTTAATTTATGCTGTAAAATTATATACAGCCACCTATATAAAGTTACACAGTCATTATGATTATTTATGCGTGGCGTGTGTATTTTATAATTGCTTAAAACGTGTAACGTACATGCAAGTTGTATTCTCTATATTTGACTTTTGTTGTTGTCGTCGTTGGTTGGTTGTTGTTACGTACAAAAAAAAAGTTTAAAAATAGATATATATCGTATAAATATACTCGAATTAATTATTGCATCTGGAAACGAAAAAAACTATAAAATATTTATTGTAAATATTTTTACAGAGATATTAATTATCATTTTTTAGTTATGATGCTTTAAATAATAAGTGTGTGTGTGTGTGTGTGTGTGTGTGTGTGTGTGTGTGTGTGTGTTGCTTAACCCTTTTCGTAACGACAAATATCATATGATGAAAGGGACCTACAGCTTTACGTGGAATCCGAATCACGCATCGTTACGACATTATCTGGACGCACAGGAAGGTCCCCAACCAACTCGTTGATCTTCTGGAAACAGCGTTACAACAATGGGCATAACGTAACTCCTACATACTAATTATATTTACCTGAAAACAAATTATAGAATATAATATACAGAATATTATATTCTCATGTGTTGAATTCGAATATAAAATTTATAATGATGGCTAATAATTATGTTAAAATGGGATTTTACGATTTATAATGATTGTTACTCATTATTTTAATAGGAACAAATTTATCTGAGTGTTAATAGAAATATTTCGTACAGGATTATTTTAAAATGGAACCAAACATCATAACCGATACTATTGGGCAGCCAATCAAGTCTAGGTCTATGAAATTTTAAAAAGGACCCTGTTCAGTGTTCACCAGTCTCGTTACGGGGTCCTTAGAGAAGGTAGCTGTTTGGTGCTAAAAAAAATGAAAACTGTGATTTAAAATGTATTTAACTTAAGGTTTCCATCACTTCTGGTGTTAAGATTTTAAATTCATTCTTGCTTTCCCCCGTTATGTTTACTGTTTTAGTTAAAATAAACCAGTAAATAGTGAAAAATCGTCGTCATTTCCCACTCTCTCGCATTGTTTAGAAAATGTCGGATGCAGGCTTCACGTCTTAGTTGAGGACCGGCCACGTTCTACCCGCCTGCCGTTCTATAGAATTTAGAAATCAGTGTAATATAAGTGTAAAGAGTGAGGCTAACACTAAATATAAAGTAGATGTTTCGTTAGACGTTTCGTTGGTCCCAATTTTGTGAACTTTGAAATGTCTAATGCACTAGACATTTCAGTAAGTTACTTGAAATGTCTAAATTGTCCCAAGCTTTAAAACAATTGAAAAGACTAATCGGAAATGTCTAATGAAATGTTTAATGAATTGTCTGACAATGAAATGTCTAATGTCTGAAAATTTGAGAGTTTAAGTTTAAATTTATATGAAAAGAATTGCTTCACAGCATTACTCTGAAAAAACATTTTTTATTTTCAATTTATATCTATTTCTTGTAATTAACTATGTAGCCGCATTAAATAACTTCCTGTAATTTACGTTATCAAAGCCATTTATCAGTTTTAAATGCTGGAATGAGTTCTCCAATAAGTCGACGCTTTTGAAGTTCATACATAACTAATTCAGCTAATTTTCCTCAACTATTTTACTTCTCAGTTCTGGATTAATTGTGGTTGCTCTAGCCCGAAGAACCCTTTACAGCTTATAAATATCTGTTCTCAAGTAAAGTATAAACTGTCTAACTTAGAGATTGAATCTATGGTAGGCCTACTGTATATCAAGAGACCTAAGTCTAAGGTTAGTCTAAGGGTCATGGGCTGGTTCTTAATCTTGAAAGACTTTAAATAAAATTGATAAATGCATGAAAAACACTTGGAAGATCTTAACCTACATGGAATAAATGAATAAATGTGCAAATATAATAATTGTTTTCTGTTCTTTTCAAGATAGCCTGTAAATACTGCGTCACAATTTCAAAATATTTGTAACCCCACTGCGCATGCGTCTAGGCGCAAAGAATAGAAAACTAATTTGTTATACAAATGAAATGTTTAATTTCCACGCCTTTATATATTTGAAACATTTAAGCACCGTTTCAGATATCTGAAATATCTGTAAACATTTCGAAATAGCTATTATATACTCCAGAAAGCCAAGTTCATTATGAGATGTCAAATAAACGTTTCATGTGTACACTATAACCAAACGTCTAGTACCATTTAGAGTGAACGTAAGCTTAAAGAAAAGTAAATAAGAATCAAAGACATAGCTCGACAATATATATATATATATATATATATATATATATATATTATATATATATATATATTACAGGGTGTTTAAAAAAGCACAACCCATTGGAGAATGCGTATATCACTGTAACTTAACCCTTTTCTTTCTATTCCGGGTTGCGTTTCTTTTTGAACACCCTGTATTATTATATTACCACATTATACATTATATTTATTTATATATCAGAGTAATTATTTCTTTGCATATGTAGCAGTATATAGTTGATAATAAAGGGTCTCTTATCGAAGTTTTTATCCTAAAAACAAATTTCTAACACCCCTTTAATCAGCAACAAAATAATGTACCTAATTTTCCTCTATTGCTTCATCTATAGCGACAAACGATAACACTTCGACTTCAGCATGACAACTTATTAAAAGCAATAATACATCTTTTCATCAAACTGTAATCGTGGTGATGATATTTTTGCTCTTTTTAAAAGCTCATTTCTATCATAAAGAGATATAGTTATAGCGTCTCAAAATGAGCTTCATCGTCTTCCTTCCTTCCTTTTTCCGGTCCTAATAAAGATTCGGAAGTAAATGAACTAATTTGGGAACATTAAATGACATTTCAATGGCATTTGCGTTCCTCTGCGAGCGTTATGGGAGTTTCGAGAAACATTAATGACAGTGCACGGCACTCTCGTTTTTCTGCTGACAATAAAATATCTCACCTCGTGAGGACAAGCAGGAATGGAATTAAAAAGAAAGAGAGAGAGAGAGAGAGAGAGAGAGAGAGAGAGAGAGAGAGAGAGAGAGAGAGAGGTTTGCAAACTAAAAGAGAGTGCAAGATCTACTCTAATTTAGGAAAAGTTGGAAATAAGGAAAAGCAAAGAGGCTTCGGAGTGAAATAGACACAGATATCGAGATGTGCTTATCTGAAGAGAAAGCTGTTGAAAGAAAGGATATATGAAAGTTTAAAATAAATTTTGAAGTCAAATGCTTTAAAATATATTCACAAGTTTATTATTATTATTATTATTATTATTATTATTATTATTATTATTAATGATTCGATAAGTATATGCAAATGAACTTAACTATTATTTTTCAGAGGTATGAAAGCTGGCAGGAAAAAATGTACCCCCATTCCCTAACACTTTCATTGGGGGGGGGGGGGGGTGAGGAAAACCCATAATGTTTCTCCTTCCTCACATTAACTTCATTTGACGCAAATGCAGCAATAAACAGTCTTAAAAACAAAAAACTGCACCATAGATTCCATATTAAATGAAAGATATAAAGTGTCGTGATGTTATTTCTGAACCGCTTGTCACCCTGTATGTAATTATTCCATTCAGACCTGAAACTAACTCTATATTCAAACAATCTCTCGCGTATGGCCTATATTTAAAAGTGGTGATCCGAAAATCCCTACAAACTACTGTCCAACATCTGTCTTGCCAACTATGGAAAAATATCTAAGAGAAAATTATATACACAATAAGTAACTAATACCATTTCTCACGGAGGAAAATATATTGTCACGTAATTACTTCGACTTTAAAGCGTAAAAATCTGCAGAAGATGTCGTTATTGCATTAACACATTAATGCAGAGTGTCCAAAAAATTAGACGGCAAAATTAATACAAACACTTCCATTAAGGTTTCTAAGACAACATAGAAAAAAAATCAGCCAGGTCTCTGCAAATTTAACTTTATTACTAAAGGGTTAACCTCTTAACGACCGAAGTTTTTGTAGGGTTAAGTTATGAGTGCGTGTATGGGAAACGGTACATATTCGACCCAGTGGTCCAAAAGAGGTTAATGAGGAGCTCTAGGAAAAAATTTAACAATAAAAAACATCAGTTTCAGTTCTCCTGAACTTATCTAAAGATTTTGATTCAATAGAACAATTAATCTTAACTAAAATATTACTTAGTTATGGAGTAAGAGGAGTGTCATTAAATTGTTCAAGTTCAATAAAAATAACAGAAAGCAAAATACGTCAGACTAAATGAGCATGAATCAGTTTTACAATCAGTCACACAGGAATACCAAAGGGTTCGATATTAGGACCTTTTCTGTTCCTATGTTTGTCAATGATTTTAAAAATTGCCATAATGCAACCAGCATCCAGTATACAGATGACACAACACTCCTTATGTCTGATAACGACTTATAGGTACTTTATAAGAAATAACAAACCTGAAGCTCTTCCATATTTTAACTAAATTCACTCATATATATATATATATATATATATATATATATATATATATATATCAGAAACTGAAATACTACATACCAAAATACAGGGTGATTAAAAAAATGTTAACACTTATATGGGAAAGAATTACAGATGTCACCCAATTAATACCACCCTTAGGGCTCTGGAAACAACGTTTGACCGCTTTCATACACGCATAGATATCTGTGGACAGCAAGTGGAGTGTAGTAATGCTTAGTTAAGAAGATTAATTTGTTTAATTAAATAAGATAATGTTTAATATAAATTTACTAAAAATTGTGATGATTACGATAAAGCATGGTTGTTAGATTTGAATTGTTTAAAATGGGTAGGGTTGGTAATCCTAAATAGGCCGGAGAGTGGACTATACCTATAACGGTTTTTCAGTCTTGAGGTAGACGCGATACGCGTAAGATTTAGAGCCATGTGATCTTAAAGTTAAATTGTTTTGCGGCCTCTCCGACCTAAATATATTTAGTAATATTTCATACTCGCATATCCCCTAATTAACTAAACCACTTTCGAAATTAATAAAACGTAATAAGTGTTAATGAGTGTTAATATTATACCCCCTTCCCCATTGGCTTTATAACGGTCTTTTAGAGTCAGAACTCGGCGTGGCTACCGGAAACTATACGAAGAAACAGTTAAATGAAATAAAGAGCAATAGAGATATAGTAAAGTAGGAAGAAGCGTAAATTAATAATGAAGAAAAAGATATAATAAAAGCGTTCACTACATTTTTTTTTTTTTCACTTATTACGTTTTATTAATTTCGAAAGTGGTTTAGTTAATTAGGGGATATGCGAGTATGAAATATTACTAAATATATTTAGGTCGGAGAGGCCGCAAAACAATTTAACTTTAAGATCACATGGCTCTAAATCTTACGCGTATCGCGTCTACCTCAAGACTGAAAAACCGTTATAGGTATAGTCCACTCTCCGGCCTATTTAGGATTACCAACCCTACCCATTTTAAACAATTCAAATCTAACAACCATGCTTTATCGTAATCATCACAATTTTTAGTAAATTTATATTAAACATTATCTTATTTAATTAAACAAATTAATCTTCTTAACTAAGCATTACTACAGGAGACTGTATGAAGCACTGTTTGCATCACAGAAAATGTTTACAAATAAATTGGAAATAAAAAATAAAACCCCATATAAGTGTTAACATTTTTCTGAATCACCCTGTATATACTACTTAATATATTCCACCCTTGCACACCCTCACATTCTATAAAACATAGCAGTTTGGGGAAATACAAGCCATTATATTATTTCTCCATTAAATCTATTGCATAAAAAACTTGTCAGAATCATATCAGATACTAAAACCAATCAAGAACACACAATCCCTCTATGTTCAAAACCCCTGAACTTCTTAAGTTTAATGATTTGCACAAGCTATATATATCTGCTCATATATTCAGAACATATTTTACAAGGAAGATCCCGCTTTAATTATAGCGATCATGCATGAAACAACGAAGAAAGCCAAGAAAGCCTAAGATAGACTATTACTTCGAAAACCCTATCAAGGAATATTAAGGAGATACGTCTCAAACGAAGGAGCTGATGTTTGAAGTTAATGATCTGCACAAGCTATATATATCTGCTCATATATTCAGAACATATTTTACAAGGAAGATCCCGCTTTAATTATGGCGATCATGCATAAAACAACGAAGAAAGCCAAGAAAGCCTAAGATAGACTATTACTTCGAAAACCCTATCAAGGAATATTAAGGAGATATGTCTCAAACGAAGGAGCTGATGTTTGGAATAATCTCGAAACAAATATAAAAGCGAACTCTTCTCAAAGAAATTTTGGTACTCGGTTAAAAACTAAAATTTTGGATAGATACGAGGAAAGGAAAAAAGAAATGACATTTAGACTCGAACCCTCCCTCGTCCCCAAACCCTGCCTATGTCCATGATATGCTAGGATTGCCAGATCAGATGGGTTCCAAATCCAGAGATTTTTACCTACGAAGCTCATCATTATTTGTTTATGCAACTAAACCGATATATAAACTTCCTCATTTTTTACACAAAATAAATTGATCAAGAAAAAATACACCATAATCAGCTTAGTTTCTTATTTCCTTATAAATAATACTTCAATTTCCGGAGACTCCGGCCCAAAACCGGAGACCTGGCAACCCTAAATTGATATCAGATAGTCGTAGGGGCGGATTTAGGTTTCCTGGCGCCAAGGGCCAAACTGATTTAGCCACCCTTCGGACACTTACGAAGTTACCATTTAGCAATAAATAGTTATTTGATATAAGAGTTTTCAGTAAAATGCAGTCAAATGGTTTAGGTATTTACTCTAGCAAAATATATCTTAACATAAGATATTTTTATATCAATCATAATATATTATATATATATATATATATACAGGGCGTCCCAAAAAAATGTATACACACTTTAAATAATTATAAAGGCAGTGTTTATTAAAATACATTTCATTTTCAAAATGTAATAGAATCTACAGACATTATTTAATTGTTTTGTCAACGCCTGTTTTCAAACTGACGTCCGTTCTGGTCCAGGAACTGCTGATAACGCGAAGCAATGGAATCGCAAACATCACGAAACATTTCGTTGGTATTTGTGTGCATTCTCGTTCAATGGCTGCTCTCAATTCAGCGACTGTTGCAGGTTTTATAGCATAGACTTTGTCTTTTAAGTATCCCCATAAAAAAAAGTCTAGTGGTGTGAGGTCTGGTGAACGCGGAGGGTATTCTACGAAACCCCTTCGTCCAATCCACATCCACATCGTGCCAAGTACCACTCGCAATACTCCACTCTTCGGTCCGGATCATCTTCATTAATAGCATGGACTAATCTTGGAATGTAACTTTTCCATTGACAGCGCTTCAAAATGCGTTGGACAGACGATTCTGAAATTCCTACCTCACGACTCGCTTGCCGCACAGATTTTCTTGGACTTTGGTGATACGTTTCCAGTACTCTTTCTTGCTTTGTGGGGCTTGTCGATGTCCGTGGTCTTCCGGAACGCTTCTTGTGGACATTCTGAACAGTTCCATCGGCTTCAAACTTATCTCTAATTCGAGTGATGGTAAGTCGCGTTGGTGGATCTGTTTGAAACTCCCTCCTAAACTGTCTTTGCACTTCAACTGCGTTTTCACACTTCCAGTAGCATTTTAGAATGAATTTTTTGTTCAAAGCTTAGTCTGACTGCCATTATTAATTCTAATGGGTTTAACTTGGAAAGAAAGAAACATCAATTGAGCTATCAGCTGTTAAAGTGTGTATACATTTTTTTGGGACGCCCTGTATATATATATATATATATATATATATATATATATATATTATATATATATATATATATATATAACAATCCCTTAAATGTGTGAACAGAAATGCATTGTAGGTTATCTTTACGATCTTTATGTTTAGTTGCGAAATCGACCGTTGTAGAATACTCAAAGCAGTTTCCGCCGAGATTGCTGAGCAGCGAAGGAGTCAATAAGATCTGTATAGCTAAGAGCTCTCGTAAGTTCCGATTCAATACTAAGGATAGCTAAAGAGTTGAGACGATTTTCTGACATCACTGACCGTAGGTAGTTCTTTAATCGTCGCAGTACAGAAAAAGATCTTTCGGCAGAACAATTGGAAGCCGGCGTACATAGGAAGATCAACATATGGGTAAACTTCTTTTAATCCTTTTGCTTGGATCATCTCACTCATCTCAAGAATGCTCGTAGGAGTTTTCTCCAAATTCAGAAGAAACCCACGGAAATGAAGACATTCATTAACAAATGCTTCCGCCAAGTCATCTTTGTAAAATTCCCAAAGCTTAATAGCATTGGCAGTTAATATCTGTCGGATTCAAGGTGGTGACTTTTGCAAAAAATGCAAACCCTGCATGGAGGTTTTCATACACATCTTTGCGACGGTTTAATTCCGACAATAATCTGTCAAGTACCACAAGATAAGTATTAATGAAGAAGTTCCTCCGTCCTCTAATTCTACCTCGCCTTCGCGAGTTTCGTGGACTCGAAATTTTCTTTTCTAATTCTTTTAAAAGAACATTCGAATTTTTTTCAACATTTTTGCTCTTTATATCAGATTTCTTGAAGAAAGTATCAATAATTCGCAGTTTTGCCAATGACATCTCGTTGTTTTTCAGCTTTCTGAGGAGCTCTCTCTTTATACTCCGAGTCGTTTAGTCTTTATCTTCCGTCACTCATCTGAAAAAACAAATACATCTGAAATTAATTAAAAATATAAGTAAATATTTAAAATAGAAATATATTATTAAAATTAATAAATATATATAATTATATATTAAAAAAATAGCTCAGCCAGGCTGAGTAGGTCTCTAACAGCTAATTACATATAGGCAGTTAACATAAAAAATTCAAAATTGCCTTAAAAACTGCCTTCTCCTTACCTTGTATAAATACCATTACTGTACTAAACTGAGATAAACACAATCTTGTCTTTAAATTTTAAATGTTGTCCAGTTTCAAAGTTCAAAGTTGCAA
Organism: Bathynomus jamesi; assembly: GCA_023014485.1. Taxonomy (NCBI): domain Eukaryota; kingdom Metazoa; phylum Arthropoda; class Malacostraca; order Isopoda; family Cirolanidae; genus Bathynomus; species Bathynomus jamesi. Next base: position 271,113 of record JAJOZX010002602.1, read on the forward strand.
AATAGAAAAAATATAAATTCAATTTTATAGAGAAAACCTTAAACAAATAATTGGCCAATTTTTGGCTTCATACTCTGGAAAGTGTAAACAATAAATCTGAAATAACATAAAAATAATCAGCTTTAAAATAAAGCTATTATTAAAATTAATAAAATATAATAAGGCCAAGGACCAACTTTGAAATCGACTTCGTTCAAACGTAATGAGATTTTTTTTTTAAGTGATACTAACTTTTCTCCATTTTTTTAGCTAAAAAAATACCAGAAATTTTGGATTTTTTCCTTACCTAAAAAGTGTTTTCTTGTTACCTTTCTTGTTACGACTTTTCTTCCAGAATTTTACTACCCTCAAAATTTTGCCGCCTCCTAAAATTTGCCGCCCTGGGCCATGGCCCATTTGGCTCATATGTAAATACGCGCCTGGATAGTCGTATATGATTTCCTGGCCGGGCATATAGGTATTGTATATCATAAGTATGCTGACTATATTTCAGTATACTTGCACGAGAATTTATACATTTCTTTGGTTTTGGAACTTTAAACCAAGATAAGTTAATCGTTCGAAACAGGTGTGACGATATTGAAATAATGGTTTGAGGTATTACGCATTGCGTTATGCATTTTATTGGCAAATTTCGTCAACCTAATACATACATACATACATACATGCACGCACCCACACCCACACCCACCCACACCCACACCCACACACACACACACACACACACACACATATATATATTATATATATATATATATATATTATCACCATTATAATAATAGCCCAGTTTTGTTTGTTTGTTTGTTTGTCTGTCTGTTTGTTGCAGAATTGTGTCACGCTCTGAAGGAACTATATATAAAAAGCTCCATTCCTTCTTCTTCTTTTCTCCTCCGTTACGTTTTTAAAAACGTAACCGTTTGATAAGGTTCACATTTTTAGACAGATTGTTTGAGCTGCTATGTTATATCTATAAGCATACACTTTATTAATAACATTTTGAAAAATTTTTACAGGTTTTTTTACTTAATATTTTGAAATTTTTTTACAGGTTTTTTTAAATTAATATTTTGAAATTTTTTTACAGGTTTTTTTTAAATTAATATTTTGAAATTTTTTTACAGGTTTTTTAAATAAATATTTTGAAATTTTTTTACAGGTTTTTTATTATATTTTATAATGATCGTATCCTTTTTTATACTAACAGTGTTCAGGGTATCATTCCTGACTTAATAAGCTTGCTCTTCTTTTAAGTTTTCGTTCTCTTGCCAATAGTCTTCATATTTCCGCAGCAATCTCCATTTTCGTGGTTCATATATATTTTACTGTCATTCTTGACGGCACGGGTACACTATTATTTAAATAACCATGGACTTCGTAAGCAACTTTCACTCAATAAGGGAGCTCCGATGCACCTCCGATAGAGGAACGAACGGCAAGTCAAATCTGCCGAAAGCCATCGACTTTATTTTAAACGTCGATAAAATTTCTACGCTTCGCGAAAGAAATGAGACATCGGCGGAGCAGATTATAAATAATGGTGATAAAACTTTTACCGATTACGATAATACTATTTCTCTTGGGAGAACACTTTCGGTGGTACGCGAGGCTTTTTTTATAAACAATATAAGTAAAAATGAGGTCCGCAATCCCCATTATAATAATAGCCCAGGAAAGATACAATCGTACCCAAGCAAGACGGAACTCAGACACTACGATTGATGTGGTTGGTGTAAATGAAGATATTGATTCTGTTGTGCACAGCGAAAATAGAATCACTCGCAGGAACGAAATTGAAATGAGAAGAATAACCGAGAGGAGACGCAGCGAAACTCGAGAAGAAACTGAAGCAAGACTTGAAACAGCTAGATTAAGGATAATGGAAAGAAGACAACAAGAAACACAGGAAGAAACTGGAGCAAGACTTGGAGCGGACAGGTTAAGGATAATGGAAAGAAGACAACAAGAAACACAGGAAGAAACTGAAGCAAGACTTGGAGCGGACAGGTTAAGGATAATGGAAAGAAGACAACAAGAAACACAAGAAGAAACTGAAGTAAGACTTGAAACAGCCAGGTTAAGGATGGTCGAAAGAAGACAACAAGAAACACAGGAACAAACTGAAGCAAGACTTGGAACAGCCAGATTAAGGATGGTCGAAAGAAGACAACAAGAAACACAGGAAGAAACTGAAGTAAGACTTGAAGCAGCCAGGTTAAGGATGGTCGAAAAAAGACAACAAGAAACACAGGAAGAAACTGAAGCAAGACTTGGAGCGGACAGGTTAAGGATAATGGAAAGAAGACAACAAGAAACACAAGAAGAAACTGAAGTAAGACTTGAAACAGCCAGGTTAAGGATGGTCGAAAGAAGACAACAAGAAACACAGGAAGAAACTGAAGCAAGACTTGGAGCAGCCAGATTAAGGATGGTCGAAAGAAGACAACAAGAAACACAGGAAGAAACTGAAGTAAGACTTGAAGCAGCCAGGTTAAGGATGGTCAAAAGAAGACAACAAGAAACACAGGAAGAAACTGAAGCAAGACTTGGAGCAGCCAGATTAAGGATGGTCGAAAGAAGACAACAAGAAACACAGGAAGAAACTGAAGCAAGAATAGCAATTGAAAGAATTAGAGCGTCTCGAAGGATACAAAATAGAAGAAATACATTACTTCCGGCTCATAGAGTTAATAACAATACATTTGATGAGGAAAATTATTTATCACACTCATGCGGACCTATGAATATTGTTTGCCAATATTGCAATGCTAAGCATTTTGTGGTAGAACGTCCGACAGATGGTAAATTCAACAACTGTTGCCATAAGGGCAAAGTAATATTACCACGCCGAAGAGATCCTCCAGCATATCTTCAAGACTTAATGAGTAATCCAATGAATTCTAATTACAGACATTTCAACGATAACATCAGGTCCTATAATTCTGCATTATCTTTCGCTTCAATGGGAGCACAGTTATCCCATGTTCCTGGTCATGGGCCATATTGCTTTCGAGTACACGGCCAAATATACCATCGAACTGGAAATATACATCCAAATGAAGGTGAATCACGACAGTATGCCCAGCTATATGTAGTGGATTCGAGAATGGCTACTGGTATTAGATTAGGTAATCACAATAATTTTAGGTGCATAGCAGAAATAATGACAGTCTTGGACCAAATGATCAGGACAAATAATGTTTATGCTTTGGCATACAAAATGCTAGGAGAAGTTGAAAGAGAAGAAAATGAACGAGCATCAGAACACAATATTCCGACACCAGTTGTTAACATGGTATTTAACCGAGACAGAAACAGTGACCGAAGACGTTACAATTTACCATCTGTGGATGAGGTAGCTATGATTTTCACAAATAATGATGGAGAACCTCCTTTTGACAGGGATTTTCGTGTATATCCAGGAAATAATGAAACTCCTCTCATTACATTGAACATATTGAGTCCAAATCTTGAACCTATGGTCTATCCATTATTCTTTCCTTATGGAGAACCAGGATGGCAACCAAGAATGAGTATTAATGATAACTTAATTACCAACAATAGACGCAATGGACGTAACAATATTAGCATGTTACAATACAAGGTGGCTCAAACTACAGTGAGAGATGAGTATAACGCACTTCTGCACGGAGGAAAATTATTCCAGCAATGGGCTGTAGATTCCTACATTCAAGTAGAGGCCAACAATTTAAATTTTGTCAAGTATCAACAAAGACGCCTTAAAGTTGAACAATATCAAGGGCTATCTGATCATTTAGCCAATGTTGCTGACAATGCAGGAACTCAGGTAGGGAGAACTGTTATATTGCCATCGTCGTTTCAAGGATCACCTAGAAACATGAGGGAGCGTTACCAGGACGCCATGGCTTTGGTTAGAAAATTTGGAAAACCCGATTTATTCATGACAATGACATGCAACCCTTCCTGGAGTGAAATAAAAGATAATCTCTTCTTCGGGCAGCAGCCTTCAGACCGACCAGATATTGTGACAAGAGTTTTTCACATAAAATTGGAAGAATTAATGAAGGATATCTTAGAAAAAAGCGTTTTTGGCACTATTAGAGCTTACTGCTATTCCATCGAATTCCAGAAACGTGGCCTGCCTCATGCACATATTTTATTCATAATAGATGAAGAAGACAAATTTAATAGCCCTGATGAAATTGATAAAGTAGTTTGTGCAGAAATACCCAATGTTAATGATGAACCCAGGCTTCACGAAATTATTAAGGATTGTATGATTCACGGCCCATGCGGCAACTTAAATCCAAATGCTCCGTGTATGGAAAATAACAAATGTACTAAGGGTTTCCCTAAAGAATTCAAAGATAACACACAAGCAGATGTTGGTGAATATCCATTATATAGACGCCGGCCAAACACTACATTGTTTATAAGAAATAATACAATTGATAATAGATATGTTGTTCCTTATAATAAGTATCTTAGCTTGAAGTTCAACTGCCACATTAATGCCGAAGTATGTTCATCCGTGAAATCAGTGAAATATATATATAAATATATCTACAAAGGATATGATTGCGTGAATGCTCAAATCGAGATTAACAGTGTTCAAGGTATCATTCACGACGAGATATCAGAATATTTAAATGCCAGATATATCAGTGCCCCAGAAGCGATGTGGCGTCTGTTAGAATATGAAATGCACAAGAAATCACATGCCATTATACGTTTGCCAGTTCACTTGGAAAGAGAGCAGAATGTATATTTCACAGAAGGAGACGAAAGACGTGCATTAGAAGCAGCAAGTCGTAAAAATACACGGCTTACAGCTTGGTTTATTTTGAATCGGCAAGACCAGCAGGCCCGAGAATTGCAATATACATCCATACCATATCATTATGTTTTTAATAACAATACTACTTTGTGGAAGCCTCGACAACGCGGTGCTGGAAAAATTATTTCACGCATGTATACTGTTAGTCCAAAGGACTCACAACGTTACCATCTCAGGATACTTCTGTTACATGTAAAAGGTGCTGTTAGTTTCACAAGTTTGCGCACAGTTAATGGGGTCGTTTATGCAACTTATAAAGAAGCTGCTAAGCAGAGAAATTTGATTAGCAATGATGATGAATGGATTAGATGTTTGACTGAGGCTTCAATGGACCAAACTCCTCATCGCATCAGACATTTGTTTGCTTTAATTTGCGCATTGAATAATCCTAATAACCCAGTTCAGCTCTATCAGCAATTTGAAGAAAAAATGCTAGAAGATTATGACAACCAAGAATATCCTATTGAAAGAGCAAGAATGGAGTGCCTAAAACATATTGAAAGTGTCTTGGTAATACATGGTTTAAAATGTGCGGCAATAGGACTACCTGATCCCGGATTAGTATCTCATAATAATTTGACTCAGCAATATGATCTATTACCACATGATCAACTTGAAGCAAGAATCAGTAGCTTGAATATCAGGCAACAAGAAATATTTGAAAGGATCATCACTGCAGAAAATGATGAGACAGCTGCTCATAGATTCTTCTTCGTGGATGGACCAGCAGGATCTGGAAAGACATATCTATACAATACTTTGATGTGTTACTTGAGACGAAAAGGAAAAACGATTCTGTCATATGCAACCACAGGAATCGCTGCAGATCTGTTAGGTGGACGCACTGTACATAGTGGATTCAGATTACCTGTTCCAGTCATGGAAACATCAACTTCTTCAATGAGAATTCCTTCCAATGAGTCCAATAGTATACGCCTGGCTTCTGTGCTCATTATCGACGAAGTGTCTATGCTTTCCTTAAATGCTCTCAGAATTATTGATATGCTACTAAAGGAAATCATGAATAATAACAAACCTTTCGGAGGCAAACTTCTTCTCCTCGGCGGAGATTTTCGCCAAACAGCCAATGTTATCCCAAGAGGTTCAAACATTGATGTCATAGAGTCATGTATCAAGCATTCGCCACTTTGGAATTATGTTCAAACATTCACCCTTAGTGATAACATGAGAGCAGCAGGACAAAATGAATTTTCTACATGGCTTCTTAAAATTGGTGATGGAACTCTAATAAGTGATGTTAGCATGGGATCAAGTACTGTTGAAATTCCAAGAGATATTCTCATTAAAAATCATTTACCTGAAGTTATATATGGAGACTCGATTGAAGTTAGTAGTGCTGAAGCAATAGCTGAACTAGCTACCAAAATAATTCTTACATGTAAAAACAAAGATGCAATGAGTCTTAACAACGAATTATTGGACCGTATAGTAGGTGATGTTGTAACATATAAAAGTGCAGACTCACATGTGGCTGATGATGATGAATCGGCATTAAACTTCCCTGTAGAGTTCCTAAATCAACAAATTGTATCAGGATTGCCTCCTCATGAGTTAAAGTTAAAGAAAGGTTCCATAATTATGCTATTGAGAAACCTTAATCCAAGGAATGGACTTTTAAATGGCACCCGTCTGGTTGTACTGTCACTAAATGAACATTACATTCATGCTCGAATATTAACCGGGAGCCATGCTAACACTGAAGTGCTCATACCAAGACTAGATCTCATGCCAAGTGATACAACATTGCCTTTTGTAATGAAACGGAGACAGTTTCCAGTTATACCTGCATTAGCAATGACAATAAATAAATCTCAGGGCCAATCATTCGATAAGGTTGGATTGTTTCTACCCAGACCAGTATTTAGCCACGGGCAACTCTATGTGGCTCTTAGTAGAGCTCGGAACAGAAACAATCTTAAAGTTGAAATTACAGAAACTGAAGAACAAGGAGAACTTATTGCATCAAGGATTTTTACAAAGAATGTAGTTTTAAAAGATCTTTTGTAATAATAATAAATATATTTTATAATGATCCTATCCTTTTTTATACTAACAGTGTTCAAGGTATCATTCCTGACTTAATAAGCTTGCTCTTCTCCTACGTTGTCGTTCTCTTGCCAATCGTCTTCTTATTTCTGCAGCAGTCTCCATTTTCGTGGTTCATATATATTTTGCCGTCATTCTTGACGGCACGGGTACACTAGAGTAGTATAGCCGCAAAAAGGGAGAGTGCAGGAATGTTGCAGGTTATTATGTAGTGTTGCAAAGGGGGGTGGGGGTTGTTGCAAATGGGGGAATGGGGGTTGTTGCAAAGGGGGGTGGGGGAAAGGGGGTGGGGGGAAACTTGGAGGCGGCGTTATCCCCCAAGAGAAAGGAGGAGGAGGAGGAGAGAAAGGAGGAGAGGTGTTCACCTGGCAGGAGCCAAGTGCACACTAAGACTTCCAGCCGGGCTGGCGTTGTTTTATAGGCTCCTAATCAGCCAGTTGGCGTAAATGGCTTGAGTTGCCAGATACCGCGATACCATTGTATACATTATTATAGACTCCTAATCAGCCAGTTGGCTGGTTGTCAGATACCTCTTTTTATTATTGCATACATTATTATTATATACGCCTAATCAGCCAGTTGGCTGAGTTGCCAGATAGCGCCATGTATTCCGAAGACAGAGTTGCCAGATACCATTGTATACATTATTATAGACGCCTAATCAGCCAGTTGGCTGAGTTGCCAGATAGCGCCATGTATTCCATTGTATACACTATTATAGACTCCTAATCAGCCAGTTGGCTGGTTGTCAGATACCTCTTTTTAGCAGTATTATTGCATACATTATTATTATAGACTCCTAATCAGCCAGTTGGCTGGTTGTCAGATACCTCTTTTTAGCAGTATTATTGCATACATTATTATTATATACGCCTAATCAGCCAGTTGGCTGAGTTGCCAGATAGCTCCATGTATTCCGAAGACAGAGTTGCCAGATACCATTGTATACACTATTATAGACTCCTAATCAGCCAGTTGGCTTAGAAGGCTTAAATATTGCCAGATATTAGCTTAGAAGGCTTAAATATTGCCAGATACCTGTTGTATACAGAATACCGGTAGTAGAAGGCATAACAATAAACAACATTGCATCATTCTTTTTATTATAAATATATAGAAAATAAATATACATTTGAGGAATATGCGTATAACAGAAATATATACACACAATTATGGATATATATATATATATATATATATATATATAAATAAAATATACATTTCATATATAACAATAAACAACATTGCATCATTCTTTTTATTATAAATATATAGAAAAAAATATACATTTGAGGAATATGCGTATAACAGAAATATATACACACAATTATGGATATATATATATATATAAAATAAAATATACATTTCATATACATTTGAGGAATATGCGTATAACAGAAATATATACACATAATTATATATAAAATAAATATACATTTCATATACATTTCAATATGTACATAACAGAAATATACACACACACACAAATATGGTGATATATAAATAAAATATACATTTCATATACACTTCAATATGTACATAACAGTACAGGAGAAATATCAAGCAAAATATATATATATATATAAACACAAATCAATAGAAATATGCGTATAATCAAAATATATATACAATTCACTTTTTTTCAAAATACTAAAATCGGTCTTAATCGAGTTTACAATTACATCATTATTGCTCTGCATTACGCATTCTATGCGGCTTAATAATATTTCACCGCTTAAAGTATAGGGAAACCTGTATTCGATATGAATGGCTTTCATATCGTTCAGTACTATTTTTGTCCCCACTTTACAACCGGTTGGCAAGTCATCTTTAAATACGTCTAGAATACAATCAAAAGCACGCACAAAGAGTTCATCGTTAGCTACATTATTAACGCAAGTTTATAAGAATGCTTTTCCAATCGAGGGTTTATTTCTACCGACTCGAGCTTTTCAATCGTGAACTCTTCACTCAACATAACGGCAATTGAAATAATCTTCTAAATCGTTACGGCAACTGCGCGTTATATAAAGAAATAGTTCTTCAGGGTGAACGGTGTAGGTGAGCTCAGCCTTGTACCGATCAATTGCTTTGTACCAAAGTTCATGGTATTTCAAAGAGTCTAAACTTTTTAAATAAACATCCAGCACTAGACCATTCTCACCAGTCCTACACTCGGTAAACCCATCGAGCAGAGCAGTGTATGCGTATTCAAGAACTGTATCAAAATAAAGCATATCCGTAACACGCGCGTCTAATATAGGTTTCAGTTTACGGAATCCGACGATTTCAAACATTCTGTCGAGGATGAAACGGTTTCGCGTAGGAATAAGAGCGTTATTATCAGAAGCATTCTTCCACATCAGCCTTATATCAATGCACGGCCGATCGTTATTTATAACAACGTACATACAACGGCGTATGAGGGCGCGTCACTAATCTGCTCTCTTCTTGTACCTACGTTAGCAGGTATTTTATAACGATCTTCACACCACTTATCAACTATCACAAAGATTCTATTCATCTCCTCGATACTTAAATAAACCCGTTTGTTTGTCGGTCTACATTCCGTTTCCAGTACATAGCTAATGGTACCGGAATTACGCCTGAACACGCGCAACGATTTCGTCACGGACACATCGTACGAGGCGTTGAGAATGCTGCTCAAACGAAGTTCCATCGTATTCGAGGAGCGCACGTCTACTCGGTTCAAGCTCTGAGATAACTATGAGCCGTGTGAGGCACAGGCAGGAACGGTTCGACGGGCGGCTGACTCGATGATACGTGAATGGGCACGTTCGTACGACTCGAATTGTTGCACATATTTGTTTTTCCGTTTCGTCACTACCAGCCTACGCACTTTGGATAAGAACTAGGCGCTAATCATCTCCACACTCCGGCGCACTATTTGAGAGGAACATATGCTCATATTTTTCCTTTCTGCCCATCAAACGATACTCGTCTCTAAAATCTGTTAAAAACTCACGCATGGCACTAGCCACAACCTCACTATGAACCTCATCATGATATACGTTAATATAGTGATAAAAACACCTAAGATTGTCCATGATCACGAGATTCACATTTTCAGACGTAGGGTATGAGTAATCGACATGGTGTAGCATGACGTAATACCGCTTGTCACACCACCCATCCACAAGGCTCATTATCCATACCTGCTGCTTCTCTTCTGCACGCGTTGTTTCTTTTACTTCACGGTGTATGTGAGACTTTATAAAGTTTAGCCCTGCAGCATACTTCAGCACATCGTCTGTGCAACGAAAGCCTTCAACAGTCTCACCAGAACATCCGTAGAGTATTTGTACATCTTGGAACTTCGCACAATCCAATGTGGTTTTAAAAGAGGCATAGGAGGGGGGAATAGGAAGTTTTTCGGTATCCACCACATCCTCACACTTTACTGAATACCATTTCATAAACGTTGTGCATGCAATATTAAAGGTAGCCATTTCAATATACGTCTGATCTGAATACACGTCTGATCTCTCGGGCTTACTGCGGTCGACTGACCACGCAGGGACTCCCAGATAGTAGCATGACTCACGCAGTGGGCGGAGCTTAGAACTTTCACCTACACACACACACACACACACACACACACACACACAAAGGAGAAAGTGAAACGCTATTTGATTTATTGAGATATTCATATATTTACAAATACGATTCGAGATATTCAAGTTATATATATATATATATACATATTTACAAATAGATACGATTATATACAAGACGTGTGAGTTAGAAGCATCATTGGTATCCAAAGGGTACGGTATCATAGGTGCCAGGTAACTGGTAACGTTTCCTATAGGTGTTACGGCACACCATCGTACCCCTAAGTTCCTTCACGCCTCCCAGCTTCTGCGCCCGAAAATTGTGGGTGCCTACAATTAGTTGGTGAGGTTCCAAACATACTAGATCCTTCAACGACTCAAAGTTAACAACCTCCCGATTCGCATGGTTGAGCGTAATACCCTTTGCCTTCACGATATATTTCATTTCATCCCCTACCCTGACCCGTACCCCATAAGTCTTAGGTCCTGTTGAGATAAAAGAGTCGGCGTATGCGTCGTCCCCATACTCATCCTTGATCTCATCAGTGAGCTCGCCGAGGAACTCCCCAATAGCGGGCATGTAATCACCCTCCCTCTCTGTGAATATCACGCTATCTGTATTGGCATACAATACTCTCCGCCCAAGAGAATGCAATAGACCCCAAAGTTTTATACGGCGTAGGCTGTTGTGAAGCTCGCCACAGGTATGTTTGTAACCCTTGAGGTATCTGTGGCAAATTCAGTGTTGTACTTTATTACGTAAGTATTACCTACATTCACGATCTCCATGACCTCTTTATCGGGGGCATTGGCATAATCCCAGACATCGCTATAACTTTGTGCCAAATGAATGTTCCCTCTGCCGGTATTCTGCGCAAATTTTCCCCATAGACTGTTTAGACACAATTTTGCACTAAAGCGCTTGCCAGGATTCTTTACAATTTGGACACGATCAAGTTGTATACCTTCGCGGTCGCGGTAACGTTGAATATAGGCAGACTTTTCATCTTCGGTATCAACTCCTCGCGGATACCCTGATGCTTCAACCTTATCCTTCAAAAAGGCGTTTATATATGGTGTGAAAAGGTTGGGGAGCTTCTGAAACCTCCACACCTCGTGTATCTTCAGTATTCTATAACCATGGCGTACGGCTAGGGCCAGCTCAGGACTTGTATATACGCCTCTGATCTTACGCTGGTGGGGTATATGGTTACATTCGCCGTTATCCTCTTCCGCGCACTTCACGCACAGGGGAAACATGAGCTTGTCGTCGATAACGACAGGTAAGATCGGCATCCATAAATTGCGTGGGGGGAGTACGTCTACGAAAGAGAGCCCAAAGTAATGATCATTCAAATTTTTTGAAAATTCATTGATGGATGGTAGGCTAGGCCCCACCAGTTTCTCAGGAGCGCCCACGGGGTACGGATGGCTCTTCATCACGTATGGGTATAAAGAACAGAAATCGTAGTAATGGAGCTTCACGCCCTCCGTAGGTGGGAAGTATAGTCTGAAAGGATTTGTACGTCCTCCAAACAAGCTATCACCACATTTGAGAGGATCCAGCACCATTGAACGCTTGATCGTTTTTATTTCCTCACGGTATACATCGTCTGTCTCCATCCGTGCATCATATTCATGCTCCCACAAGACTTTGTGAGTGAACTGTGATCCTATAAGTTGATCGCGGGTGCGGGTCGATGCAAGACAGTCGGCAGGAGACCTACCGTTGATATCTCCGGTGACTCCGCACTCAGGACGGGGGCATCCATGCCACCAGCAACCGTTAAAGGAGTACACAGTCTTCACACCAGTGACACGGTTTTCACTTAACCCATCAACCCAAAAAACACGTCCATTAATCTTAATGGGTACTTCACCCGTGTTGCGGGCGTGCTTTATGTATACACCTGTTTGTTGCTGCAGGTGTATGAGCCAGTAAATAGCCTTGTGTCCGTAACTGCGGGGGTTGTTTCGGTGAATAATGGCTAAGGTGTCTTTAGGCATGAAGTTATTCTTGAACACCGTAAAACATAATGATGCGATGGTGGTTGCGACTTGCAGTGGATCGCATTTGAAACGGGCTATGTACATACTTCTAAAGGCCTGGAAACATACTCTAAGCACGCGCACATCATTCACGCAATAACGCTCACATTCATCAGCTATATTATAAGGGTTACTTTCATTAAAACTGTCGTAGTATCGATCAAAGTCTTCACGTTCATCCATGCAGTCAAAATAATGTTTGGGGGGTGGTGGGCCTACGTAGTTTAAAGTCTCGCTGGTGAGGAAAGTGTATGGGAAGTATCCTTTGGAAACTTCAGCTGCTACTCCCATCACCTTGGGTAGCTTTGCTAATTTACAAGGTGTGAATAATAAAGTATCTTTAAATTGTACATTGCCTCTTATCTGCATCTGTATTAATTTGTTGCCTCTTTTCAATGGATCACCTGTAAATATCTCAGAGGATTCGTGTTCAAGCAACTCCTTATAAAGGAACTGCGTGTCAAACTTTGCCCCGTTATGGGCGAGAATATACACAGTCATTTTTTTGAACTTGTCGGCTAACTTGACAATATAGGACACAAATAGTTTCACAGGACTATCGCTGACATTCGTTTTAAAAACGTTTGTCCGTTTACCGCATTTGGGGCACTCGTCACATTCGATACCCATACACTCATCACAGATGGTCTGGCTCACAAGTAAATGTGGAATTACCTCTTTGGTTTCAGCGTTCGTATATGTTTCTATATCGTAGTACACAGTTATACAAGGGTTATTTTTAGGCTTAGCATCTTTCATATAACACACATGCTTTACTCCATCCGCCTTATATTCCTCCTGGCATGTAGGACAGTGAATTACGTCGCACTTGTGCTTAAATTTTCCCCAATTATCCATTGTGTGAAACATACCACATTCACAGATTCTCATTTTCCTGCACGTACCAATTGATTTATGGAGATCAAAGCAGCTATTATTGAAAAATGTGCGTCTACACACATCACAGTCTCTCTTCTCAACTACACGGCTTTCACATTTGGTGCTTTTACACTGCTCACATACCATGTGACATTCTTTACAATGTCTCACTATATCATCCGCAAACTCGAGGCACCCCTTACACAAATCATGATGTCTCCCATATTTTCGACTTTTGTCATAACTCGCGTAAAGCCCCCTTATATTACGGATGGGGAGATACGTTGTTCCTGACAATCCTAAAATAAGTAGGGGCCTTGTACGATCTCTCACACAGCTTTTAAAAACATACACAGTCCGGCGGCGATCATCCAAACCAAATATAACTATGCGCACATTCATTTCCTGTTCTACCTTTCTCAGCTCTTCAGGACCCATATTACAGTCAAATTCAAGTTCACAGTCTACAGCTAGTTTACGGGCACGCTCAACGATCGTAGGCAGCCAAATTTTTTGAGTCCGTGTATTTTGTACAGTAAACATACGTGCTAAGAGTACTGCTATAAAGCCGCAACCACGATCGACGTTTATATGCCTTCGGTAAATAGTTGGAGAATTGAAGTTAAGAGTGTACGGTATGGCACTATGACCCGCAACACGGAATACACGGTCAATATTTACCGTGAAGTTGTCCATATTGAAGGCTATACTACTTTGGACGGCTTGCATTATACGCCCTAATATATATTCTACATCTTCAGCAGCCAAACGTCTGAACGGTACTATCACCCAATAATCGTCTACATCACCGTCATCTGACCCGAACCCAAAGGACAGACTCGTCCTGACCTCACGCTCGTCGCGATTCTGAAGAGCAAACTCTATAATACGCTGTACTACCCTGCGTATCCCGCGCTCAATTCCATTGCTATACAGGGCTCTAGGGTCGACCCTGACTCTATACCGATTTCTAGTCAAGGGGGGGTGGGGGCTGCGGCGCGCACTAACTCGAACGTAATAACATCCTCAACAGAACGGGGGGCGGAATTAGTGGTATATTAGGTGCTGTGCTGATGGGGGCCCTGTTGCGTAGGAGGGTTGGGGATCTATTATTGTAGACTTAACAGAACGGGGGGCGGAATAAGGGGGTATATTAGGTGCTGCTGCTGGGAGGTTGTTGCGTAAGAGGTTGAGGGTTGGGGGTCTGCTGCAACAGGTACGTATTTCGGCCGCTTTATACCTGATGTGGGGTTCTCATACCTCCGCTTTGGACGTGCAACCTGTATCGCTGGTGAGGGTTCAGGGGAGGAGATCACAACTACACTGTCATCGTCATCCGTAATGATAGGGTGCTCTACCTCATCGTCGGTTCTGTGGGAGAAGAAATATAAGGATCAGCACTCAAAATTTGTAATATTTTGTAAATGACCCACTTAGGAGTGTGACGTGTTAGAAATGGACTCTGTAGAAAAATTCAGATTCACGAGCCCATCCACATGTATTATATCTGGACCTACAGGATGTGGTAAAACTGTGTTTATGCTTAAAATCATTAAAGAAAAGGGCGAGATGTTCTCGAAATTTGTGCATAAAGTTATATGGTGCTATTCGACGTATCAATCAGTGTTCAACGAGTACCAAGATGATATTTTGTTCCACAAAGGTGTATATGACGTTAATTCGCTAAAGGGAACTGAACATACAATCATTGTAATTGACGATCTCATGTTGGAGATGGATAAAACGTTTGCCGAGACATTTACAGTATACTCCCACCATCTTAACATAAGCGTGTTCTTCATCAATCAGAATCTATTTTTCAAAAATAGATACATGCGCGATGTGTCGTTAAATACGCAATATCTAGTCTTATTCGCGCAACGTAGAGATGTATCACAAATTGGGGTATTAGCCAATCAAATGTTCCCGAATCAGCGTAAGGAGTTTTTGGAAGTTTATAAAGAAGCTACAAGCACGCGTTACGGATATTTGCTTTGCGACCTTCATCCGCGAAACACGTTTAGAGTGCTTCTGCGAACGAATATATTTCCAAACGAGCCTGAAACGGTGTATATTCCAGAATGACAAAGAGACTAAAGAAATACCATGAATTAATAAAAATCTATCATCGACTGCCCCGGGCAATGCAGCAGATGTTTATTAAAAATATCGACGCCGACTTTTTAAAATGCATCTGTGAAATCTGTCTTAACGTTATAAATTGCAATGTATCAATGAAAACCCATCAGAAGGCTCGCCTACGCCGCTACAAGAACATAATACGTACACTCGCTCGTAAAAGTCAAACTGTAGCGAAGAAAAAACGAGTTATTGTGCAAACAGGAGGGTCATTTCTCCCCATCTTATTTTCAGTTTTGGGCCCTTTACTGACTAGATTAATATAATGAAGAAAGTGGTAGTGATTCCCCACGAGGTGTACGCTTCACTGCAAAGAGACACGGATCTAGATCCCCGTAAAAGCAGACTTAAAAGAATGGAAAGCGAATTGTTAGCCCTATTAAACAGTGAAAAAACACCTGATGAGAAAAGAATCTTATACCAAGAAGCTCTGCAGAAATTTCTTCACGAGTACGAAAATTATAAGAGCCCTACGGAGATTCCTGTGGTTATTAGGCACAGCACGGGGGACGATGGCGACATAGGACCTGTACCCGACGATACAGCTGATCAACCAAAAAGATTAGCCACACAACATATCGAACATGTATTAAAAAATACCCTCCCACTTACATTGAGGAGTAAAGGCTTAAGTCTTTATAATCTATTGAATGAGGATCCCGCCATACAATGGACCGATACAGGGGAGATCATTGTGGAAGGATCAAAGGTACAGGGATCGAATATCGTAGACATTGTCCATGATCTGGTGAGAAAGTGGGATAGGCCATCACCATCAGGATGGAAGCATATTAAAGCAAGACTACAACAAATAAATGTCCCTAAAACGTTGATAGGAAATCTGAACAGGTTAAAAGACTTGGAACACGCAACGTCTGTGCACAATTGAAGCGCCGTCACCCCCTGCGGTAACACCTTTGAAGAGGAGCAAGAAGAGGTTAAACCAACCCTACCCACCTGCCTCTAAAATACGCAAATGGCTAACGTATTAACTAAACGTTATTATGACATTTCTGCCCCATCCTCTTACGGCGGCGTAGATAGACTGCACGTTTACGGAGTAGGAAAAAAAGATGTTGAAAGATTTTTGAGGGAGCAGGACGCTTATACGCTTCATAAGCCTGTGAGAAAAAGGTTTAAAACAGCCAAGACAACGGCTTCCTCGATTGATTCTATTTGGCAAGCAGATTTAACAGACATGCAAAGATATTCTGTGTATAACGATGGTTACCGCTACATTCTATTCATAATAGACGTATTCTCTAGATATCTGTGGCTAGTTCCTCTGAAAAATAAATCACCTGAAACAGTTGCTAAAGCCACCAAAACGCTAATGTTAAAAGAAAACAGGGTTCCTGGCTATTTTTGTACGGATATGGGGAAGGAGTTTATAGGCCGTGCTTTTCAGAATATGTTGACAGAGTTTAATATCAGCTATTACACAACCAATTCTATACATAAGGCTTCTTTAGCTGAAAGAGTTCAGCGCACCATAAAGGAACGCATGCACCGTTATTTTACACATAAAAACACATACAGATTTCTAGACATTCTGGAACCATTGGCATCATCCTACAACCGCTCACACCATCGCACGATTGGGGCAACACCTAACGAAGTTTTAGAAAGAGGTACGCTCCCGAGAAGAGATGGACCACCACCACCACCACCACCACACTCTGTGCGCTTCAAAATCAATGATTATGTAAGGCTGTCGCGTTCGGGGAATAAATTCGCAAAGGGTTTTGAGCAAGGATGGACACGCGAGATTTTTAAAGTTAGGGCTGTGAGACCTAAAGGTGTGATAATGATGTATTACATTGAAGATTTGAATGGGGAAGAAATCTCAGGAGGCTTTTACCGCGAGGAATTGCAGAAAGTTGCGTTTAATTTAGAAAAAAATGTGTTTAAAATTGAGAAAATTTTAGGAAGCAAAGGTTCAGGAAGGAGAAAAATGTACCTGGTGAAATGGCTAGGGTACCCAGAAAGCTTCAACACCTATATAAAAGCTGATGCAATAATGAAGCTTAAATAGTATGCAACATGGCTCCTAACCATTTCTACGTCACACTCCCGTCCTCCTCGTCCCTGTCTGTACACCCTAACAACACGCTAGCCAACTTTGTAACAGAACTCCATGGGCACATTGAATTGGGTCGTGATTCGTATGAGGTGGGGATATGCGAAATTCAGCTGGACACCGTCTTTTTAAATATTGAACATGAAGAAACCGTTTTTACGATTCTTAGAGACATTGACGAGTGTGAAAAAGCTGGGGTAGCTATGGATGAAACTATGCGCATCGCTTGGACTAAGATTGCACGGTATTACAGTACAGAAGTAAGACTAGGGCCGGGTCAATATGGTTCGGCCGAGGATGTTGTGAGAGGCTTAAACGTAAGTTTAAGAAACTCAAACCTTACGAATGATTTAGTATATGAAATCGTAAACAACCCTGCACATACACTAATCCTAAAATCAAAGACTAACAGATGTCTTAAAGAACATAGAAAGTTCAAAATTCTAACCAACGGCCGATATAGCGCAGCCTTCCAAAGAGACACATTTCACGAGACACAGTATAACTTGTCCAGATTAATGTATCAATTGAAGATGGAGAAATTGGCTGAAAGGTCCCCAGACATGTGCTATATTTACAGTAATATAGTGGAGCACCAGTTTGTTGGGGATACCCAGGCACGCCTGCTGCGCATTGCTCACATCCCCAACCATAGAGGAAGGAGTTTGAGTATTACATATGACAGACCCCATTATGTGAATGTCGCAACTAATTTAATAACCAATATCACAATATATATAAGAACGATTGAGGGCGAAAACTTCCCATTCGGTAACGGGAGCTTAACAGTGAAGCTACACTTTCGACGCACTGAGTTATAATGGATAGAAAGCCTTTCACCGTCTATCGAGGGATGCGATACCAGCGCGGTAGTGGACTTGGATCCATTTTTTCATCCATACTACGTACGGCTGTTCCTTTGCTGAAGAGGGGTGCCAGATACCTTGGAAGGAAAGCGCTACAATCAGGCCTTAACACTGCAGAAGACATATTGGCCGGGGCTAAACCTAAAGAAGCCCTAAAAAAACATTTAAAGCGTACACGGAACGAAATCATCAAAGATGCAAAGAGAAAAATGCGTGGTGGCGGGAAGAGGAGGGCCCCCGAAGAAGAAGAAGGGGTCACGTGGTATTAAACGTAAAAGGCTATCAAAAAAGAAATGCTGTAAGCGAATGAAACCTATGGTTGACCACTTTTTTGACTGATATAAGCTAAGGATATTGATCTCATGAATCATAGTTTGTTTACCACTTGTCGAGAGAGGAGTCACTATTTCGCCATGGCACGCTTCATCCACCCATGTAGTTCACAATGCTGTAAGTCGGAGCTGTCCTTTTTTGAGCTCCCGCCAACCCAAGTTTCTATTGAGCACAGTGACTTTATTACAATTAACCCTTTAAACACAATTAGTTCCCCGAGTGCACCTATAGAATTCGTGATACCCAGCTCAGGTCCTTACTTTTTTGATCCAAGCTGTGTGCACATGTACGCTAAGCTACGTATAGCCCATTCTGATGGAACGGCCTGCGATGACAAATATGCTGTATACCCTGAAACAAACTTTCTGCACGCCATATTCAACCAGTGTGACGTATATTTAAATCAGACCAACATATCGGCAGGCACGGGGTACTATCATCTACGAGCCTATTTGGAAAATGTCCTCAACTTTTCCAAAGAAGCGAAGGCTACCTTTTTAAGTGCGGAGGGATATTATCAAACTAAAGATGAAAATAGTATAAAGGACAAATTTAAAAATTCTAAAAAGAAAATATACGAGTGTTTTGGACGGTTGCACACAGATTTCACTTTCCAGGAGAAGTTGCTTGTGAACGGGGTGGATATGAAAATAAAGCTCACCCGCACGAGTCCTGAGATCTGCTTAAATCTGGATGCGAATCAAGAAGAGGGCGCAAAGTCCGTTGTGGTTCACATTATGGACACATACCTCCGCGTACGGCGAGTGAAATTAAGTTCACCAAAACAACTAGAAATTGAGAAAAATTTACTAAACGCTACAGTGAAATATCCTATTAACAGAGTGCAGATCAAACTATATACGGTTCCTGCAGGGTTGGCATCGAAGCAGATAGAAAACATTGCCCTGGGAAATCTTCCTAAAAGGATATTAATCGGCATGCAGGACCACGCTTCGGTGAATGGAAAATATAAAAAGAGTGCCTTTAAATTCGAGAATTTCGGACTTAAAAATATAACTCTATACGTTAATGGCACTGCTTTGGGTGGAACAATGGGTACGGACTATTCATCAGACGCTGTGTTACCTCTTTGTGCCAGAGCCTATAGTAATCTGACCCATATTGCAGGTGATTGTGATGAGCTTGGTAATGGGGTAACGCAGGAAGAATTCATTGATCAATTTAACCTTTATCCGTTTGACATTACACCTGACTTATCTGCTAGCGTAAATACCCATTTAACACCACAGCAGAGCGGTAACATCTCAGTGCGGCTGGAATTCGCCAAGCCTATAGACGCTCCTATTAGTGTACTAGTATATCTCGAATCGCAAGCCCTAATAGAAGTAGATAGATTTAGAAGCGTTATCACTGACTTTTAAAATGGATGCTAATACACTTCAGAAAGTAATGGAGCGAGTCACACGTTCCAAATTTATCGGCGTGTTTGCGAAGAATGAAACATTGAGTTTGCCAAGTACGCGAGAATGCGGTAGTCTTATTGTGAACACAGACATCATCGGTAATGAAGGGATTCACTGGATCGCGGTCTATTTTAAAAATAGACAGCGCCTGTACTATTTTGATTCACTCGGTACTCAACCCTGGAGTGACCCTATTATTGTAAAATTTCTCGCTCAGTTACATATTCCCGAAGTTGTATGGAACCCATTTCGTATGCAGGGATATTTTACTAATGTTTGCGGAATGTACTGTGTCTCATTTCTCATGCATATGTCAAATGATAAAGAATTTATAAATTTTTTAAATTTATTTGACCCGTGTCACACTCACCGAAACGATGAAATGGTATGCAGACAGATAAAAAACCGTTTTCCAATTGTACGTACTCGTTGTATATTATAATGTTTTTGTTCGTATATTTGTATATTCGTTTATTGTACTGATTTCTTTCATTTAATAAATTTATGAAAATATATTGCGTCTTCTTATCCCAAAAAGATCGAAAAACACTTACATTATTTGACATTGTTGACTGATTAGTATATCATCCGTATTCCCTTCAAAAGATTGTATAACTCGTGTCAAATCCTCATCGGACCTTAAAGGAAAACATATACAGAGTATACAGACAGACAGATCCCCATTATGTGAAGATATCTTTGGTTCGAGGAGTGAACGCCATAAAAATTTCGATTTTAGCATAATGGGGAAATAACATTGATTGACATTTTTGACTAGTATCTATTTGACGAAATACTACAACTCTCCATATATATAAAATCGAATTATGGACACTTACATTTCTATGGTAGTCCCTTGCGTCGGATTGTAAGGAGCGTCACTGCAAATATCTTCTACGGTTTGCGTCGAAAATAGTTCGCCACAATCAGCAGCATTGAAAAGACTAATTGTGGTTAATGCTGCAGTATCACGTTCTTCATACAAGTCTGGGGAGACGTACAGGTCCATGGTGGAGGATGTGTGACACTGCTGACTGATCAGTATATCATCCGTATTCCCTTCAAAAGATTGTATAACTCGTGTCAAATCCTCATCGGACCTTAAAGGAAAACATATACAGAGTATACAGACAGACAGATCTCCATTATGTGAAGATATCTTTGGTTCGATTACCAATTTCGATTTTAGCATGATGGGGAAATAACATTGATTGACATTTTTGACTAGTATCTATTTGACGAATACTACAACTCTCCGTATATATATAAAATCGAATTATGGACACTTACATTTCTATGGTAGTCCCTTGCGTCGGTTGTAAGGAGCGTCACTGCAAATATCTTCTACGGTTTGCGTCGAAAATAGTTCGCCACAATCACCGCATTGAAAAGACTAATTGTGGTTAATGCTGCAGTATCACGTTCTTCATACAAGTCTGGGGAGACGTACAGGTCCATGGTTGATTATTCACTGATGCGAAAATAGCTACTGTTACTCCCAACTGAAAATATCCCCTTTTATATGCACATTCGCCAAGCTCCGCCCAAAAGACCAGATGTCCGTCGTGATTGGCTGCCGATGTAGCTGGGTGGAGCTATGACGTGTACCAATCCGCTATAACGAGACCGGACGAGTAACATATATATAAAATCGAATTATAGGCACTTACATTTCTATGGTAGTCCCTTATATTATATTTTTACTTACAAATTATTAGTATTGTTTGTTAACATAATTGTTAACTTATTTTATAATAAAGAAATTATATCCTAATTATATTTTAAAAAGAACATTCGGTTTCAACGTTAAGCTGTGGTCTAAGGCGGCGTGGCATGAATAAATACTAAAATAAAATTAAATGTTAAAAATCTTTATTCATACGTTATTAAAAGTTAAAAATCTTTATTAATAAAACAGGATAGAAGCATATGAAAGTCAAGGTAAACTATAGTTGTAAATTAGGTTATACGATGTTTTTCGGACATACTACTGCCTCGGGTTAAATGATCCTGTTATTTTAAATCACGTATTTGAAAGAGTTAATCATTATTGCTACATAGAAAAAATCGTGCATTACGATGTTTTTCGGATATACTACTGCCTCGGGTAAAATGGTCCTGTTATTTTAAATCACGTATTTGAAAGAGTTAATTATTATTGCTACATAGAAAAAATCGTGCATTACGATGTTTTTCGGATATACTACTGCCTCGGGTAAAATGGTCCTGTTATTTTAAATCACGTATTTGAAAGAGTTAATTATTATTGCTACATAGAAAATCGTGCAGTTTTTTTCGATTATTATTTATTGAACAAAACTCTCGCTCTCTTATATATATAGATATATATATATATATGTATAGAAAAGAGTGGTCTGGAAGGAAGTTTACCAATGATTAAATTCTCTTTGCGAGTGACCCGTTGCCCGCGTCGGGCTAACCTTTGGTTAGCTTCCGCCCGAATTGTTCATTCTGACGAAGGTCAAGCTTTTCACTCCACCTTAGACCTACAGTTTAACGTGGATTCCGAACCACGACCCATCAGCAGCCCAGCGTCTTGACCACTAGGCCTCCTAGGGTACCCATTTATCTACCAACCACTTTCTTTATTGTGGAAGGATGAACAGCTGGGCTTTGCTGCGCGCCGGCTGCCGTCGGGTCTCGAACCCTGGGCCGATGGATTCGTAGTCCGCGACGCTAACCACTACACCACCGAGGCGGTATTTGTCATTACTTACTCGGACTATAGTGGATTTAATTATCCCAGAAGAGTTCCATGCACGGTCTGTGTGTAGCATATATATATATTGTGTGTACGTTTTTCCCTTGACCTTCGTCAGAATGAACAATTCGGGCTGAAGCTAACCAAAGGTTATCCAAAGGGTATATATATATATATATATATATATATATATATATATTATTATTATTATTATTTCTACAATGAAACGGGGTCGGGCCGAAGAACGGGTGAGAGATCTCCCCCCATATATATATATATATATATATATATATGACACCATACAAATTACGCGTAAATATTTTCATTGTAGAAGTAATAAGAATGATAAAATTAATATCTGAAGTCAGTGGTGATTTCTGCTCGAATAGCTTGTAGAAGGATAATCCCTCGGCCCGAAAAAGGTCCCTAGAGACCTTTTTCGTTCGAATCGTGTCCCTAGAGACACGATTCGACCCCGCTATAGTGGCTTGGGCAATGAATAATTTCTTTATTTTACGTCATTTTTCATTTTTTTCGTCGCAGGAATGAGGCTATATGCTTCATAAGTTTTCATCTCGTTTGGTGGAATTGTATCGTAAATTATCGTATTTCGAATTGTATCGTAAATGATCATTTCGTTTCGTTATTCGTGAGGGCTGAATTATGGATAACTATGTTATTTGTTTCGTTCATCTTCAAGTTTAATGAAGCTGTATTTAAATGAAGTTTCATAATTGGTTTTACTGTTATTTAGGAAAATTTATATTGGGAGCAAACGTTACAATAATAATAAGCTTATGTCGATATAGTTACCCATTGAATTGGAACTCTTTATTCACGTTTGCTATTATTTATTGAATGGTGGATAATTAGTTGGGTAACCCTTATAAAAATTCGTTTTCTGTCTAACGAAATAGGGTAACTTTACTAATTCTATTAACGCGTAATGAAAGAGGCGCTTGTGTTATTTTATACGGTTGAATCTTGTATAACCATATAAATATATATTGTGGTATTTTATATGATTCATTAGTTTATTATATATACAAGTACATTTGGAATAACAGCCGTTATATATGTGTTACACGATTAATGGGACACATGGCGCTATCTGGCAACTATGTTATTTGTTTCGTTCATCTTCAAGTTTAA
The DNA here is from genome assembly GCA_023014485.1 of Bathynomus jamesi. Taxonomy (NCBI): domain Eukaryota; kingdom Metazoa; phylum Arthropoda; class Malacostraca; order Isopoda; family Cirolanidae; genus Bathynomus; species Bathynomus jamesi. The sequence goes on from JAJOZX010002602.1 coordinate 295,215, forward strand.
TGAAGCTGTATTTAAATGAAGTTTCATAATTAATTGGTTTTACTGTTATTTAGGAAAATTTATATTGGGAGCAAACGTTACAATAATAATAAGCTTATGTCGATATAGTTACCCATTGAATTGGAACTCTTTATTCACGTTTGCTATTATTTATTTATTGAAGTGGATAATTAGTTGGGTAACCCTTATAAAAATTCGTTTTCTGTCTAACGAAATAGGGTAACTTTTAATTCTATTAAAGCGTAATGAAAGAGGCGCTTGTGTTATTTTATACGGTTGAATCTTGTATAACCATATAAATATATATTGTGGTATTTTATATGATTCATTAGTTTATTATATATACAAGTACATTTGGAATAACAGCCGTTATATATGTGTTACACGATTAATGGGACACATGGCGCTATCTGGAATACCTTGCGCTATCTGGCAACTCAGCCAGAATAGAGGATTATAAAAGATCGCGAAGTTGGTGAAGAACCATTCCCCCCTCGGCTCCGGCCGAGTAAGGAGCTCTGCTCCTTCTATTTCAGGCCCTTTGGTAAACCCCATAGTGGCCTCTTAGGTTAGGGAAACGAAAATAAATTGGGGGAGAACTCCACTCTGTCCTTCAGGTGTCTCTCTCCCTCCTTCAGCTCTCTCTCCTGCATGTATCTTCCTCCTTCTGTCTCTCTCTCCTGCATGTTTGCCTCCTGCATGTGTACTCAGCATGTGTACATCCAGCATGTGTACCTACTGCATGTGTACTCCTGCATGTATACGTGTACTCCAGCATGTGTACTCCTGCATGTGTACCTATCCTCTCTCCTTCAGGCGTCTCTCCCTCCTACAGGCATCTCTCTTCTTCAGGCGTCTCTCCTCCTACAGGCATCTCTCTCTCTTCTTCAGGCGTCTCTCTCTCTCTCTCCTTCAGGCGTCTCTCCCCCCTTGGCTCAGCCAACTGCTGATTCTGGCTGATTAGGAGCCTATAAAACAACGCCAGCCCGGCTGGAAGTTAGTGTGCACTTGGCTCCTGCCAGGTGAACACCTCTCCTCCTTTCTCTCCTCCTCCTCCTCCTTTCTCTTGGGGGATAACGCCGCCTCCAAGTTTCCCCCACCCCCTTTGCAACACCCCCTTTGCAACAACCCCACCCCCTTTGCAACAACCCCCAACCCCTTTGCAACATTACATAATAACCTGCAACATTCCTGCACTCTCCCCTTTGCGGCTATACTACTCACTAGTATAATAATAATAATAAGGAATAAGATTTACTCTGAGAAGAATTTACTTATTTACCCTCAAAAATTAACTTATGGTCTTATGTTGTAACTCAATGTAGCTTACCTAGCGAAGAAGTCAAACTGAAAGACTAATATATATCTATAATATATATATATTATATATATATAATATATATATAATATATAAGAGAGAGAGAGAGAGAGAGAGAGAGAGAGAGAGAGAGAGAGAGAGAGAATAAAAGAATTTCCACGAAAGAGGTAGAAAGAAAAGTATAATTTCGGGATATAAAAAATATAAGATAATATCTTGAAATGGATGTGATAATTTAAGTTAAAAAAAAACTCAAATAGAGCTTACCTATATTAAAGATTTTAAGATACAGTATATTAATATATAATTAGCTAAATTTATATATTTTAGGCTTTATTATATAGGTATTTAAAAGTTAGAAATAAATATTCAAAATTAAAAATTAAAAATTAAAAAACTTTATTCAGAAAATAATACGAGCCATGCGCTTTTACAAATTTTATAATTTATATGATAGTAATAATTAATTATGTTTACAGTACGTTAATCTGAATATGCCATTGGAAGCAGGGAGGTCTTTCAGGCAAAATTAATGGCATTTAGTTTATTTATTACATTAAAATAGTGAAAATAGCAAGTAATAATAATAATAATAATAATAATAATAATAATAATCATAATAAATACAATATTCAGTTTACAAAATGTTGCATAATTTTAAATTAATGATTTATTGTCTATTTAGCTTCATAAAAAAACCAAAAAAATTAAAGGTGTTTAATGAAATTAGCATGTATTAAATAGTTGATTACAAAATGGGAACTTCATTGCTGTGGTAAAAATGGCAGTAGGGAACTTATACATCAGTAGGAGCTAATGAAGTGCTTTTTCAGTGATTTGAGAAATAACTGATGAATCCTACCTGCATGGGAATTGCATTCCATACATCTGCCCCTTTGAAAGAGAGAGTGCATTTCCCGCAATTTCTCGCATAGTTAAGCTTGTGTATAAAATCACTGGGCAATCTGGTGTTATAACGATGGTGTATTTGATGGTGATGATCGCTCTTTCAATGAGTGATATATGTCGATTTTTTTTTATAACTTTGAACATATTGATAGCAACATTGACTTTGTATTTAATTCTTTTAGTTTTAAAATATTATCTCTTTAAACTTTGGGGAAATGTGACTTTGTCTGTTGTCATAATTCAAGAGTTCGCAGACATTTTTTATGAATTACTTCCAAAATATGTTTTATATATTTACCTTGCTGGGTAATTGGGTTATAACGATGGTGTATTTGATGGTGATGATCGCTCTTTCAATGGGTGATATATGTCGATTTTGTTGATAACTTTGAACATATTGATAGCAACATTGACTTTGTATTTAATTCTTTTAGTTTTAAAATATTATCTCTTTAAACTTTAAATGTGACTTTGTCTGTTGTTATAATTCAAGAGAGTTCGCAGACATTTTTTATGAATTACTTCCAAAATATGTTTATATATTTCTTTGAGCTACCTCTTGCTGTAACATAATATAATAAATGTGGATGGGTGGAGGAATAATATATAGGGTAAGGAGTGCGTTCTGAGGAAGGGCCCTTTTTAGCTTAAATAATACGAAGAAAACTCTTGATATTTTGGATTTGATATGTTGTACATGACTTTTTAAATTTAGTTTTTCGTCTAAATTAATACCAAATACTTTAATCTCATTCACCTTTGCAAGAGTAGTATTCTCAATTTTTATTGGACAGTTTGTATTAATATGTTTTGTGGTAATAATCACATAAGATGACTTTGCCAGGTTCAGTAAAAGTTTCTTTGCACATTTCATTTATAACACTTTCTAATTGCCTGTTTATTTCATTAATCTGCGTTATGTTGAAAAGAAGTAAGTATGGTATCATCTACGTATTGTACACACTTTAACGTGGTTGAGAACTGAAAATCGTTGACGTGAATTAAAAATAGTAATGGGCCAAAAACACTGGGGAACAAATTTCAAATTTTTGTCTATTGAATTAGATTTGACAGTTAGTTCTAGGTAATTTGGGTGCGCTGAGCACGAATGTTTACTCGGTTTTGCTCTATCAGGTCCTAATTTTGCTAACACCCCTCCTCTTTCGTCGTATTCATAAAAAGTTTTTTTTTTCTCAATACTCGCTAAGTCTTTTTGCAGTTACACATTATGCAACTAGGTTTTATCTAGGTATTTGTACCTATTGTTATGGTATTGTTGTATTATGTATATTTTTATATGTAACACCCTAAAAATATTTTTAATTTTGTCATTTTTAACCCATTTTTAATATAGTAAATAAGCTAAAAATATCATAGAATTCTAAAATTTTCGAGCGTTCCTTTCTCTGTAGAGTATTCTAGAGGGACAACTAAAATATATAAAAGCGACTCGTTTCCAGAGTTAATCAGTCAATTCAATCAGTCAGTCAGTCAGTCAGTCAGTCGAGTTAGTTAATTAAGTTTGGGCATTAACATAATTTTGAATTGGCATATGATTAGTGAGTAATTTTGTCATCGTGATTTAATATAGTTGATTTAATTGGACGTAATTTATATTGTACCTACTCATCCGTGTTTCTAGTTTAATTTCATAGATTGTAAGTACCTATTTCATAATAAGTACCTATTAAACTAATTTTTGTGTTTATATTTCAGATTTTCTTAAATTTATATGAATTAAGGGCTTTAAATACCTTTACAAATTGGCAGAACAATCAAGCAATATGTCATCAAGCACTAGAAAGTTCAAATGCAAAAACAACCCTGATTCCTTCTGTTATATATGTGGAAATTTTACACTTCCACATCAACGAGCAAATATAACTGACTTCGTAAAAAGAGCTTACTTAGCTTATTTTGGCATAAACTGGGGACCAAGATAAATCGTGGGCTCCACATAAAGCCTGCACTATATGCATTGAAAGACTGTGACATTGGACGAAGGGTTCGGATTCAAAAATACCTTTTGGAGTTCCGATGGTAGTTTATGATTTCATAAAACTACGTAATTTAATCACTAGTATACTTAACTTACCTAAATGTAATTGTAACTAGGTACATAAACAAAAATTTACAGAAAATGTTTATAAGAATCTCAAATATTGCATAAGGTTGAAACACATAGAAATGTTAAATGTTTGGGTGATAACTTTTGATAAAATTCATAAAAAAACAAGTCTCTCGTCGCTTTTGTTAACGCTTACAATTTTTTTTTCCATATCAGGTGTGGCGAGAGCCTACTAACCACGAGACCGATTGCTACCTTGCTTGTCAAGACTTCGGGCTCACTAAGAAAAAATAACATTGTATCGAGTACCCAAATTTCGACACCGCGATACGACCTGTGCTACATTCAAATGAGATCCCCATTCCAAAATTTAAGGGTCTGCCAACTCAAGAATTAGTTGAAGATGTTCCTGAAAATATTGTTATGCACTTTGAGGAGTCGGACACCGATTTTGACCCCAGCGTATTTGAAAGTCAAAACGATCCGCAAAA
>JAJOZX010002602.1:305000-455000 GCA_023014485.1 Bathynomus jamesi
TATGTTAGAACAAGGAGATATTTTAAATTTGCGCGATGTACTTATAAGCGGGTCCCTTTAATAAAAATGCCCTTCCAGTGTCGGGAGAACGGGATGTAACCTAGGTGCGAATTTCTTAATTAATGGTCCCTGGACTGTTTTCCCTCTTGTTTTTGTTCATTCGTTTTCTGTATCCACCCGAAGAGGATGCCATGGGCATCGAAACTGTTATGGAAATAAACTCTGTCTATTGGAGTGAGTTTTTATTATCATATGCCTCAGTATGGCTTATCTGTAATAGTAGTCAGTGAGGAGGGCCAGAATCTGGCACAGTGCTCATGCCAGCTAATATGGCCTATTGCTCTAATTCCTGTATTGTTATTATTATTATTATTATACCAGTATCATCGAAGTTCGAACCCCAGCCTCAGTGTTCACTCCGCTTCTAGGAAATTATGCTACTCACTGAGCTACGGATTATCTCTGATTCGGAAGTGGAACATTGCCAGCCGGAAAATTTCCAGGCGGAAAATTGCCAGCCGGAAAATTGCCAGTGGGGAAAATTGCCAGTGAGAATATTGCCAGCCGGAAAATTGCCAGTGGGGAAAATTGCCAGTGAGAATATTGCCAGCCGGAATATTGCCAGTGAGAAAAAAACTAAAATTCACAAAAAAGGATTTATTTATTAAAATATTATTATTTAAAATTTTAAAATGCTAAAACTTGTTAAGGAAAGGAAAGCCCCAAAAAGTATGAAGATTATAAGCAATAGATCGAAGAAATGTCAATTTATCTTCTTCATTATACTGACGGATGACTTTCTCCAATCTGTCATTGATATTTTTGTACTTTTTGGCAGTATGTCTCTTCCCCTCTTTCGAAGTGCAATTTCTTGGTCTGAGCTAAAGCCTTTTCGTTAAAGCTAACGAAAATATCACGACTTAACCTAACCAATCGTCAAGGGCGTACAGAGGACCAAACCTGGCATTCAATAACCTAACCGGGTATTCAATAATTTTACCATAGGTTTCGATATATATATATATATAATTATATATATATATATATATATATATATATATATATATATATATATATATATACAGTATATATATAATAGTATATACCATATGTCCCACAAAAAAGTACAACCAACTTTAGATTGTAACTAATTCCTCCAAAAATTGAGATATTTTGGATCTGTTTGTTTGATTTAATATAGCAAATATTCTTTGTTAACGTTCAAAAATTTATTACATGTTTAAACGATTTAGTGTTTAAGCATCTGCTTTTAACTGAAGGGTACAGCAAAATGGGTAGCGCCGAATGATCATTCTCCCAGCCAGATAGCCCTCTTGCTTTAAACCAATGTGCTACTTTTTACGTCGAAGGATATTGCAAATGTTTTTTTTAAATAATTCGAACTTTGTATCTAAGATACGAGTCATACATATAAATGAAGAATCTGAATTACTAAAATTTATCAAATAACTTTGAAACCCTTATCATGCAGTTTACACGAAGGCAGCGCGTTCTCATGGTACAACTTATCTGCAAGCTAAAAGCTTAAAACAAGTTCAGAATACCTTCGAACTGCAATTTCCCGATAGAGCTTCTCCAACTAAACATACAATTTTGAAGAATGTTCGGAAATACAAAGGAGGAGGAACGGTCCTCAATTGAACAAAGGACGTTCAGGCCATCCGAAGACGGCAAGAAGAACAGAGGAGGACATTCAGCATTCAGCCCTGACTTGACCCCGTGTGATTACTTTCATGGGGTCATTTGAAAAAATAGAGTATTTGCATCACAACCTATCAATTTAGATGATTTGAGGACTCGCATCACAGCTGAAATCAACTTGTTAAAGACAATCCAGATCTTATCAAAAGAGTGATGGGGAAGATGGAGAGCTCGACTCCAGATTTGTATCGATAGGAATGGCGGTCATGTTGAAAGAAAACGAAACTAAGCATAACTTTTGCAATAAGGAATAAAGAAAAATCTGCTTTGTATCTTATTAAAATTATGTTAAAGTATCTATTAGTATGTATTTGTCTTTTCATTACATCGGTAGTACACACATTATTTTTCATTGACCAATTTTGCGCAATCCATTTTGTTGTACCCTTCAGTTAAAAGCAGATGCTTAAACACAAATCATTTAAACATGAATAAATTTTGAACGTTAACAAAGAATAATTTGCTATATTAAATCAAACAAACAGATCCAAAATATCTCAATTTTTGGAGGAGTTAATACAATCTAAAGTTGGGTGTACTTTTTTGTGGGACATATGGTATAGTTTAATCGCGTCTGCTGGGGCCTTCGGGCCCAGTAATTTTAATTATTTTATTTTATGTATTAACACCCAGGTGCACAACCTGGGGACCTAATCAATATGGTGTGAAGGTTCATGTTTGTAACTGCTTCCATTTTGGAGTTATGGCTGGAAACACACCACACACGCACACACCAACACACACACGTCCTTTTCCTCAATTACTTTATTTCTTACTTTCTAAATTTTTACATATTTTTGTCACTGGCAATTTTCCGCCTGGCAATTTTCCGCCTGCCAATATTCCGACTGGGAATTTTCCGTACACGTCTGATTCACATGTAAAAAGTTCCATGCATCTTACTGAAAAACTGAATAATATACGCATTGAAATCAACGATAAATTGAATGATCAGTTTCGACGTTTGTTCACTATTCACAAAAGTGCCAATTAACGACATGCTCGACTTTCTCTTGTGAGAATTACATAAATATGACCTGCCACTACTTGCACACATTGTTTTGGATCTCATTAAACTTTGCATCAAAGATTGCAAATTCACGTTTAATGGTCAATATTATCAACAGGTTTTTGGGATGGCCATGGGTAATCCTTTGTCGCCCTTCTTCGATATTTACAGTATATGGAGTTTTTGAGATAACTTGCATCTCGTGAATCCTGGGGTTTAGCATCCCGTTGTTGCGGTACGTCGACGATATTTTATGTATCTGGCCCATTATGTGGGACTTGGATGACTTCCTCGTTCTGTTAAATAATCAAGTTCCTTCCATTAAGTTTACTTTGGAAGTGGGACAAAACAACTCAATTCCGTTTTTGGATTTGCGTGTACATAGGGAAAGCCTAGGATTTAAGTTTAGTATCTATCGAAAACAACAAACAATTTGTTCTATGTGCACATTTTCACCAGACATGATACCCTATCAAGAAAGCTATAGTTTCTTCTATGTTTCTCCGTGCTCTTAGGATCACCAGTCCAGAATACATGAATGCTGAGTTAGGAAAAATCAACAATAATGAAAGCGATTTGTGTTACTTACCTGCATTTTGGGAATCTTACCTTAACCAAGGTAAAAGAAAGGAACCTTCTATCGTCTTCGCACTTTATCGAAGGATATTTTAGTACTCCTTTTTTATCCCAGACTTTTTTAGGCTTAAGCTTTTGAACATTAATGTAGTATTTTCATATGACAGTATTGTGAAAAATGTCATAATGAGGAATAGTATTGCCAATAATTGAGGCATTATCAATAAAATTGGTTGTAAGCAATGTGACTCCTTTTACACTGGACAGACGGGGAAAGAGTTGAACACGTGTGAAATGACATCAATATTCCGTTAGAACGGAATAGTCGTTGAAAGCACTTTTTGTCCATTTATCAGGGTTGTTCCATTGTATTGGGATAATTCTTCGATTTTGTTTCACTCGAGCAATATTGATAATAGTAACATTCTTGAGTCTGCCATTATTGAACTTGCAAACAATTTCAACATTAGCCAGTGCTTTTTTTCGTTCGATCCTGTTAGTTTTCATTCTTTCAGATAAAATTTAGATAAGAAGAGCAAAGCGCTAAAACTCTGATAACTTTTTTACGTGGATTGTATGATCCTCTTCCAATATTCTCTGCACCAATTGTATAATTTTTATTTTTCTTTATGAACTGTATATATTGTCTTGATCTTGTTATTACTCTCAATGTTCCTGAGGATGTCATTGGACGAAAACGCTTGAGCACTATTTCGTGTTTTAATGTTCTTTCGTGCTTATTTTCATCGTATATATATATATATATATATATATATATATGAGCTTAGCAGGCCAGAGCTTATTGATCTTGTGATGTCATTACTTCCACACTAAATCTATAAAAGGAAACTGCCATAAACAATTAAAACATTATCCCGCTCTTAGAAAAGTGTGTTTAAAACGTATGTGTTCACATATAAACACTTTTTTAACATAATTATTTTAATGCTTTATCTTTAAATCTATTCATTATAAGTGGTATATTATTTAATAATAATAATGATAAGTTAATTAAAAAAACCCTCCTGCCACCCTACAAAAAAGAAATGCCCCCACAAATCTGCAAACAAGCAAAAAAATATATAAAAAACAGGAATGCAAATTCGAAGCAAATAAAAAAAACCAGAAAAGCAGACGAAAATCAAACTTGTTTACATTTCTGTTTTGCCAAAGTCAGGTTTTGCTTTCAGCTAAAGTTTTTACTAAGTCAATTTGAGCTGACAATTTTGATAAAAAGGGAGAAATATCAATAGCGAGACATGAAGCGTCTCTTTCTCAAAAAGAAAATATGAAAAAAAAAGAGGAGATATATATACTCCCCAAAGAAATGCTTTTACATTAAAGATAACGAATAGCATGGTTTTCCTTGCCAAACTTACATCCACAACGATAAGTTTTTTTGAATAGAATAACATCACGGATATTGGACTTTTTTACACACCCACATTCACCCCCCTCATATATATATATATATATATTATATATATATAAATATATATATATATATATAGAGAGAGAGAGAGAGAGAGAGAGAGAGAGAGAGAGAGAGAGAGAGAGAGAGAGAGAGAGACAGAGATATATAGTTCTCTACTGATTTAATATTACATACTTCCATAACAAGATTTTGCTCCCCAAAAAATCATATAAAAAGAGTGCAAAAGAGATGACATAAACAATCAAACAAAACCTCTCTCTCTCTCTCTCTCATATATATATATATATATTATAGATATATATATATATTATATTATATATATATATATTATATATATATATATATAATATGTGGAAATAAAAATAAATCTATGAGATAATTTCAGTTGGAATTCCTCCCCCTATTTGGTCATTGCTGGAGTTAATTTGTGGACCTTTTGGCGAGCATCTTAATGACTTTTTCTCCCTTCGCCATTTAATTCGAAGCATAAATAAAAGGCAGAACCTGACGATTTACCGCATTCGAGAGTCTTTCGTGATAATTCGTACGATCTTTTAATAGGATTTTGCTATTACGGAATCTTTTGAATATTTTTTGGTATAGAATCAAATAAGAAAACGTTTCTTCATTCTGTTGATGAACTATGATGATTATAATGATAATAATGATGATGATGATGATGACGATGATGATAGAAGGCATTTAATAGTTTACGAACTTCATTTGTATAGTAATAACTTCCTTTCGGTCTCGTTTGATTTTGCCATTGCGAAGTTCATTGTAAACAATAACGCATCCGGAATCAGTCTACCATGCCGTAAATCACAATTTGTCACATTATTAGTACCGAGGGCCATTTCCCCTCCGCTGAAAATGAGGAAATTCGTGGGAGTGTGTGTATCGGTGTCATTATGATGACTTCGTTGAGTGGGGAAAAGCGAACGGCAGCTCCATAAGTATTCAAGTGGTAACTTTGCAGACCGCATTACTCGAAGATGTTGGGACATGAGAGGGACATTAGATGAGTTACATTGGGACGACAGGCTTCTTTTATTACGGTCAAGGGACTCTTTCCATTAGGATATTTGATTTCTTGTGGGTGTATTTGGGTTATATTGGCACGTACTCTGTTGATCGTTCATAAGCTTAGTTGTTGCTTTTATTACGGAGGGGGATTTTCTCCGAGCTAAAAGTTAATATTTTTTTTAATGTTTTTCATTTACTCATATATATATATATATATATATAATATATATAACCTTACCTTACAACCTTACAAAGGTTCCGCGCGATGATTTCTCATTTCGCGAAGGTCAAGCTTGTCGCCCCTCCTCTCGAGTTGGCCTGGTGAAGTAGTGAGTTGGATTCTTGCGCTCTCCACCTCACATAGCCAGGTACGCCCGGCTCATCGGGGATTGTTCTGAGCCAGGCGTCTAGTCTTCTTTTGAAGATTTCCACTGCAACTCCCTTCGTGTTTCTTAGGCCTTTGGGCAACTGATTAAACAGTTTTGGTCCTCTCACTACAAAACTATTTTCTTTCAGGGTTAAGGATGTTCCCTGTCTCGCCTTCAATTGGGAATACGACACAGTCTACCGCTTCTACTTTCCATCGTTGTTTGGGAGTTATGGGATTCAGAGTAAGATTAGGGACTAGTTTCTCCATTATTTTCCAAGTGTAAATAATGGTGTATCTCTCTCTTCTCCTTTCCAGTGAATATAGGTCTAGTTCTCGTACCTTTCCCAGTAATTTAGTTCTTTGCACCGATTGATATTGGCTGTGAAGTCTTTGGATCCCTCCAGCTGTCTAATGTCTTCTTTTTTATATGGGGAAGTTAGGAACCGAGCAGTATTCTAATTTGGGTATGATCAGGGTTTTCAGTAGAGGAATCATTACATTCCTATCCCTTCGTTTAAAGGTTCTCAATATCTGACCCGTTATTCTCTTTGCTCTGTTTACTGCTATCTTATTTTGTGTTTCAAATTTCGCATCATCTGTCATTACAACCCCTAAATCTTTTGCTCTGGAATTTCTCTGAATTTCCTGTCCTTTGGGGTATAATATTCCATGCACTTTAGGTCTTCTCTTTTTCCGTACCGTAATAGCTGAAATTTCTCGGTGTTAAACTTCATATTGTTGTCTTCAGTCCACTTGTAGATTTTGTTTATGTCGGTTTGTAGAGATCCTATGTCTTCTGGGTTTCTTATTTTTCTACTGATCTTTGTGTCATCCGCAAAGGATGTTACTGTGCTGTCTCTGGTAACGTCCTCATCTATGTCAGTTAGCATGATTATGAAGAGTAGTGGAGCTAATACTGTTCCTTGTGGTACTGAGCTGAGGACCTCTGATTCTGATGAAGATACTCCTTGTACTGTAACGACTTGCCTCCGCTCACTAAGGAAATTATATCCATTCCCTACTTTTCCTGTTATTCCCATATATTTCAGTTTATGTATTATGATTCCGTGGTCACACTTGTCGAACGCTTTAGCAAAGGTGTACAGTACATCATAGTTTTCATTACTTTCAAGTGAATCAATAATGTTGTTGTAGTGTTCCATTAGTTGTGATAGGCATGATCTGCCTGATCGAAACCCGTGTTGGTTATCATTGAATTTTTTCTGAGTTTCCAAAAGTCATAGATTTTCTGTCTAACTTTCTTTCAAATATTTTAGGAGATGAGATGTAAGCGACACTGGCCTATAGTTTTTGGCCTGGGATCGATCTCCTCCTTTATATATTGGGACTATGTTCGCGCTCTCAGGATGCCCGGTATTTCTCCCGTGTCTAATGATCGTCTCCATATCCAGTATAGTGGCTCAGCGATTGCATTCTTGCAGTTTTTGATCAGTGTGGCATTCCATTTATCCGGTCCTGCCGCTGAGTGTGTTTTTAGTTTCCTATGGCTTGTGTAATATCATCCGTCGTAAAGTCGAAATCCGTTATACTTTCCCCTTGTGGTTCTTCTTCAAAGAACGCGTTTCTATCGCAAATCAATTTGTCAGTTTTTGGGATACTGAAAGATGATTCATACTGAGTCTTTTAATATTTCAGATACTTCTGTTAGATCATCAGAAATCACTGTTCTCATTTTTAAAGGTCCGAGTCGCTTGGTTTTTCGACTTTCTTTTGCGAATTATAGAAGTACTTTGAGTTAACCTTTTCGCTTCTATAGCGTCATCTTCTTCTTTTTCTGTATGCTTCTCGATTGTTCCTGTATGACGACATCGATACCCTATATATATATATATAGGGTAGACCCAAAGTCGCTTTAACCTTCGTATTATAACGAAATTCACTTCGGTAAAGCGAAAAATAATGAAAAATCTAAAATTTCAGCAAAAATTTATAATTGGTTAATTGGCTGGAAAAATTATATTACTGTAAACCAGTGGTCGGAGAGCCATTCGATTTTTATGACAGAGGGATCGAATACACTGTCATTCAATTTGGTCATTATTATTATTATTATTATTATTATTATTGATCATATTATGAATTACTGATGAATTCTGAACCTTTCAGCATTTTTTCTCTAGATTTTACTTCCTCGTGAAGTTTCGGCAATTAAACATCTTGTATACTGGTATGGAGAACTTATTATAAGCTTAAAATCTGAAACTTAAAAGCTCATAACTATTATGATAATAGAATAAAAGTTTTAAGGCCAGACATTTCATATAAATACTGGCCAATATACACAATTAAAAAATATGACAAGAATTTAATGGTAAAATAACCAGTCCGAATCTGGTACAGCGCTCAGGCCAACTAATGAGGCCCATTGCGCTAATCCCTGGCTTATTATTACCAACACCATCGGTAATCAAACCCCCGACATCAATGTTTTCAGTGGTATAGAAATCCCCACCAACGAATTAAATTTTCAGGGTTCGAACGAATATTTGTCAGCGGCACCAAATGAAGCCCTTGTACTACTCATCTCACTTTGTTGGTTTTGCTTTCCCAAAGGAGTGGTTTAGCTAGAAAATTATTCGAATTTGTATTCGTGAACTCAGGATATCTTTTTACAGTTAAAATAATTGGGTTTTGACTTGGGGTTTTGGCGATTAATCCAAAGCTTCTTGGTCTTTCATGGTAGAAAACCTATTGAGGTTTTATAGGTTTTCAAGTTTGAAACTAGTCAATTGGCAACAAACAAAATATTTGATCATGAGTATGATGATCTACAGATCTACAGAAGCTAAGGCTAACAAAGACCCTAAGATCCACTCTAAGGCTAGCCCGAGAGAAAGGAGAGAGTAGGGGGTTAAGAGAAGAGAGGAGAATAAGGGGTTAAGTAAGGAGCAACACCTATCATTCGTGGGTTAACATTCATTCAGAAAAAGAGGGAAAAAGTCTCACCATCATCATCCGCCGGCCACTGCCGACAAGTCAGAAAAATAGTCGGAGAATATAGGAGAGGGGTGAAAGATGAAAAGAAGTAAAATAAGAACGCTTACAAACCATGCAAACACAGTCTTAACTCACTGTCATACCATGCAAACTACAAACATGCAAGAAAAGAGTTAGAGACATGCAAAGTAAGGAGGATAAGAAAAAAAAAAAAAGTAGGTAAAGTTAAACAAAAAGTGGGTTAGTTTACGCTATGAGCTACATCTACATTCGTGTTAGTCTAATTTTTTTTTTTTTTTTTTTTTTTTTTTTTTTATTGCTGGCATCACGCTGGCATGTCACAAGCTGGCATTCATCGTCAACAGACTCATCCTCGAGCAGCACCACCAGAGCTCCTGTTGTTAACTTTCTTTTTAATTTTAAACAACGTTAATATTTTTAAAATGTCTGTCAAGACGGTTCTTAAACACATTAACGCTGGTAGAATGAACGACTGACGCGGGAAGATTATTCCATTTATCAATTACTTTAAACGTAAAGAAGTTTTTAGCGATATTAGTAATGAAACGTCTGCCACGCAACTTGAATCCGTTATTGCGAGTATTACTATTATCGAAAGTGAACAATTTGTCAAAATTTACGTTATCGATGTTATTAACGATTTTGAAACTTCAATAAGCTCCCCCCTTAATCTCCTAGTTTCGAGTGAATACAAGTCTAACACTTTAATCCTATCTTCATAAGGCTTATTGCGCAATGCCGGAATAAGTTTCGTGGCACGACGCTGAACCCTTTCTAACCTATCAATATCCTCACGCAAGTACGGGCACCAAAACTGAACGGCATATTCCAAATGAGGCCTGACTAGGGACTTGTAAAGGGGCAATATAATATCCTTCGATTTAAATTCGAAATTACGCGCTATGAAGCCTAACATCCTATTAGCTTTTGCGCAAGACTCCAGGCACTGGTTCCTAACCTTTAAATCTTTAGTTACGCGTACGCCTAAATCTACTTCCTCGTCAACGCTCGCTAAATCCCTATCATCCATCGTGTACACGTAATTATTGTTGCGAGAACCTATATGCAAAACTTTACATTTATCTACGTTAAATTGCATCTGCCACTTATCCGTCCACTCCATAATCCTATCTACATCGTCTTGGATCCTATTTCTATCGTCCTCGTTAACAACCTTACCGCCTATTTTAGTATCGTCCGCGAATTTTGACACGTTACTAATCAATCCTACATCTATGTCGTTAATGTAAATTACGAATAACAATGGGCCTAACACTGAACCCTGTGGGACACCACTACCTACCTCTAACCACCCCGATTCACTACCATTAACTACGACCCTCTGCCTCCTAGCAGATGATGATGATGATGATGATGAGGAGGAGGAGGAGGAGGAGGAGGAGGACGAGGAGGAGGAGGAGGAGGAGGAGGTGGAGGAGGAGGAGGAAATGTCAATTAAATTCCTTTCAATACACTTTCATTTACAGTATTTAGTTCTTACAGTATATGTTAATCCATAGCAACATATTTACAAATAATTAGAGTTTAACATTAAATATACAATAATATGATATAACAATTTTTGTCTTAGCTCCGTGGCATTAGAACCTCCATCTTTGAAACTATCATATTTACAGGATATTACTTTATCCATACCACGCTTGTATAAGCTCAGTAGGTAAAAAACATCGTTTTCCTGTAAGCGAAATGGAGAAAATGAGGTCGGGGGTTCGACTCTCGATGCTGCTAGTTAATAATAATAATCATGGAAAGAACGCAATGGTCCACATTCTTCTGGCATGAGCGCTGTGCCAGTTTTGTCTGAATATTGCACTAGCGTCATGAAGACTTCTAACTTGAAAAATCATGTCAGCGTGAAATGCTGTATTTCACGAATACAAAAGTAGATGCGGCATTCTCCAGACAAGTCCTACGCTCCATGTACTACACTATGATATACATATATACATATATACACATTAAGCATTAGAGCAGGGGTTTTCAAACTGTGTTCCGCGAGAACTTGATGGGGTTCCGTGGGGCATGTCATGAGAGACTGAAAAGGAAAGAGAGGCAAGATAAAATAATATCAACTGGCATGGATGAATTTACATACTGTGAATTCAGTGATTGTGTTTTGAAAGACGTAGGCAAAGATAGAGTGGGCGAGAGAGAGAATTTTAATTTAAACGATGAGATATCCAGAATAAGTTTTGCCCTTTCGCAGCCACAATAAGAAACAGGAGCCCATTTTGTAAACAAAACACAGCTGATGATTACGAACACTAGTCTGATTGATTTGGTGAGTTTTTCTATGTTTTTAGGTTTAGTTTTCTCAGTTCACGGAAGTTATGATCATAGTAATGTAATATTAAACTTTTATCCAACGAAAAGCAATCACATCCAAGTCACTGAACATTTATTTGTTTGATTAACTATTGAAATTACTCCTCAATAACTGTAAAATTCCTCACTTTTAATTATTTTGCATTGAAAACTTTAATTTTACAATAAACATGATATTTTTTTTTATACTTATAATTTCTTTTATGCTGACAGTAATGTGGGGAGGGAAATTTAAAATAAATAGGTCAATAGAAGTAAATTGTCTTTTTTTCCCTTGCAAATTTCTAAACTTATTATATATATATATATATATATATATATATATATATATATATATATATATATATATATATATATATATATATATATACAGGGTGGGCGGAAAGTAGCTCCCTATTTTGGATTGGTAAAAAAATACGTATATTATCCATTTATTTCAGAAACAATAATATGAAAGGTAGGCATACATGGTAGGTTTTCTCTAAAATTCAATGTGGGCTCCAACTCTTTCCACCAGCTTCTGGAGCCGCCCAGGAATGGCGTCCACTGACTTTAGCAGGAACTCCGGCGGGATGGAGGACATGACTTCCCGAATTCGGTCCTCCAGTTCTTCCAATGTCCTCGGTTTGGTGCGGTAGACTTCTTCCTTTACCCACCCCCAAAGAAAGAAGTCGCACGGTTACCGCTGAAAAACGGCAGAATCGGTTCAGTGTAACGGTGTGGTGTGGTATGACCTCAGATCAGGTTGTGGGCCCGTTCCTTCTGCGCAACACAATGAATGTTGAGCGGTACCTTGCTATGTTGCGAAACGAGGTCTGGCCGGTTTGTCAGCACATGGGAGAACATCGACGATCTGATATTTATGCAAGATGGCGCCCCTCCGCACTTCGCTCTTGTTGTCCGTGAGTGGCTGGATGCCCACTTCCCTGGGCGTTGGATGGATCGTCGTGGTCCACATCAATGGCCAGCCAGGAGCCCCGACTTGACACCGTGCGACTTCTTTCTTTGGGGGTGGGTAAAGGAAGAAGTCTACCGCACCAAACCGAGGACATTGGAAGAACTGGAGGACCGAATTCGGGAAGTCATGTCCTCCATCCCGCCGGAGTTCCTGCTAAAGTCAGTGGACGCTATTCCTGGGCGGCTCCAGAAGCTGGTGGAAAGAGTTGGAGCCCACATTGAATTTTAGAGAAAACCTACCATGTATGCCTACCTTTTCATATTATTTCTTCTGAAATAAATGGATAATATACGTATTTTTTTACCAATCCCAAATAGGGAGCTACTTTCCGCCCACCCTGTATATATATATATATACTGTATATATATATATATATATATATTTTTTTTTTTGGTGAAATTCATATAACTGTATATGTAAATTTCATAAATTACATATAATAAACTGCAGTGAGCATAAATTGTATTTTATTACCATTTGCCTTATATCGTTAAAATTTTACCTGTTGGTCAAGGTTCCGTGAATTCTTTTTTTGGAAATGAAGGTTCCGTGGCTTCAAAAAGTTTGAAAAACTCTGCATTACAGGATAGACCAGTGGTTCTCAAATTGGGGTACGCGATAGGGGTACGTGACACAATAGGAAAAAAATCCGAAATTAAACAGACAATAGACAATATAGTGTTTATTTAAATCTTTCTTTTTGCATCATTAACACATACAATTTTAAGAATATTAACAATATTTATATCTGAAGACATTGAGGTCGGCAGTTCGACTCCCGATAGTGCTAATGATAATAACAATAATAATAATAATCCAGGAGTTTGCGCAATAGGCTGCATTAGTTGGCTTGAGCGCTGTGCCAGTCTCTGGCCCTCCCGACTGATTATAACACTAGTTAACAAAGGTTTTGCTTCTTTAGTAAGACTAAACTTTCTTTGTTAATTTGACCATGCTCAGACCATTATTATTATTATTATTATTATTGGTAGTAGTAGTAGTAGTAGCAGTAGTAGTAGTACGCCATGTGCAACATATGACTTTATTGACCATAAAACCTTAAATTAATATTTCCAATTAAAAAGAATAACGTTTTTTATTAATAATTTTTCAAAGTTCACTTTAGGATCATGCCTCGTTTTCCCCAAAAACCTGAAAGAGAAGTTCATTGAATCGCACAAACTCTAATCCTTCCGTTTCTCACTTTATTCCCATTTCTTCCTTCATTCTTTTCTCTAAACACTAATTATAAATTAGATAAATAATTTTATTTGTCACAATAATTTGTTTTTGTACAATGTCAAGGTATTGTTGTTGTTCAGTATTCAGAGAATTTCTATACTTGTAACAGGCTTAAAGAATGTTTGCGTAGTATTAACTCATTTATATATATATAATATAATATTATTATGTAACTATATCTAATCTCGTATCATAGATCCAGATTGTAATTTTTTTATGTTATCTCCTACAAGATCTCATATCAGTAACCACTATCGTAGTTGTACTTAATTTTATATCTTTTATCTCCTTGCCAATAAAACATAAAATTTGGTTGCAAATGGCGGTTCTTTGGTATAAAAGAGAACTCATTTACTGATCAAATGTTACACGCTTGGGTTCTTACATCTACTGTATGTTCCCTGAACATGTGTAAATAGGACAAATAATAATAATAATAATAATAATAATAATAATAATAATAACAATAATAATAATAATGTTTATTAAGAGAGAACACATTACATAAGATATACATTACATCCATATACGTTCACACAATGTTGACATTAACATTTAATTTTGTCATTTTTTTTTCTTTTTTTAGTGACAAATAATTTAATTACAATATTCTTATCTGAATATGTCGTTGGGGAGTATGACAGCTTTTCAATAAATAAATAAATAAATCAAAGCTATTTTCATGAAATAGGAAACGTGCGTAATAAAATAATAAATATTACGGCTGATTCTGACATTTAATAAGATGTATTTTTTTCAGTAGACGGTTTTCACATTCAAATTTTAATGGCATTTTCGTAGAAACGCGGATATACTTTTACTCATTAAGAACATTAATTCAATATTTTATTTACTTTTTATCGGGTCATAGGTCATATTACGCGAACACAGTAACCCGATTCTATCATCACTGATTTTCATGAAATTTGGAGAAATTTTATGAGTTATGAGAAACGCTTTGGTGAAATTTCTGGGTTGTGAGAAACGCTTTGGTGAAATTTCTGGGTTACGAGAAACGCGCAACTTCAGAAGTTTAGTTCTTTAACAGAAGAAAAGGGTTTATAAAAATATTTGGTTGCACCAACCAAATACATGGTTATTGATTTACTAACCAATCCAAATAATCAGTTTAACCATGTAGCGATTACACTAACAATTTAAGTTTATTACTAGAAAAATAAATATGGTTACTAGAACTATCCCATAATACTTGACTATTTGAGTGGACCGACAAATAGTTAAATACGCTTGAATTTTATTTGTAGCGGAATTTTTTTTCCTATAAAACACTTGACTTACACTTGACTTTCACTTGACTTTCACTTATTCGTGTAAAATTTTAATTGAAGTGGGGCCTTTATTAAGATACCAAAATGAAAATTTTGACAAAAGAGTTTTTATTTTATTATGCAGTCAATCTTAAAATCATAAAAAAAAAATTGTAAAATAAAAATACAAAATGTAGGTACCATATCTGACTAACGCAAACTCCTCTACTAAATGTTGTACGTATAAAACTAAGCACGACGCAAATGGATTTCATTAAAAATTGACGCTCGAGTACGGTAATAATTAATTGTTTAAAAGTTAAACGGGTTTGCTTCTTTGTGCAATTTTAAAATTTAAATTGTTCGTTTTAGAATGTTTTTGACGCGGGTTGGGTTACCATTTTTGTATTCGAAAAGAGCACACGAATAACTATGGTTACCCCTACATAACGCACACACAAACACACACACACACACACACACACACACACACACACAAAGGCCTTGGAATAATTTTTTCTTTTTCCTTGTGGGTTTGCATCATCCATTCATTTCACGTATTTTTACTAACTATTATATATGCGACTTACAATAACCATTTTATATGTGATTAAAATATATATTTGGAATTTTTTAGTGGAAAACATTTTTAATATGACCGCAATTGACCTCAATAATTTGATTTAAAAGTGATTTGAAATTCTGAGGAGTTCGTGCAAAAGTAATTTCAAACCGTTACCTAGGAAAATTTGGTTACGGATCACCTTGACCTCCATACTCCCTCCCCCCACCGCCCCAACCTTAATCTTTTCGATTATTTTTTGTGAGATTTTTTTTAAAAGGGACAAAGTCTACAGGAATAATCCAAGGGTGGTTAATCATGCACAAAAAAAAAAAAAATTACACCTAAAACAAATGGAATTGCAGAAAATAAGTTTAGCACGAACTGCTCAAAATTTCAGAGCACGTTTAAATCATTAGAGATCAAGAGATCAATGGTGATCACAATGAAAAGGTTTTTTATGTAAAAAAAAAAAAAAAAAATAGAAAACCAATTTCGAAAGTGTATATTTTATGTGAATAAAAAGTAGTTATTTTTACTTAAATGCAAAATAGTAATTAAAAGTAAAAAATAGTCACTCTTGAGCGTCTTTCTCGAATTCTATATTATATCACAACTCGAAACCCCTTTTCATATAGGAAAAATAAGACAACTTTCACTATAAACCCTTCAGCATATAATATATTTTCCATTACACTTAAGTTCAGTTATTTTATGTCCTCCTCGACTTATCAAAAAGAAAAAATTAACAACGAAATGTCATCGAATACTATATTCCCGAGACAGGATAAGAGCAAATGAACTTTTGCTTTATTATCATAATTAAATTTCTTATATACATTAATGTCTTGAACGTATAATAAATTTAATTAAAAATAAAACATGGGAACTATATTTTTTTCTCTTCTTTTAATCTCGGGCCATTAGCCAAGGTTTGTTCCGGGTCATTTGCATTCCGGAATGAGCCGGAAGTGTCTACAATATTAACGAGACATTAAGTAATCTCGTCATTAAGTTAAAGTAGATGACTAATTTGGCAGAAAATTTTTACACTTATTTTAGTCATCATAAGTGGTTTAAAAAAATGGTGACTTACTGTACAGAGTTTGCAAAATTGCGTTCCATAACTTGTTTCCAAAATATATGAATGAAGGGATGTTGTGAATATATATATATATATATATATATATATATATGTTACGCACAGACGGTGCGTAGAACAAGGAACTCTTCTGGGAAAATTAAATCCACAATAGTCTGAATAAGTAATGGTAAATGACAAATACTAAAGTTTTTCTTTTTCATGATGGAAGGCCCATCGTGGGCAACGGGTCATTAGCAAAGAGGCCCCAAAATATAACTTCCCTCACCAGCTATCTGCTAAACAGATAGGACCCAGCTTTGGGACAGAGTCTAGGGTTTAAAGCTGCTAGACAATTACATTTGATATATTCAAAAGTATCCCAGACGACCATTCTGAGTTGTAGCACACACACACACACACACATATATACACACATACACACACACACACACACACACACATATATATATATATATATATATATATATATACAGGGTGTTTCAGGAGGAAAGGTCAATACTTCGGGAAGTGATAGTATTGGTCATTGTGAGGAAAAAAGTTCATATGAACATGTGTCTAATTCTGAATGGTTACGGAGATAGAGCTGTTTGAATCTACAAATACAAAAGTATTGTTAATGGTAATCAAGAAAGAGAAACCAATTACTGGTTCTAACATTTAATGTTTAAACATTGGCATTTTGAATGGTATCAGATACAGAAATGACAAATTTGTTACAGTTTACAATACGTTTTCGAAAATTCCACCGTCAACCTCAATGCACTTTGCAACTCGTGTGCGAAGATCGAGTGTTGTTCGTCTGAGTTGATCTTGACGTTCCTTTATGGGCAGCAGCAGCATTCAAAATGCCCGTGAGCAATTCGTCTCGTGTATCCACCTTTCTTTTGTAAACTTGACTTTTCATCCACCCCCACAAACAATAATCTAACGGAGAGAGGTCTGGAGACCTTGGTGGCCATTGAATGGGACCACCGCGGGGGGAGGAAGAGCTGCGCGCGCATCAGATTCAAACAGCTCTATCTCCGTAACCATTCAGAATTAGATACATGTTCATATGAACTTTTTTTCTCACAATAACCGATACTATCACCTCCCGAAGTATTGACCTTTCCTCCTGAAACACCCTGTATATATATATATATATATATATATATATCACCGCAAGGGGGTTCTAAGCTCGTGCTCTTGAGTGCTCTTTGTGCTCGTTTGTACGTACTTGTTCCTGGAGGTTTCACGTGCGCCCTCCCGGCCCTAGCACCCAAGGATGATGGGGCTCGACCCTGCAGTCCTTGTCATCCTTGGTCTTTTTCCACTTCGACTGTCCCCTCCACCCTTTCTTTTTCCTCTGTCTTTCCTCTCACTTTTTCTTTGTTTTTCCGCTGAGATATGCCCTTTAAATAGAGGCGAATCGGTTCTTCCCGAACTAAAAAAAAAAAAAAAAAATATATATATATATAGACTGGAATCACAAGTCCCCGACATCGATGGGAGAAGTGTGACAGCGTATCACCTGACGAAATATTAATTAATTATATAATCAAACAAGAATTTATATAAACAAAATAAGTCCCAGACAGGGTTTAAAACCCTCGAAATAATGGTAATTTATTGTTCTATTTATAATAAAAAATAAAATAAAATCTATATATTATAATAAGAGAGCTGTCCGTCTGTCCGTCTGTCCGTCACACTTTCAGAAATTGTGAGAAAAAATTGTGAGAAAAAAATTCAGAAATTGTATTACGGGCGGCAATGTGAAGCTCAAGATTTTCATGACTGTGTTCTTTTCTGTAGTTTAGCAATGGGGGAAAGGGGTGGGGGTGGGGGTAATGGGGGATGGGTGGGGTAATGGGAGGGGTGGGGGTAATGGGGGAGGGGGTTAGCCCTCAAGTTGTATGAATGGGGGTGAGGAGGTTTTGGGAGATACCAGATTCAGAAATGTTGACACAATGTGAAGCTCAAAATTTTCACGGCTGGGTTCTTTTTTTGTAGTTTAGCCTGTCTAACCGTCAGCGAAGCGGCGGCGGGAACTGTACTAGTAATAATAATAATAATAATAAAAAAATAATAATAATAATAATTATTATTATTATTATTATATAGTGACAGTAATATAATCTGCAAATTTTAAATGATTGATATTTATACTCAAAGTATACTATACGTAAAATCAATGTTCTTTTTAATAATAAACTGTTCGACATTGGCCGAAATTGGAGGTGCTACCTTATTGTTTTAAGCAAGAAAAGAATCTGTAATTATCTAAAATAGGTGCTAAATTGAACAATATGCATTTTTTTACATTTGATTTAGTTCTGTGTTGGAATAAATGCTAAAAAATACAGGTTGATCCAAAAAGGTGTTCCCCCTCCCCGCTTCAAAACATTCATGTAAAAGTAATTTCTGGGAATATCTTTTTTTTTTTGCATCACCCTGTAAACTAAATATTTATGCAGTTGGACTTATGTTTTATTTACTGAGACATTATTATTATTATTTTGTCACCAGATGTTAGAATTTACAAACGCAACAGTAAATTCAACATTAAAATGCCCAGAACTGTAAATAAAATATAAACACCCAGTTAAAACTTCAGTTTTGGGAGGTTTCAGTCTTCATCTTGACGCCATATACTTGAGATCTTCCCCTTTTTTTTAGGGGCTGGGGTGGACATATTGACCATATAAGTCTCAGGAACAAATATAAACTTTTTCTTGTTAAATTCCCCCTGGGGTTCCTTGCCGCGAAGCCCCCATTCAAGGGAAATATCCCATTCAAGGGATGCATAATATATCATTTCCATTCCGAAAAATAAGAAGGCAAGAGATGAAATACTTTTTGTTCTTTTTGTACAAAACTTAAAAAATATTGCTATATTTTATTTACGCTTATTTTATTCCTATTAATTTTTAACTGAAAACTACACTGTTAATAATAATACACAAAATGGCTTAAATACTGTAATAGTTATTAAAGTCATATTAATTATGGATGAATGGATGTTATAAAAAGATTTTAATATAAATATTGAATAATGAAATGAATTGTGAAAGCTGCAATGTAACTTTACATAAAATATAACATGGGGGAAAAAAATGTGTACAGGGTGAGTCAAAAGTCTCCATACATAGGCAAAATGGTCACTTTATTATGCAATCACTTGTAAGTCACAAAATATGCTCTATGTGGGCACCATTACACTGAATGCACACTACGGATGCGTTCCTCCCAGTCTTGGCAAACGCGCGTTAACACATCTGGTATTATGTGTGCACACGCATCACGAATGCGTTCCTTTAGGTGGTCCATGTTTTGTATTTTCACCTGGTACACCATGGCCTTCAAGTGCCCCCACAAGTAAAAATCAAGGGGGGTGTAGTCTGGGGACCTTGGAAGCCACTCCACGGGACTACGGCGGCCAATCCAGTGACCCGGAAACTGCTTTTAGTTTTATCATGACCATTTTGCCTATGTATGGAGACTTTTGACTCACCCTGTGTATATGGGGTAGCGCAAAAACACTTGGCTAACATTGTATTGTTTATACCTTTATAATAAAATAAAACTAAAATCTAAACGGGAAAATAAAGTTACTGGGGTCACATCGTTACCCTATTTATAAAATAAAAATATGAGATATTAAAGATTGGTAAAATTGTATACAAAAACTTCGCTGCCAAGCCTAAGTGCGCACTAGTGTGATGGGGAAAATTCTGTTTACGGACAGCACTCGCTGCTTAGCGTAGCCGAAGTCTGCTGCAGCCAGCAGCGTGGTGGAAAATTTCTGTCTCCTTTCAATAAATTACGTAGTCACGGAGGCAAGTGGCCTGGAGGCCTTATACCCTATACTCCTTAGTAATAGTGTCCTGTTTATACGATCTGCTGCAAGTTCTTTTATGGCGTTGCATCCGTCGTTCCATTTTATTGTTCGTTGTTTTATAAAAGGATATTCACAACGTGGTCTTGGATGAATCAGACAATGAAAGTTAATCCATGAGCCAAATTGTAATTCAGTGAGTATCTTAAGCGAGGGTTGAGAGAAGCACTGTTAGCAAAGCTAGGGTTCTTCATATAACCCGGCAAGACGCCCTGGTAATGGGCAGTCACGCTCTGCTTGCTCGATAATAAATATTACTCGTGGTCGGTCGGTGAGCTGATCTGCAGCCAGCCATGTAAAGGCACCAGGTACCGTCATGAGCCGCCCAAAGATTCTACAGGCTTACAGCCATCTAACGACTATCCGTGCAGTAGATATCAAAACTCTATTTTAACCGTTTAAATGTATTCAAGAGAGAAAGCGTACATAGACAAACGGTTAGAACGAAAAAATATGCAATATTGTAACGATATAAACGCCTTTTGAGGTATTTTCGCATGAAGATATCCGTCTAAAAAAAATGATTTTCTGATGCGAAACGTTTTGCTGTGGAAAACCCACAACACTCTCTGAACGACCGTGTCTACGCCAAGAAAGCAGAATAGCGTCTGCATGGTTTTTGAGGGAGAGGTCACATTTCAGTGACGTTATGATAATTACTCTTGCTGTTTTCCTGATATTAAATTTGTTGAGAGTGACAGTGGACATATTCAATCCTACACGCCCAGTAACTACCCTCAAAACATCACCGAACTGCAAGCCGAAAGAGGTAGTGAACTGTTTTTATGTACAGAGTTGTGCATAACCTTTCTCTAGAGAGTAAAAACAAAAGTAAACAAAGATACATCAAAAAATAGTATCCCATTTGAAAGCTTTATTCAAACTGAATACAAAAACGTATCAATATCTCGTATGCTTTCCATTATCCTCACGCACGGCTCTCAAATGTTGAAGGTATAATTTCAGCAAACGTTCAAACAAATCTCTGTCGTGTTCAAGTTGTTGGAGGATAGTTTGAATTTGTTGAAGGAGGACCTCTTGAGAATATCGGTTAGGACCAAGTTCCCGCAGCATCAAATCTTTTACTTTGCCATTGAAAATCGCTCCAAAGTGCTCAGCTATGTTCAGATCAGGGAAATTTCCTGGCAATTGAGTCCAGTCAAAGAAATCAATTTCAGAGTCTCTCAGAATTTGTTGGGTGGCATTTGCACGGTGGAGGTAAACCATATCCAAGGTGTCTGTTATATTTTGTGGGTGCGAAAGAAATAGAATTACATTTTCGGTAAGAACTGTCCCGACGATAGTATGCACCATCCGATGAAACGCCTTCTTTGATCACCCACATCATTTTTACAGCAGAGAAGCAGATATCCCAATGCAGTGAGTTTTTTGCAAAGCTGTTGATAATGTTCATGGTCTTCATTATCTCCTAAGGAAAATGACCACACTCTGTTACTTTGATAGTCTGACTGACGGACAGTCCACACGAAGAATTCATCACTTGGTGCCAAGTGCATGAAATCATATTCATCCGACAGACGCAGATAATTGCAAAACCAAAGTCGATTCTCAAGGCTTGTTGGAGATATCATTGATTTTGACATCACATGGAAAGGCTTTACTCCTCGCTTCGTGCACTATCGTTGAATTGTTGACTAGTCAACAGCTTTCTTTCGCCTCTCCAAGATGATCTTGAAAATTTGAGTGCAGCTTCGTCGCCTTTTGCACTGCTTTCAGTCACAATATCTTTACTCTCATTTCACTTTCATTACAATAAAGTTTTTGGGTGATCTGCTTCTTGATCGGCATTTGCTCGAGTTCAGTCTACCACACGTGTTGTTCTTCACTATCTCGAACGACACCAGCCACTGTCACCTTCATCTATTGGTCTGAAATCACAATGAAATTATTGATTAAAACGCATCTATAACACATGTATAATATGTATATCTACTTTGGCAGTTCAGTAAAGTTTGCGCCCCCTTAGCTAAAGGTTATGCACAACTCAGAACTTTAGAAAAATCTTCAGTATATCCAGGGGTGCAGTGCCAATTTTATAGGTGCCGGAGCTCTGGTGGGCCTGACAAAAGCCTGCCATTTCCTATCCTGTTTCTATATATGCCACACGATGACTAAGTATTTCGTGTTTGCACTCACTGATTATCATAAAATAAATATAATTATCAAGCAAATAAAGAAAAAAGAGCAATCATGTATTTTATCAATTTAAGAAGTTAAAACTACTTAGTGCTTACCAAATACCACCAGTGGGAAGTTTCACAATAATTTCCACAAAGGGTCAGGCGTGATATGTTTTCGGGGGTCTGAAGCAACTCTTGTCCTGGTGTCATCTGCCGATCTGTGGTACCGCAGCCATGATATGGCATATGGCTCAGGATTCCACTGAACTAGAGGAGGTCCATGTAGTTTAACAAACATAAGCGCTGATACATGATTTATGAGAATTCTTGAGCGTGTTGTTGTTATTATCAAGTTCATGTGACTGAATCTCCTCTCACACTCAGCAGTACTAATAGGAATAACTTGTGAACAGCTCAGTAATGGGTGTAAATCTTGGGGGATGCGGCGCCCATGATCTTCCACATAGTCTCTAAAGGCATTTAGTACAGAGTAAGAAGAAAGCTTAAACCTCTTACAGAGAGATGAGATTTCAGCTTCTCCGTAATTAGGTGGTATTTCATCAGGCCAGTAGTCTTTTTCAAGGACATACATTTCATTTAGCAGTGATTTATACATACTTTGAGGTTCAGAAGTTTGAGAACCTTTCATGGATGTTGTCGTGAACATACGTGCTGTAAATTGTTCACAAGACTAGTAAGAAACTGTTGATAATTAATGGAGACAATTTTTTTGTTGCTTGTTATGGTAATTCCTCCAAACTTCCTCTTGCAGAGGTGCCGGAGCGGCGCTCCGGCACGCTCCGGCAGCACTGCACCCCTGAGTATATCCTATTTCTTTTTGAAAATAAAGAAAAACAAAAAAGTATGTCACTTTAAGCCAATTAAATTATCTATCCAAGCGTCTAAAACCGTGCTTATATATATATATATATACACACACACAATCCCGGTAAAAGTAAGAAAAATAAGATATTACAAAATGGTTTAGAAATATACTATTAAAAAATCTTTGAATTATGCAAAATTCGTATGAAAAGCAACAACAAATGTCGATAAACATCATTTCAATGTACATCGTCATTATTATTATATAAAATGTATAAAATATAAAATTCTTATCGTCATTATTGTCATCATTTGTGAGAATTGTACCATTTCAATGTAAAAATCTACTACAGTAAGTTCGAAGAAAGAAATGGCCGATGAAAACGCAAGGAAAAGAAAGGTACCCAGAAAACAGTCTTCCACAACCTTCTATACGCAGAAATATTATCTTCTATTATCTCATATCACTCCAAAAAGAAGTTTTAAAGACCATTTCTTCTATCTAAAGAAGTTATGTATCATTAAAAGAAGTTATTATATCATCTGAAAAGAAGCATTGATACCACCCAAAAAGGAAAAACTTCCCTAGAATGCATCCCCAAATAGAAGTTATAACTTCTAAATTTAGAACCCTTTATTTTGAGTGTATGAGTATGTTACATAACTGATCAGATAAACTACGCATTAATACGTATATTTTTACTTATTTTGATTCGATATTTTGAAGAATTAAAGTGAATTTTAGCGTGTACTATTCCCTTTAGTTTAAAAGACACATTCGGTAGAACACTAATATTTTATTTCTTAAATAGATTGCACAAATTTCTCAGAGACGATATTACGAGGCAAAATATTGTAGACGGCGATTACGCTTCGTTATTCAGGGTGGCAAATTGATATAGGAAGCAGATTACTGATGAGGTTCGAGCACTATCATAACTTAAAGTGTCTCCATAGTTTTTGATCTGATAATAAAAGTCAATAAATATTACCAAATTTATTGAATCAATATATTTAGAATCGTGTTACTTTCCTTTTTGTATTATGTAAAACTGACACGCATTTCTTTGATGAGCTTTGTTATTTGTTCTTGACGACAATCATCGTGGTGTCTATTTACTTTTGTTAAATATATATATATATATATATATATAATTGAATTGAATAATTGGAATGAATAACCTTTACTAATAATAAACTACATACATTGGCTTTACAATTTACAATGATTGTGAACCTGGACTATTTATTTTACTTAATTTAGCCCTTAAGCTTTAAGCTTATATATATTATTATATGTTATATGTTATGTTATATATATATATATATATATATATATATATATATATTATATGTTAACCTCTCCGTTTATGGCCTTGGGCGGTTCGAGGTTGACGGGGGTTCTGGTTAGGTGGCAGCAACGGATTTCTCACTCTCAGGTAGCTGGCACCGTGAAGGGAATCGCAGTAGTTTCTCTTGTATTACACTCCGATTTCTTCTTGTAGTGGATCGGAGGATTCTGTAGAACTTATTAAATTCTCTAATGGTTCCCCGATTCTTCTTGTAGTGTATCGGGAAATTATTTTTTTCTATTTTAAGACTAAGTTCTCTGAAGAAAGCAGGGCTCGAAGGAGAAGACAAAGATATTCTCTTACTGTAGTTTACTGCTTCTAAAATGTTACAGGTAATACTCAGCCTCTACGTCAGATTAGAATAATCGGAACAATCAGAATGATAATTAATTTGAAAAATTATACGAGTTTATATACACAAATTTCGGTGACATTATTATTATTTAATGTTGACCTGTTTTGTTTTTTCTTTTCAATAGGCTGAATTGTTTTGCAAAATATTTGAAGATAAGGTAAATTTTTTAGCTGTAGCAATGTCTAGACAGATAAGCAAGATATTTGAAGATGAAGCCATATTTTACTTTTATACAGCTTATTGACAGATCTGATGTTATCATGATCTGTCGAGTTAACTAAAAATGGAAATCGAAATATGCAATTTATTATGGATTACAATTAAACATGCATATGAACAAAAATTAAATGGTTAAAATTTAAAATTAAGGGTTATGCAAGACATGACTTCATCTTTTACAACTAAGAGAGAATGTATAAGGAAAATGAACATTGCAGACTTTAACACGATTACATGATTAAGCTAAATCTAAAGAATGATTAAGTAATTTAAAAAAGAAGTAATTCATCAATTACACTGGTCAACACTCATTTTATTGCCAATCATATTAGAGTGATTTTGGGGTAACTTTGTGGTGCTGATTCCGAGTATGACATCGGTTTTGCTAGATTGGCTCTAATTTATGAGATAATTGGTACCCCATTGAAACACGTAAAAATGCAAAAAATTTAATGTTCAGGCGGAGCCTACTTACAAATCGCATTGAAATTGTCTCAAATCATACAAAAGTAAACACATGAAACACATAATGGCATTTTATTCGGTATAATAACAGATAAACACAGTAAGCTGATTCGCATAATTACAATTAATGTATAGTAAATCTCTGTTTGTACGATTCTCTTTTATGTGGGTTATCAGGACAATCACGTTGGAGGTTCCAGCAATAGTCTGCCATCATGTGTCTGTCCCATCTGCCTTGATACCTTTCCTCCAGACCTTGATATCTTGATGAAACCTCTCCCCTTGTTCCTCGCTAAAATCACCAAGATTATCCGGAAATCTGTGTAAGTGGCTATAGAGAAAGTGTATCTTTATGCTCATATTAGTACCCAACTTTTCAAAGTTTGTGAGCATGTTTTGCACCAGTTCTTCATAATTGTCTGCTTTGTGGTTACCCAAGAAGTTCTTGACAACTGAGACATAACTGCACCAGGCAGAAGCTTCAACACCATTCATAAATTTTGTGAAATTAGAATCTTTGATAAGTGTACGGATTTGAGGGCCATCAAAGATTCCAGCTTTTAGTTTTTCCATACTTAGTCCAGGAATGATCTACAAATGTATTTGAAGCAGACTTTGACAGACTGAGGTCCCGTATCAGATCATTGAGTTCGTCTTGGGAGAACTGCTGAGGTGTTGAAATGCTTCCTTCATAGTCACTTCCACTACTACCACCTAAGTCCTGAATTTCTTCAAATTCTGACAACGGAAGGTCGGCAGTGTGGTAAACACTGGTATGGGAACGTCTTCGCTGTGTGACACAGGTCGCCTTGCTGATTCCAAATTGGGATAATCCCACTTGAGTTTCTTGTATCGATTGAAACCTTTCACATTAACCACACTGTCAACTAACTACTGGTTGGGTGGCCGATGACTTATATACGGAGGGGGAATATTCTAGAATGATCGCGGAGTAAACACTAAGAATATTCGCGTGTCTCACCATCTAGAATGTCCCGGTAGTTTCCCATATGCACGCGTTATGGTTACGTTTCCTATTAATTGAGGGTATTCATTATCTCAAGAACTAGAGCCAAATCGGAAAAACTACTTTCATTTTGGAATTCAGCAACCCCAAAATACCCTAAATTCGTACGAATTTCCTTGGCAACGAAACAAATTTTTTTTTTTGTTGAGCTGTGTTATCACTGGGCAACAAAAAATTTTTTTTTCGTGTCCCAAGAATGAAAATACCTTATTCTCATAGTATTTTCTGTGTTGAATCCAAATAAGTTTGTAAAATTTCTCTATCAGGTCTGGTTTTTGTGTGACATGCAATTTAATTTTTAAAAACCCATATAGTTACATACTTATTAAAATATGATCGAAAAGACATACCTGTAGTTTAAAAAGTAGCTTGTTTTGATTTTCTGCTGTGCTTTGCCTCAGGCATGTCTCTCTTAAGAGTCCAGCAATAGTCAGCCAGCATACTGGGGCTCCATTTGCCTTGGTAACGGTTTTCCATGGCAGAAATATCCTGATGAAAACGCTCACCATGTTCGTCGCTTACCGCACCCAGGTTTTCCGGAAAAAAGTCCAAGTGAGAGTCCAAGAAATGAACCT
The DNA here is from genome assembly GCA_023014485.1 of Bathynomus jamesi. NCBI lineage: Eukaryota > Metazoa > Arthropoda > Malacostraca > Isopoda > Cirolanidae > Bathynomus > Bathynomus jamesi. The sequence goes on from JAJOZX010002602.1 coordinate 332,435, forward strand.
TTAATGACATATTGCACCCCATTGCTTGGTAAGACTTAAGAAGATCTCCTACTATTTCAGGATAGTTTTCGGCCTTGTGATTTCCCAAAAAATTTGTGCAGACACTTTTGAAACTCTGCCACGCAGCTTTCTCAACTTCATTCAACTCTCCTTCAATCTCTCATCTCTTAACAATTCTCTGATCTGAGGGCCTACAAAAATGCCTTCTTTAATCTTGGCATCACTGATCCGGGGAAACTTATTTCTCAAGTATGTGAATCCTGTTTGCGCTTTATCCATCGCTTTAACAAAGTTTTTCATAAGTCCAAGCTTGATATGCAAAGGAGGAAGGTACACTTTCTCAGGGTCAACAAGTGAACTATTCACAACATTTTTCTTGCCTGGAACAAGTGAGGTGCGTTTTGGCCAATCCTTCTTAACGTAGTGGTTTTGCTTGTCCCTACTCTCCCACTCACATAAAAAACAACAGTACTTGGTGTAACCTAGCTGCAACCCTAGCAAAAGTGCAATGACCTTCAGATCTCCACAGATATTCCACTTATATTTCTGATACTGAAACTTTTCTAAAAGCAACTTCATGTTGTCGTATGACTCTTTCATGTTTGCAGCATGTGCAATAGGTACAGAAGGAAATTTATTTCCGTTGTGAAGAAGGACTGCTTTCAAGCTGACTTTTGAGGAGTCAATGAACAATCGCCACTCATCCACGTTATGTTCATGACCAAGAGCCCCCATGACTGAATTAATATCTTTACAAAACACAAGTCCATCTTCATGGGAGAACCATTCTTTGAATTCATCATGGCGGCTGCGGAAAAAACAAACTTTAATGTCACGTTGCAGTAGATTCCAACCCTTTAATCTTGAACCTAAAAGTTCAGCCTGCTTCTTAGATAATTTCAAATCACGAACTAGGTCATTTAGATCTTGTGACAGTAAATGTGGTTCATTGGAAGAACAGGTAGCCTGGAATGTTGGATCAGAAATGTCTTCATCTTTTTCCTCGTGATATGCTACAGCTACGTTTGATTCCTCATCACTTAAACTTACATGTTCAGGAGGATTTGGTACTGGAAGTTGAGCACTGTGGGGAACTGGTCTCATTGCAGACGGTAGATTAGGGTATTTCATAAGGCTCTTTGTTTTTGAAGTGATCCCCTTTGTATTTACCAGGCAGAAATAGCAGTCTGTTGTGTGATCTTTGGGTTCCCTCCAAATCATTGGAATAGCAAATGGCATGTGACGTGAACCGTTTAGCCATCCTGTAAGTAGTCTTACACATGTCACACAACAAATGTGAGGGGCCCAACTCTTGTCCTGATCGTCTACTTTACATCCGAAATAAAGTTCATAGCATTTTTTTACTAATGGTGTAAAGTTACGTTTCTGGGATTTTAAAGTTAGATCACCACATACATAACAAAAGGAATTAGGATGAGTCAGACAGTTCCGCGGCATTACAAAACATCTATATGAATACAACACTGGTGTAAAATTAACAAGAAGCAACAGACACTAGCTGTTAACACTGTGACATTTACAAGCAGACTGACTTGGAGCTGCTCTACCAGTGATGTAGTCGAGACCACCAAGTCCGAGACTGAGACCGAGACCGAGACCTGATCCTGTAAGACCAAGATCGAGACCGAGATCAAAGGTTCGAGATCGAGATCTACCTTCCGAGATCGAGACCCTTAAAATTCGAGACCGAGATCGAGATCGAGACCAAGCTCATGCCCTTTCAATTTGTTTTACACTACTATGGAAATTAGACTATGTTAAGTATATTAATAAACTAATAACTACTTTCTCAGATGTAGTGTGTTGAATGCAAAAAGTGTAACCTATAAATTAAAAAATGAATATATATATACATACTTTTTATTTATTTACTTCTTTTATATCTGTTACAGAAGGTTTAATGAACGTACCCACTACCCAGTTTGACTTGTGCATTTATTTAAAGCATGATAGGTGCTCATTACATTAAGGAACATCAGCATGCTCAGAAGATCTGCTGAAGTTCGACTTCTGTGGGGCCTCATTATTATGCCTCCATGGCTAAATACACGCTCAATTGGAGCATTAGAGGCAGGCACTGTTAAAACAGTCATGGCAATATTGGCCAGTGATGAGAATTTATCCCTTTTCTGGTGCCAAAACTTTATTGGAGAGCAGTTGTCTAAAATATGAGATTCATCGATCTCTAAGAGGTACCGCCGCAACTGTTCCCTGCGGTTCAAAATCTTCCCAGTTTCAACGTTCTTCTGCTTGGACCGATAGCTTTGATATTTTGCCATTAGTCTCGGAACTTTGGTTTGACTGTTTTATTTCGCCATCGCTGCTGTGAGAATGAGCGCTGTCTCTCTGTATCTGCTCATTCTCCGTGCTTGAGCTTCCTGTATAGCATTTTTCCAACACCATTTCTATGAAAAATAAATTGACATATCGGTACTATAAACAGAGGCAAGGCAATTAGCATAAGGTCTAAATAATATATATATATATATGATGAATAAAACCACGAAGGAAAGGAAACACAAAATGGTGCTCAAGCGCTTTCGTCTAATGACATCCTCAGGAACACTGAAGTACATAAAAGGTTAAGCCTATATATAGGTTACAGAAAGAAAAAAAAGAAAAAATAAATAACATACATACACACACACATATATATAATATATATATATATACATACATATCTATATATACAAATACATACATACATACATACATACATACATATATATACAATAAACAGAGAAGTAAAAATAAAGAAATTAAAAATTAAAACCTTAAAGGATTACCAGTGAGGCGTACAGATTTGTAAGGAAAAAATATCGATTTTTAGCACAAGATCAAATGGATTATAAAAATACAAATTTATACTGGAACTCTGCCCGGGTTTTAACACACTGCTGCCTATGGTCAGGTTTCGATATATATAAAAAAATAAAATGCAAATTAAAAGTTAATCGATTTTTAGCACAAGATCAAATGGATTATAAAAATACAAATTTATACTGGAACTCTGCCCGGGTTTTAACACACTGCTGCCTATGGTCAGGTTTCGATATATATAAAAAAATAAAATGCAAATTAAAAGTTAATAAAGTAGAAGACAAGTTTACCAAAGATTTAATGTTTTACCCTTCTTATCTAAATCCGTTTTAAAGGAATTCAAAATAACAGGATCGAGTTGAAAAAGACCTTTGCTTATGTTGAAGTTATTTGAAAGTTGGATAATGGCAGACTCAAGAATATTTCTATTAACAATGTTGCTTGAATGGAATAAAACTGAAGCATTATTCTAATCAATACAGTGGGCTAACTCTGACAAATGGACAAAAAGGGCACTGGACAACTGTCCTGTTCTAACGGAATATTGATGCTGTTTTATACGTGTGTGCAAATACTTTCCCGTCTGACCTATGTAAAAGGAATGTCTTGGCCGACATTGGACAACATTTCGGGAGTAACAGAAGCACACGCATTCCTGATCCGTTCTTCTAGTGTGGGGAGGACTCGTGGCTTGGTGGCGTACACTTTGCTCTTAATGTAGCCCCACAAAAAGAAGTCGCATGGGGTAAGATCAGGCGAGCGAGCAGCCCATTCGATGGGACCACGGCGACCAATCCACCGATCCGGGAACTGCTTATTCAGAAATGAGCGAACTTCACGCGAGTAATGAGCAGGGGCACCGTCTTGCTGGAAAATGACTTCTTGCATGTCAGCTACAGCTGACAGTTGGGGGATGCAGAACTCCTGAAGCATACGAAGGTAATTGTCTCCGTTGACGTTCACGGAATTTCCATCTTGATCCCGGAAGAAGAACGGACCAATCAGCCCAGCTGAGGAGATGGCACACCAGACGACCAATTTCGGCGTGTCCCTTTCATATTCACGGATCTCCGCAGGATTGTGAGTTCCCCAGATGCGGGTGTTGTGCCGATTGACGCGACCAGAAAGGTGGAAGAGAGCTTCGTCGCTGAACCACATGTGCTCCAGGATCGATGGGTCTCTCTCGTAGTGATGCAGCAGTGTCTCACACATCTCCACCCGGCAATCGTAGTCTTGAGGTTCCAGCTTCTGAACCACCTGGATCTTGTACGGATACAGCTTGAGACCACGCCGCAAAATCCGTAGGATAGATGTCGCGCTGATGTTCAGTTCCGCAGCAGCTCGCCGAATGGACTTTCCTTGACTCTGAGTAAACGCCTCACGGACAGTTTCGACATTCTCCTCGCTCCGCCCACTTCGAGGTCTTCCTGATCGTGGTTTGTCCTTTACGGATCCGGTCTCCATAAACTTCCGGTGGGTGGCGACGATGGTGTTCCTATCCGGTGCATAATGCTGTCCGTAGACTGCCCGGAATCGTCGCTGCACTTCGACCACAGATTGAAAAACCTCCTGCCATGCAGCGATTTTACACCTCTGCTCTAGAGTCAGCATGGTAGCAGAAGAAAACGGAGCAAAACTTCAAATGTAGACTCAAAAAATTCTCAACTACTGAATAAGAGTTTACCACAAGATGAACGTCGTTGGTCGATTAGCTGCAAAGAAAATTGAAAATCAAATTAGTGAGGGACTTTTGAAACACCCGGTATATATATATATATATATATATATATATATATATATATATATATATATATATATATATATATATATATATTAGGGTGGTCCTCCCTTATAGAGGCGATATTTTTTTTTGGTAATTTACATGCTCCCACCCAATAAAGTTGTTCCACTTAATAAGAAAATAATTCTGCTTCAATTTGAGCTCGATCGGATAATAATTAGAGGTGGCTGTCGAAGCTTGAAGTTACCACAAACTGCCCGTGAGTCCCCCCCCCCATTACGATGGGTATTACCCGCTCAAGGCGGGGGTTTTCTATTGACCCCCTGAACAATCTCAGTTGGCCCCCAGGGATCCATGGATCACCACTTGGGAACCACTGATATAATGTGTAGTTAAAAGATTTTTATTTTGCATATATATTTTAAATTATAAGCGTTATACATAACACTGATGACGTACTATTTTGAATCGTCATGGCTGGCAAGACCACTCACTGTAGCTCACTGTTTAAGATCTTCTTAGTAGGTTCAGGATATTTTTTCCTGTGTTGCTCCACAACTTTCAATAGGTATTGAAGTTGTTCTTCATTCTTAGTGTTTTTTCCACTATAATCCTGGATAAGTGCAATCCCGCGTTCGACATTGTCGTTCACGACCTTGATGTTTTCAACTTTCCGAAGAGCCTCTTGAAACTCATCATCTGAGTCCCATGTTGACGGGTCTTTTTGCATAAATGCAGTATTGATATTGAGGGCCCGTATAAGCTTGAAAGAGTTTCTCGTGCTCAAGAAATCCAATGTTGGGAGATGATCTTGACGAAGGCTCACACGTTTAGGACATTTTAGGCTGCCTTCTGTCTCATTAATTCCCTTTACAATTAATCTTTTTGTGTCTACTGATACAGAAGCATCAACAGTGCCAATCCCACCATTTCCTCAGATAGGTACCACAAGTGGCCAGCAAATTTAGATGCTGCAGATTTTGCCCATTTTAAGGATTTCGTTCAAAATTTAAAGTTTGACAGCCACCCCTAAATATTATCGGATCTGGTAAAAACTTTGCCAAAATAATTTTTTTATGAAGTGGAACTACTGTATCGGGTGGGAGCAGTAAAAATAAAAAATTCGTTTTTGAGGACCACCCTAATATATATATATATATATATATATATATATATATATATATATAACATTAATTCAACATCCACTGAGCCCAAAGAGATCTATAATGAATTTTAATGATAAAAAATATACCGGTATAATGAATAAATATAAATAATAAATAAATAATATATAAATAATTCTCTATTTAGTGTTTCCATTTTCAATAAAATGAATCTGACGGTCGCGGGGGGACAAATTTTTTTGTAGCGCTAACCTAAAAAAAATCCAGACCCACACACACCCGCAAGACAAACGTGGCAACTCAAAACAGGGTGACTGATTAGTGAATACCTAGAGTCCCTTACTTTTACAAACTTTCATAAACATTCTGAATTGTGTCTGTTCAACCAAGCCACCATCATGAGTATGCCAATAACATGTATTTCTCATTACGGTCTCGAGAGGTCTCGAAAGGTCTCGGGGAGAAAAACCGAGACCGCGTCTGTCGAGACCTAGATCGAGACCGAGATCTAAATAGCGGAGACCGAGATAGACCGAGACCGATCTCGAGACCTACATCACTGTGCTCTACACACAGAAACTAGGCTCATGTCTGAACAGGTACAAACATGTTTCAACCTGCAGTCTGCTGCTCCGACCAAATTTATCCTGCCAGCATTATCAGAACTTTCTCCCCAAAGAAATAAATTGTACTAATTTTACAGAAAAATTAATGCAACATATATATTAATATTAATATATTTTATTATAGTTATATTAATTAATATAATATATTATTATATTTATTATTTTTATAATGTTTTATATTATAATATTGTTATATACTTAATTATATAATATGTTATTATTATTTTATCCGGTGATCATGCTAAATGAGGAAAAAATGAACATAGCGTCACAAGTAAACTAAGCCTGATAGAAAAAATCTGATTTCATATTTAGATTCAGCATGAAAAAGTACACTTAGAACACCCATCAAAACCCTTGTGACAAAATTGTTGTTGACCAGTGTTATTATTCAACAAAAATAAAAGAAAATAATTTTTTTTTCCAAAACTTGCGTTTTATATACAGTTAGAATGTCACAAGTTTGGACTTTATATACAAAAATGAATATAAGAATTGTTCATTATTCATTTTTACAAAAATGAATATAAGAATCATTCATTATTCACAAATTTGGTGAATTTTAAATAAAATTTACTATGTGCTACCAGGCGTCAAAGTTTCGCTTTTTTTCAATTTGTTTGTTTTTACAACTTATGATTTTATGTTTAATTGTTTATATTTCAGAGTTTTTAATTAATGGTTTATATACTAGCTTGCTTTTAATTGTTGTTTGGAACTCGTAATTTTGATACCAATTAATTGATTATGGAAGCTAGGCCTAACGCACCATCACCTAGTTTCTCAGTTGGGAGAAGTTCTACAAGAAAAGAAACTGAAGTATGGCTAATTGGGCAGCCCTCTGCAGTACTAAAAACATCCGTATTACCATCAGAGAAGAAAATGATGGCCCTCTTCATGCACTACAGAAATATTAAAAAGCAAGGCATTAGAGAATCATGCTGCTCTACTGCAGATGATGTGCTAGCAGTTTGGAAAAAAGCAGGAATACCAGCAAAACAAAGAATACATGTAGTAGATAAAATTCAAGGAATACTGAAGGAATGGCAGCTGCTTAAGAAAATCAAAGCCAACAAATTGAAAAGATCACAAAATTTAAATAATAAAGAAAAAATGGAAAGATAAACTGGAAAACTTATTTGACATTGCTCATGAGAATGCTATGCAGCCTATAAAAATAGAAGATGATAAGAAATTCTTGAAAATGCAACGTGAGAAAGGACGTCATGGAAAATGGGTACCATTGATAAGGCTGTTGCTAAAAAAGAGCAAAGAGCAGCAGAAAAGCAACAACGTTATGAAAAGAGGAAAGCAGAAGAGATCAAAAGAAAGAAGAATGAAGAGGCTGTCATACTCACCAATACATCATCAGAATCAGAGGAGAGTAAAAGTGAGGAATCTGGTTTCTGTGCTGCACAACCTTCAACATGGAAAAGTAAGGTTGGCAAACGTAGAAAATTGTTTGATGATAAATTATTAGGAAGTCTTGATGTTGCAAAATTGAGTGACAGAAATGCGTTTCTAGTTTTAATGCCAACAATTTCAAGTCTAGGAAAAAATCCAGAAGAGTACAATGTTAGCTACTCTTCTATTCGTAGAGAGAGGATAAAATATAGAAAGAAAATTGCAGAGAACCTGAAAGAAGAATTCAAGCCAGAGGTGCCCCTAACAATTCACTGGGATGGAAAATTAATTGAAGATATTACAGGAATGCATATTGTTACCGTCTGCCCGTATTGGTTTCAGGAGAAGGCGTTGATCAACTTCTTGGTGTGCCTAAACTGGATTCAGGTACTGGTCTCCTGACAGCAAATGCTGTGTATCAGACATCGCTTGAATGGGGCATCTGCCAACAAATAAAATGCATCTGGCCCAGATATAGTCCTTTTTAAGAAGTTCAGAGAAAAATGGTCAAGCATTAATAAGGAGGACTACGAAACAGCATTATCAGATCCAGATATCTATGAAAATATTCATGACATCAAAGATGACATAATTACATTTGCAGCAAATCAACTAGATACATTCCAACCAAGAGACGATTACCTAGAACTATTGCAGTTAACAATTATTTTTTGGGAGGTGAACCAAAAGGTGGAATCAAATTTAAACATCCAGCGGGACTTCATCGGGCTAGGTGGATGGCCAAAATTATATATTCATTAAAAATTTTTATGTTCAAATCTCAGTTCAAAATTTCAGTAAAAGACAAAAAAGGACTAAAAGACATCTGTCTATTTGCTACTCGGTTATATGTATGTAAAGGCATGGTTTACAGCTCCTGTGCCATCTTGCGCTCCTCGTCTTGATCTGGAATTATTACAGAATCTTGTAGTCTACAAACAAATAAATGACACAATTGCATCTGTTGCTATTAAAAAACTGTTAGGTCACCTCTGGTACCTATCAGAAGAACTGGTAGCCTTGGCCTTTTATGATGATGAAGTGCCTACTGAAACAAAAAACAAAATGGTAAAGGCCTTGCAAAATACAACAGAAACTCTTCCTGCAAAACGGGCTTTTCTAGATCCTTCACTTATTCCAACGAAGAAATTAGAAGATTTTGTCACATCAAATACTCAAAGATTCTTTACAATAACAGAATTTAGTTCAAAATTTTTACTCAGAGATGCTAAAGAATGGCATAATGATGAAGAGTATAACTCCGCTAAGAAATCTATCAAACAGTGGAAAGTCGTGAATGATATAGCGGAAAGAGGAGTAAAATTAATGGATGAATATAATAAAATACTAGCACATGACGAAGATCAAAAACAATTCTTGCTACAAGTAGTGAAAAACTACAGGGCTTTTACCCTGATAAAAAAAAAGAAACATTGATGAAGTAAGGACAGCTAATGTCTCAAATATCATACTAGTTTAATTATGCATGCTTGTGGTTATGGTAGGACCTACGGGGGAGCTTTCCACATTAAAAAAAAGCAATGCGCCTTGTACTGTAGCTCCTGGGTGGTGTGAAAAACTGTACAACAATATTGGAAAAATTTGACAATTTGAGTCGTTCTGTCAATTTTTAATTGCTGGTAGCAACCCCTAAAAATTAAAAATTTGCTAAAATATTTTAGGATACTTGTTTTTATGCTGAAATGAACCATTTAAAGGGTTGAACACATTAAAATATATAAAAAAAATTTTTTACCCCCATATTTGAATCACCCTATATATATATATATATATATATATATATAAGTCACGCTCGTGGCCTCACCTCTAGACCTGGCCTGAAAGAGGAGCGAGTTGTTCTTTATATATATATAAAATGTTTTACATGATACCAGTTATTTAATATTTAGTCATACGTCCTTTAACTTTTGGTTCAGCTTTAATTCGGTGTGACATCGATTCTGGTTGTTTTCTGCAGTAATGCACAAATGTTCTTAAGGCTTAAGTCCGTTTTGGGATTGATCAAGTTTCGTAATCTTGGAAATTGTTCTTCACAACATTCCATTTGATTTCAATGGGATTTAAAGCTGGACCATTTTCTGGCCAGTCTGAAAGCTTAATTTCCTTTTCTCGTAGCCATTTTTTAACAGGGTGCTCCACCCTGCTGAAAAATTATGGCACTTTAGATGCTCATAAAGAGTGGAAGCTTCGCTTTTAAAATGTTCAAATAACTGTTACTGTTAACCTTTTAAGCCCGGAATTTTTTGTAAGGTTGAGTCATGGATGCGTATATTTAAAACATTACCAATTTGTTGTACCAGTCGTTCTGAAAGGGTTAACAGTGACATTTGTGGGAACGCAGTAAAGACTTCGACGCCCAAAACCTGCTGTTTAAAAGAAAAATATGACTTCATCTTCAAATATCTTTTATTTGTCTAGATGTTGCTACAGCTAAAAAATTTACCTTATCTTCAAATATTTTGCAAAAAAATTCAGCCTATTGAGAAAACAAAACAAAACAGGTCAACATTAAATAATAATGATGTCACCAAAATTTGTGTATATAAAGTCATATAATTTTTCAAATTATCATTCTTATTGTTTCGATTATTCTATACATAGAAATATTATCTTCTGTTGTCTCAAATCACCAAAAAAGAAGTTTCAAAGACCCTTTCTTCTATCTCAAGAAGTTATTATCATAAAAGAAGTTATTATATCATATGACAAGACGCTTTGATACCCAAAAGAAAGAAAAACTTTCCCTAGAATGCAACCCCAAAAAGAAGTTATAACTCCTAAATATAAAAGGTTTTATTTTGAGTGTGAAAAGCAAACACAAACCACGACTCCAGCAGGATGTTGAAGGGTCTTTTCCCTGTACCAAGATCCATATAATTTGATCCAAGTGGTTTTCTTATGGATCTTCAACGCGAACTGAAGATTTTAAAAGTAAATTAATAGCTAAACACCACTTTTGTGATGGTATTTTGAGGTCTTTGCAAAGTCTATGTTGAATTGTGCGAACAGCTACATTATTAAGTATTTATACGTGTTTTCTTCAATTTCTTCAGCGGAAATACAGTGATTCATTATTACTTCTCCTTTAATAAACTTGTCACTCTTGCCTATTGTCTTCTATGGTCGTTCAGAACCAAGCTTTCTTGTGAAAGCCGTTGAAGAAGAGTCAGCCATGCTGCGTTGCAACCACACACAGTACTTTGAGTTATATTAAATCATGTTGCATTATGTCTTTGGAAAGACCTTCCATAGCTAGAGCAATTATAGTTCCTTTAATATCTGGGGGTTAAATGCTGCTTTTCTGCATTATGTTGCTTCATTTTTATTGTTTATTGTAATGCATTGCAATGACTCACAAAATCTGGTTGAAAAAATGTTAAATGTTTCCTGGAATATAAGTGGTCTTAAAAAAAAAACAAACATGAAACCGAAACCATTGGTGCATAAAGTTGCCAGTTCGTAATTTTTATTTAACAGTTTAATCTAAACAGAAATCTAAATACAGCAAAAAAATTCTTGTAATCGGATTTATTTTACGGGCAATATATATATATATATATATATATATATATATATAGTATATATATATATATTATACACACGAGTATATATATATATAAGGTATATCAGTAAACTATTTCCATAACGGAAATATATAACATAACTTGTTTGAATTAATTTGGGACAGAATATATATATATATATATATATATAGAATATATATATATATATATATTTTTTTCTGTAAATTTTAACTCGACCCCTTTTGATAAAGAAGGAGATGAACCCTCTTTTTCTCCTTTTAAGTGCATGAAATCCTTCCTCTGCGCCTTCCTTATAGACACCAAATCCACCGTGAAGGGAAGTCAATTTAGCACGAAATGGTCGTTGAATATTAACTACTTTTCCATTATTTGCATAAAGAATTTTAGCAATTTCTCTCATTAAAGGACCTGATAGCTTCACTTTTTTTTCTTTTCATAGCTCTGATTCCTTTTCATCGAGCTACATTATCTTATTACATGGTTTAGTACATAGAGAGCTCCTTCGCGTATACTTAAGTTATTGTATGATAAACATGTGTATGGATTTTCTTTGTATATTTAGAATATAGGTTTAGTATAGGAGCTAAAAGTTAGTCGGATCAAGTAAAGATAAGCACCCCCAACCTTTTTTAGTTAGCTTTATAAGGCTAACTAACGAAAATATCACGACTTAACCTAACCAATCGTTAGGTCAACTGTACGACCTTGACGATTGGTTAGGTTAGGTCGTGATATTTTCGTTAGTTAGCCTTATAAAGCTAACTAAAGAAGGTTGGGGGTGCTTATCTTTACTTGATCCAGTTAGTCGTTTAAGATTATTTGAGAACAATTCTTTTATGTTATTCATATAATTTAAATTCGCTACCAGAAGAACATGGTTTCGCGCGGTCATTATATAGGTTGAATGAACCATTTGTATCGGTTGTCAAATAAATAATTAATTACGCATATTTTTTGGTTGTTCGAAATAAGTATTTTTCTTTCTCCGCACTACGGGCACTACTTTCCAGCCACTACTTCTACAGCCACTACACTAGAGGTACTACACTAGAGGCATACAGGAAAACAAGGTGGTTACAATTCACAAAGATTGAGATTTTTAAGCAGAATTACGATGAAAAACACCTTCATACATAATTCACATTGTTTTCAGCGGCAAATTTCCATCGAAAACAGGTTCCGCTCAAGTTACACATTCAACGAAAGTTGAGTTTGAAAACAATACTCTAATAGTGGCAGTATTTTCAACGCACATTTGCTTCAAAAACAACGCAGCTATTTTTCAAAGTAATGTGGATATATACTGATGAGCTTGCAGACGTAGAATTTAATTGTAGAAGTATCGAGTTTACACACTCACTCTCGAGAGACAAAAACAAAATCTGAAATTAAGTTATTTATTTCAGTCAACATTTTTAATCATAGCTTTAACTTATTTATATGGGTTTTGTATATAGTCGTATATACAGTTTCGGAAAAAAGTTCGCCTAAAACCATATAATTTCTAAAAAGCATAAAAGATTACGGATCACCTGAAGATCAAGGCCTCCGGCCTTCTTTAGTTAGCCTTATAAGGCTAACTAACGAAAATATCACGACCTAACCTAACCAATCGTTAGGTCAACTGTACGCCCTTGACGATTGGTTAGGTTAGGTCGTGATATTCGTTAGTTAGCCTTATAAAGCTAACTAAAGAAGGCTGGGGGCCCTGATCTTCAGGTGATCCAAGATTACTAATTGGTGATACTTTTTTTTTTTTTTCACATTTTATTTTTTTGGTGATACTAGAACAAAGCCCAATAGTTACTAGTTAATAATATTTTGCTTTTTTTAGAAATTCTGTTTGTAGCTGAACTTTTTTCCGAAATTGTACACAGTATATACAACGTGCGCTCACACACACACACACACACACACATATATATATATATATATATATATATATATATATATATATATGCATGGTTTAAGTGAAAGTATGAAGAGTTAAATAGCTTTTCACATAGAACATCATTCCGTTATAAGCCCATTTCACGGTACAAGCAGCTCAGCACACCAATGCCAAGCAATAATATATATATATATATATATATATATATATATATAATTATATATATATATATATAATCCTTATGAAGAGATATTTTCCCCCAAAAAGCATTAACTGAGCATTTAGAATGCAGGAAGCAGCTGTGATGAGCATAAAAAGAACACCTTTAAGTGTTACATCTTTAAAATAAATGTTATACAGAGTTAATTAAAAAACTAACCCTTAACTCAACTCCATATATATATATATATATATATATAAAATCTGAAACACAATATGTATATTGAATTTACTGTACAACTATAAAGAATCATACCAAAATTAATTTTAAAAAGTTTACACGTTTTCCAGTTTTCATATTTCGTACGTCGTGTTCAGGTAGCTAAATAAATGAATAAATAACTAAGTAAAATTCACTGCATAGATAAAAATGAGTAAATAAATTGCGTAACGTGATTTAATTAAAGTGACTCGTTCAGTGCGTAAAGAATCATAAAGTATTTTGGAGCGAAGAGAGATGTAGCCAGCGATTGTAATGTTTGTGTTGACATTTCTGCTGTAAACTTATATAAATGATGATGAGTATAGTGGTTATTTGACTAGCTTTCATGAAATAACACTAGAAAAATGTCTCCGGAAAACAAATTTGCTTTGATATACTGTATTTCGTACTTAGCACTTTGTTAACCCTTGTCAGACACTTGTCAACAACGAAGAAAGTTGTGTTCAGTTGATCATGCAATTTTTGTATTAATAATTTTACCCAATATACAGGGTGTCCGAGAATTATCCGTACAATTTTTGGCTGTTATTAAAAGTCAACCATGAAGTGTAGAAATTCCAGTGTTGTCCCATTTTACAGAGAATCTCATTAAGTTTTTTCTGATACCAAGTTTTGACAAGTTTTTTAGAAATTCCAGTGTGTCCGAAAATTATCTGTACAATTTCATCTTTTAATAAAATTCTTGATAACACACGTAAAATTCTTAAACAAGATTAATTAGAATCTGTATTTTCAAAAGTTTCTTTTATTAAAGTAACGCTTGTTACAAACATTCGATATGTGCACCATTAGTGATTCGCAAAACATCTAATCGATACTCCAAATGTTGCCATGTACGCTGCAGTATATCCACATCAATTCGCTCAATAGCAGCTGTGATTCTTGCTTTTAAATCATCAATGTCTGTCACCCGCGTACATTTCTAAAAAACTTGTCAAAACGTGGTATCAGAAAAAACTTAATGAGATTCTCTGTAAAATGGGACAAACTGGAATTTCTACACTTCATGGTTGACTTTTAATAACAGCCAAAAATTGTACAGATAAATTTCGGACACCCTGTACTTAAAACTTTAAAAAATGAATGTACGTTTTGACCGTACATAACCGTACATGACCGTAATAATTAAATAGATTTATGAAAATTTATATTTTAAATTTTTAAAATGAAGTTAGTAAAGAATTTCATAATGTATAAATGTCATAACGAATATGCAAATACATTTAAATTTACTTGTATAAAGCATTGCATACCTGTTCCTTTTTATGGAAATGAGCGGTGTTCAGTTTTATCTGTCAGAATTGCCGGTTGTTGGTATAAAAATAGTAAAATAATTTTATATTTAGCTCAGTAAATGCAAAAAACTTCACTTTTTTCTACGTGAAGGTCAAAATATGATAATAAAAACCCACTCTAAGAGACAGAGTTTATTTCCACAACAGTTTTGTTGCCCACTGACATCCTCTTCGGGTGGATAAAGAAAAACCCGAAGAGGATGCCAGTGGGCATCGAAACTGTTGTGGAAATAAACTCTGTCTATGAGAGTGGGTTTTTATTATCATATTCAGCTCAGTATTTTATGTTGAATATTTTCTTAGTTTACCGGTCTGCTTTCACAGTAATATAAAGGTAGCGTTATTACTGTATATTTAAATATGATTCACTGTTACAGTTAAGTATGTTACAGTTGAGTATGTGTTACTATATGGGAGATTCATCTTGTTTTCCAGTTACATTTATTCTATGCTTGCATTTTTATCCTCAACTGAGTGTTTAAGAGCCAGTTGAAATTTTTATCTGTCGTGCGTTTTTTAAAAATATTTGAGGATTTAGAATTTGATAAAAGATATTATGAAGTCAACTTATCATGATCAACAATCGTGACAACTTATGTACAGTGGGTTGGCAAAAGTAAATAGATACCAAGAAGATTGTCCTCAGGAACAAATGGCAAAGCTCATCAATGGAATGCCAGAACGTGTGTCAACTTTACATAATGGAAAAGGGAAAAGCAACATGATTCTAAATATATTGATTCAATAAATCTGTCATTATTTATTGACTTTTATTATCAAATCAAAAACTATGGAAAAAACGAAGGTGTCTATTTACTTTTGTCAAACCTCTGTACAGCGTTATAGTAAGGATTCTCTGTTGTTGTATGTAGATTGTACAATAATAATACTATTGCTTAGAATTTTTATCCTTTTTCGTAATGGTAACGGTCAAGTAACACGGTACTTACAGATTTACGTAAAATCCGAACCATGGGTCGCTAAGTCATCTGAACGCATGGTACGGTCATCCATCCAACTGTTGAAAAGATTTAACATTGCTTAACTTCGCTGATCTAAGGGAAATAATTTTAATAATCAGTAATCAGTCAAGAGGTTTAGACATTAGCGCAGCGCTAATACCGGAAGAACGCGTCCCACTGCGTTATCTCCTAGATTAATATTAACTAACACCATGAAGGGTCGAACCTCCTCCGACCTCAGAGTTTTCATTTCGATTAACTAACGAAAGCCCAGCGTCGTCATATAAAGAGGTAAATTAAACCGTGCTTAATTATATCGCAACTTGAATGAGGATCTTTGTAAGTGGTCTTTAAGATAAGTTTGTTGAGTGAAGATGACATTTTTTGTTTAATTCATCGAATATTTTAGAAGCAGTGAATTTTTCAAACTGAGCAATCTTCCTCTTGAAGTAAGTTCTATGCTGTTTTTGTTCATTAGTTTCATGTATCTTTTTAGCTTTATAATTTCTAGTTTTAGAACAGTTTAATAAGAGCAACTTTACATATTACAACTTTGGTTTCCGGAAGTGTTATTTTATTTGTTTGAAAAATACAAAATGAATAAATCTACTATCCTCAGTTGAGGACGGGGCACGGACAAAAACTCACTGGACAAAAACTC
Source organism: Bathynomus jamesi (assembly GCA_023014485.1). Lineage (NCBI taxonomy): Eukaryota > Metazoa > Arthropoda > Malacostraca > Isopoda > Cirolanidae > Bathynomus > Bathynomus jamesi. The sequence continues at coordinate 348,988 of JAJOZX010002602.1, forward strand.
ACAACTTAAATGCAAAAGAGGACGAAAACTCACCAGACAAATGTTTTTGCGAAATACATACACTCTAGTCTAGATCTTAAGATCTTAAGATCTCAAGATTTTAAACTCATTGTAGATAATTACTCTTCATCTTTCAAATTGTTCATCTTTCAAATTGTTCTGTTTTTAACCAACCAACCAATATTAATTTTTCACCAACCTACCAATCTTTCGTTATAAATTAATGCCAAGTTAGGTCAATTGAATGCCCGGTTAGGTCAACTGAACGCCCTTGACGATTGGTTAGGTTAAGTCATGATGTTCTCGTTAAAAACACATTAATTATTTAAAGTGCTCTAACATGTTTGTTTTTCATTTCTCCAAAAATAGAAAGTTATTTTTGAAATCAGTGACCAAAACTACATTAGTATAACGATTTGGTTGAAAACAGAACAATTTAAAAGATGAAGAGTAATTATCTACAATGAGTCTAAAATCTTAAGATCTAGACTAGAGTGTATGTATTTCGCAAAAACATTTGTCTGGTGAGTTTTTGTCCTCTTTTGCATTTAAGTGGTGAGTGTTTGTCCGGTGAGTTTTTGTCCTGGATTCGTTGAGGACAGTGGGCACATATGTAGTACTAAATTATACAATTGTAGCTGAGCATCTTCATTGAGATTTCTCATATTATTTAGAGAGAGAGAGAGAGAGAGAGAAATTGTCTCACAAGAAGTATTTATCCATGCCTGCATTTGATAATGGCCTTAGATAAGAGGAGAGTTTTCAAGAAAATAAGTTAGAAGATGAGACGTAGTTGCTTTTCCTCCAGAAACAATAGATTAAATGAGCGGTGAAGATGAAGAAGAGAGCAATGAAAATGGCATTCAAGTTGTCAATGAACTGCCTATGATGCCAATTGAAATTCACTTTCAGGAAAAGGATAAAAGAAGTGAGGAGTCAATATCTCAAAGCAGGTGCTGAAATATTCAAAACTGAATGCCAAAAACGAAAATGTGGACAGAAAGAATACTATTATTAAGAATAAAGGTAGGCTTACTCATTCACCACTACAATGATTTTAAAATTTATTTTATCCTAATATAATCTACAGATCTACAGAAGCTAACAAAGACCCTAAGTTCCACTCTAAGGTTAGCCTGAGAGAAAGAAGAGAGTAAGGGGTTAAGAGAAGAGAATAGGGAGTTAGTTAAAAGAAGAGAATAAGGAGTTAAGTAGCAAAACCTATCATTCGTGGGTTAACATTCATTCAGAAAAATAGAGAGAACGACTCACCATCATCATCCGCCAGCCACTGCCGACAAGTCGGAAAAATAGTCGAAGAGAATAGGAAAGGGGTGAAAGATGAAAAGAAGTAAAAAAGAACAATTACAAACCATGCAAACACAGTCTTAACTCAAAGAAACACTGTCATACCATGCAAACTACAGACATGCAAGTAAAGAGAGGATAAGAAAAGAGAGAAAAAAAGTATGAAGAGTATAGAAAAAAGTTGGTTCGTTTACGTTACGAGCTACATCTAAGTTCGTGTTAGTCTAATTTTTTTTTATCTTTTCGATTTGACGTCCTGTAATATTTTTTAACATTACTTGTTTTTTATTGTCCAGTTTTAATCGAGGATTTCAAAAATAACATTCATATTTTAGAGAAACAAATAATGAGGCAGTTATACATTTTAGTTTAGAGAATATCATATACGCTTTAAGATTCCAAAATCCCTGAAAGTTTTAGGTCAACTGTACGCTCATGACGATTGGTTAGGTTAAGTCATGATATTTTCGTTTGTTTTGACAGTAAACTAACGAAAACATCATGACTTAACCTAACCAATCGTCAAGGGCGTACAGTTGACCTAACGGGCATTCTGTTAACCTAACTGGGCATTCAGTTAACCTAACCAGTTGGTAGAGTCTAGAATTTGACGATCCCGTAGCCATGACTCGTTTTTTCCGCCGGCCGTCAAACTAAAAAGATCCCAATACAGTTTAAAAATATATATTTTAAATTTGTTAAATTGAATATAACTGCCTCACTATTTGTTTCTCTAAAACATGAATGTTATTTTTGAAATCCTCGATTAAAACTGGACAATAAAAAACAAGTAATGTTGAAATATATTACAGGCCGTCAAACCGAAAAGATCCCCTTTTTTTTAATAATATAAATTTAATGCTGGCATATCACACGCTAGCATGTCACAAGCTGGCATCAATCGTCAACAGACTCAAACCTCGACTATCCTCCCGAGAGGTCCTGTTGCTAATTGTTTTATTATTTTAAACGTCGTTCCCGGTCGAAGAAGTAGTTTAGGTTAGGTTAGGTTAGGTTAGGGTAGGTTAGGTTAGTTAGGTTAGGGTAAGGTAGGTTAGGTTAAGGTAGGTTAGGTTAAGTATAGGTGGATATTTGAATACAAGTTTTGGGCCATAACTTTTTTTGTTTATTTCTCCAAGAAACGGATTGCAGAAATGGAATCAGCGTAAAGATCTACGTCTATACCAAAAACATGGAAAAAATCCAATGCCGGACCCAAAACCGAAAAGACCCCAGTTATTTAATTGAAAATAGTCTCGCTACTAAATAAAACGATATCATCCACGTCGGGGACATTATTTACGTCTTCTACGGTAAAAACTGTCGCAAAAAAGTTGTTAAAAATACCCGCCATCGCCTGAGCGTCGGAAGCCAAAGCGTCGTTAGCGTCCACTAGAGGGCCTATGTTATCTTTTATCGGCTTACGATTATTGACGTAGTCAAGAAGCTTTTTCGGATCTTTAAATTACGCTTAGCATTCCTAACAGATCTTTTAACCTGACGTCTGAGCTCGCTATATCTATTAAAGTTAGCTACCGTGCCATTGCGCTTATTAAGTCTATACGCTCTGTTACGCTCGTTTATGAACTCACCTATTTCCCTAGTCCACCATTTGGGCCTACCATGATTTCGAGCGCGCTTGGACCTACGCAGAATAAACTCCCTTTCGATATTCAAAAAACTTTCTTTAAACGCCTCCCAATGAAAATTTGTGTCATTACCCATAAAGAAATTATCCCAGTCCACTATTCTCATCCTGTCCACAAACTATCAAAATTATCCCTACGAAAATCATGGACTTCTATTACGTTACTATCCTTACTGTTTTCTATCAATAGCTTAAACCTAATAATTTGGTGATCACTACATCCCAAACTCTCACCTACTTCAAACCTTCGACTATATTTTCGTTGTTCGTCATCACCACGTCTAAAATATTGTCACCGCGCGTGGTTCGGTAACCATCTGTCGTAAAAAATTAACTCCCATGAACTCAATCTGTCTCAAACCCTCATCATTACCAGTAAAAGTCTCGTAATTAATGTTAGGGCAGTTAAAGTCTCCGACAATTATACTATCCCGATTATTAATAAAGTTACCAAGAAGTGTATAAAATCTAGTATCGGTATCGAGGGGTTGAACGGGAGGTCTATAAACAACAACGAAATTAAAGCTAATACTACGCGCCCTAACTTCAACGCATATCGCATTAATTGCTGCCGGAAAATCTATCTTAACTTCGATAGCCCTAAGGGAATTACGAACGTACAACAAAACGCCGCCACCAATCCTATGTAACCTATCATTAGTAAAAATTTTAAAACCTGCTACATCAAGTTCCCCCAACAAGTTCCGAGTTACAGTATTTAACCACGTTTCAGTTATAGCAACTATATCGTAGTTCCCGGAATAAATTATCCCTTAAATTCGCTTAATTTTTTTCTAATACTACGTGCGTTACAATAAAAGACGTTTAAATTATTTTTTAAAGGACGGATCGTTTAAAGAGGGCTTCGACCTATACAGCTTTCGAACGTTCTCATCGATTAACCTACCTAGCCTAGCATTCCCTATTTCATTGAAATACACCCCATCTTTTATAGAAAGGATAGGCTGGAGGAAATTAGTCGAATCAGTTCGTTTTCATTAACTATAGAAGATTTGTCTGTGTTTTTGGAGTTTTCCTTTTCAGTGGCTGGCTACCATCAATTGCCAACTCAGTGTAGCTATCACTCGGAAGCTGAAGATTTGGGCATCCAATTAATTCGAAATCCGATTTCTGGAAACAAATTGGATAAAATAAGAACAATGCTTCATCAAAATAGTTCTGATAAAGCATTCAAAGTGTGATCATTGATGAATAAAATAATAATAATTTCTTGACGTTTGAAATTTTTTCATGAAAATATCTCTATTGATGAAATAATGGTAAAATATTATGGTCTTTATAGTTTGAAGTAGTTTACCAAATAGAAATCAATTCGTTTTAATTTTGAGTTATGGGATTTATGTTCAAGTTCAGGACATTGCTTCAAGTTTAATTTGTACTGAGGAAGAAAGGTTACTCACAGCTCCCTCCACTCCACTTGGTTCAAATGTGGTTCTAAATACGACAGAATGCATTAGTTATCATCCGTCAACGCATATTCTGTATTTTGATAATTTTAACTCGAGTTATGATCTTTTGATCATTTTACAAGAAAAGGGTTTCGAAATAACTGGTACTGTAAGAGGAAACATCATCAAACCCTGCCCAGTTGAGGAATCTAAAATACTTTTCAAGAAAGAAAGAGGTACTTTTAACTATCGTTCTGACACCAACTCAGATCTCCTTGTCATAAAATGGAATGACAACGAATGTATAACTTTAGCCACAAATTTTGACAAAATAAAACCTCTTAGCAGTGTCGCCATACCTTGTACTTTAAACAATTATTTTAATAAATACTGTATATGGTAGGCGTTGATCATCATGATTAGTTGACCAAAAATATGCAGTTTCTATTCGTGGGAAGAAGTGGTATTGGTGCATTTTCACTCGAAGCTTGATATATTTGTTGTTAATACTTGGATTGTTCCTAAAAAGATCCATCAAAGTGATTCACCTAGTCTACTTGACTTTAGAAGGGAAATGGCCATTAGCCTCTCGAAAAAATGCCATCCTGGCAGACATTAACAACCACTAGTTTCTTCATCAAGAAATGTACTGTAGAGGATGTAAGGCGAGATAAGGCTAACCATTTCATTGCTGAACGAGAAGAACAACAAAGATGTGAGCTTATAGGATGTTCTACAGATCTACAGAAGCTAAGGCTAACAAAAACCCTAAGATCCACTCTAAGGTTAGCCCGAGAGAAAGGAAAGAGTAGGGGGTTAAGAGAAGAGAATAAGGATTCATTCATGAAAGCCTCGAACGTATTGCCAGAAGTGTTATGTTACATTGTTCATTTCATGCTTCCGAGAATTTCATGAAACAAAGTATTAGAAACTTCAATTATTAAAATATAATTTTATTCTGATATTCTTAAAAAAAATGTTTCTAGAAAAGGAAATGATGATATGCAGTTTAATTATGTACGCTGATTTCATTTTCGGGTAATGTTTACTGTACTGTATGTAAGGGAAATGTAACAAGATTGAGAATCTGTAATTTTCTTGTATTTATCTGCCCAGTATCTTCAAACGAAATACAAAAACAATTTTTAGTAAAATGTTATATTTAGAACCTTAATAATGATGTTTCGTAGCACCAAAGAAAAATTATTACTAATTTTTCTTTCTGGGCATTAATGGGTAAAAGGGAAACCTTGTTACCAGTGAGCTACCGTCGCTGGTCCCGAAAGAGTGTTGCTACGTGTTCAGGGCGTAACCCTAGATGTAAATGTAATGATGGTGGTTGTCTAACCTCCTTTTACAACATCTGAGGTCATATGACGGAGGGCACGTACAGCTTTACTTGGGGTCCGAACCACGGGTCGCTTCATAGTCTGGACGCAGAGGACGGTATTCCAGCAACTACTTTACTATCCAAACCAATGTCGCTTAACTTCGCTGACTAACGGGAGGGGTGTTACAACATTGGCTACAACGTAGCCCTAGCCAGTAGATCAGTGGTTCTTAACCCCTGGGTCGCCAAGCCATTTTGATTGGGTCATTAAATTGTCATTTATCATTTATTTATGTTAGTTCTAATCATTTTACCAGTAATTATTTATTTTATTATCCACTACGAGAGAAATATTTGAAGGTATGGGTCGCTAAGCTAGCCCCCACGACTAGAATTCGGGTCGCAGCCTAAAGAGGTTAAGAACCATTGCAGTAGATTATACGCTTAAATCATACTTTTTCATTAAAGGAAAAAAGGATGTGGTGTAAATAAAAATTCACAGCTAATAATCGTTACCCGTAAGTTAATAATGGGCGAAAAATTCCATTTTACTTCTCAAATTCTTTTATTTTCATCCTTTTATTTTGGAACACAATCGAACGTTGATTTGAGTCGTAGAAACGTCACAATTTATTGGTGCGGGTCTTCTATACGGATTTTATAGCATATAAATTGGAAAAGTGAGTTCCGATAATAGATTTAGCGAATCGGAAGCTGCTTATAAGGTCACATCCGGTGATTTGGTCATTTTCCGATCGATCCAAGCCCCCTAATGGGACGATTTCCCAAGGCAAAGCCTCAAGGAAACTCAATTTGATGCTCTAATAGAAAAGAAAGAGCTTCGAGAATCAAGTTTTTATCATATTATTTCCGTCGTTATAATGTAAAATGAAACTTATTATTGAGAAAAAAATTTAACAGTGCAAATTTTAAAATTTCTAACCTGCGAGCTATAATAGTTGTTGGCGAAAATGTGTATATGCGTGTATGTACGAACTGTGTGTGCGAATATGTCTGAATATCGTAGGTCTGTATGTACTGTATTTAAAGTTTCGATAATTTAGTTATTAAAAGTTATGTAATAGTAATTTGGTTTTGTTTTTTAGCCGAAAGTTTTACTCCTGCTTTTATTTTCCTTATTGTTATGATCGTGAATATTGGAAAATCTTTTACATCGTAGCAAAATCAGAGAATTAGCCCAGACTGCACTTTCAGTAACACACTTTCCTACAAACTGCGCAATAGCGAGGGTAATTTTGTTGATCAGAGAAGAAATGAAGCAAAGCAATACAGTGCAAGGTAAGAGGGAAAACTTTTTGATAGTCACCCAACGTAAAAGCCAGATTCAATAAAACAAATTTTTGTATTCAGAAAGTAATCCAATTTAAATGTTCTTTAGAACTGGTCAGCCATAAAAAATCTAATCTGAATTCTTTAGTGTTTATAAACACAAACAAATCCGCAGCTCCTCTTTGATCAATTCATTAGGAAGCTGAAGAAGTGTAACTTCTGAATGTATATTCAACATACAAGGGATTGAACGAACGGTCTCCGATTTCATAATAGCTAAACTTTATATCTGAAGTGCGCAAAAAGGTGCGCGCGGATGAAAATGGAACGCGTAACGTCACGAATCAAAATTGACTAAATATTTTCTGACTGTCAAAGTTTATCTTATGTTGATTTATTAAAAAGTTCCAAGTTTTAATCTCGACAAATGTTTACAATGTTTAAAAATGCTTAAATTTTTTTACAATATTCTAACAACGTGAAAATGTCTGGTGAGGGAAACGTTGTGATAATATCTTTATATAATGTTTCAGTAAGGTCGTTAAAATAGTTTTATGACGTTATAATATTAGCGTCATATTTTAAAAACATTTTTAAGCATGTTTTTTTTAAATGCCATTTGTTAACGTGTACAACCTTTGAATAATATTATTAAAATGTTGTGTTCTATCCGGATACACACACACAAAGGATTGATATAAATAGACAGCTTTGGTGTTTTCCATAGTTTTTGATTTGATAATAAAAGTCAATAAATAAAACAGATATAATGAATCACTATATTTAGAATCGTGTTGCTTTCCCCTTTCCATTACGTAAAGCTGATACGCGTTCTGGCCTTCCATTGATGAGCTTTGCCATCTGTTGTTGAGGACGATCATCATAATGTCTATTTACTTTTGTCAACTCTCTGTATATATGAAGACTGTGCGTTGTAATTCAATCCTGGTATTAAAATCACCTTCGGTTATTGTGGTTTTCCGTGATATATATATATACACACACACTAGCCTTTTTCTAGTCCGGCATATCAGTAGTCCGATAACTTGGCATTCCGGCACTTTTCAATTGTGACATAGCTCCCAATAATACAGTAGTCCCATCTGATAGTCTGGCACCTCATAATAAGACGTTAAGTATATCCATTCATACTTCGTCGCTGAATGAATGCCACAAATGATAATCCCCTAGCGGTGATACCCAATCAATGGGGGAGAGCTGGGCAGGAAAGACCGAAGCTCTTCTCAATCATTTTAATTACTGTATGTTCTTCGCGTCTGATGCAAAAGCTTTCTGAATGTTGGGAATCTTCTTTCGGTGACAGTCACTTCTTTTTTTCTTTATTCTTTGCGTCATATTCGCTGATCATTCTTCCTAAAAGAGTCAATATTTATTGTAAAATGGATTAAAAATATTTATCACCCAATTTTAACAGCATATAAAGTTACATGAATTCGTTTAAGAGATAAACAAGTTAAATCAGCCGTTAGCTATTTCAGAGCCCAGGAGCGTTCAATACTTTGTATTTTTTACCACAGATGAGAGCTTCATTTTAGTAGGGTACAAGTAAATTGTAGGAGAGATTGTAGACACCAATCGACCAGGGAAGTACTCCGGGATGGATGTTAGGCAGGAGTCAGGGAGTGCTGAAGCTCCCGTTTCTCCTGTCACTGTCCTCCTTAGCTGATCTTTTTTCCGTGTCTCATCTACCCTGTGGTGAGCAGTCTAGCATGCTCTCAAACATACGCTTCTTCCTCTATTCTTCATTACACATACATGCATCTTATACACTACACAACCTTTTCAAAATTTATATTAAAAAAAAAATGGCATCAGTGAGCCTTGGAGACCTTGTTTTTTGGTTCACTCCGTCTTCTGTGAAGGGGTCACTTTTGCGGGGCTCGCCCTTGGCCCCATCCTTCCTACATAAAGAAGAAATTTGCCCGTATGACCTCTACCTTTTTTTTTAATTCAGTATGTCTTAAATATATTAAATTTCGTGTAGAGAGTTTGTTATTTGATGATGTATATTTGTTCCCTCCTCCTAAATCTGACCAACTCATTCACGTACCCCATACCCAATTTAAGCAGAATACATTGCCCGTAAGACTTGTCTACCATTTTTTTTTTTAACTTAGCATCCCTTAAAACCCCTATGGACCAAATTTCATGCTCTCTGCCAGAAGTGAACACCTTGCTTCATATTTGTCACATATCTGGCTTACTATAAACGCTTTGGAACAGCTAATAGCTAGATTCATTATGTTTATGATAGTTATACACGTATATTTAAGTTAAATTAATTATATATACAGTGTGTTCTAAAATTACCTAGTAAACTTTTATATGAATGCAACATCTTAACAAAAATTATGCGATTTTTAACAATTTTATTTCAAATACAGCAACAATAAGAAAAGCAACAATAATTGTTTATTTTCGATGTTCAAAGTGTTTCCCTTCAACTTCAACACATTGTTCACAACGTCCGACTACGGATCGACAATCGACAGACATATGAAAGTCTACTAAGTAATTTTAGAACACACTATATATTAATAATAGTTATTACGAATGTGTTTAAGACTATCTCCAGCTTATCTTTAACCATATCTATGAAAGTACTATTTACTAAATTACTTACATCTATGAAAGTACTATTTACTAAATTACTTACATCTATGGAAGTACTATTTACTAAATTACTTACATTTATTATTTTAATAATTAATTAATTTAATTATCAAAATTACGTTAAATTAACAAAAAGATATAGAACGAATATTTGAGATAAATTCATTTACGTAAAGTAAACATAGACTAAGTGTCACCTAAGTCAGGGCTTCTCAAACTTTTTTCACTTGCGACCCCTTGGGATCAGACAAATTTTTTCGCGACCCTTCACTCAATGTCATAAAAGCAATAGGTACTAACACTGTATATGTATGAAAAAATAATATTTTCAAATGTTTCTGCGACCCCCAATAATATTTACGCGACCCCTAGTTTGAGAAGCGTGGACCTAAGTAATGATAGATATGATTGAAGATAAGCTGGACAACGTATTAAAAATCATCTTAATAATTATTTAACCTTAACTATATGTAATTATTAATATTAATAATATAAATTTGCTGAATCCAGTTATTACAAGACCAAAAGCATTTGGATCTTTTCCAAAATCTGGACTGTTCTTTATAACTAGAAAGTTACATTATTATTATGTGGTTTAGCGTGCTGAGTTCAAAAAAGGGATCACCTGAAGATCAGGGCCCCCAGCCTCAATTACCAAATGATATCTTCGTTAAAACTAACAAAAATATCACGACTTAACCTAACCAATCGTCAAGGGCGTACAATTGACCTAACCGGGCATTCAATTTAATTTATTATTATATTTGATACTGTAAAGCAAAAAACAAGAATACAGGGGGGGGGGCCCTGATCTTCAGGTGACCCCGAAAAAGTTATTCTTTTTTTTTTGAGAAATGAAAAATACAAAAGTTACAGCAATTTTTATTACCATTATTTACATATATCGACCTACTATTATAAAAAAAAATTGTTGTAACTTTTTTATTTTTCATTTCTCCAAAACAAGAATAACCTTCTTTGAACTCAGCACGCAAAACCACATAATAATAATGTAACTTTCTAGCCATAAAGAACGGAACGGTCCGGATTTTGGAAAAGAGCCAAGCGTTTATGTTAAAATTAACTTGTTTGAGCGGTATTAAATTTTGTTTTATCTCAGACCCTTTTCGGACACCCTGTATATATATATATATATACAGTCAAAGCCGCATGTAATAATGATCCTTATATGCGGCTGATCCATATAACCGACAGTTATCTCATTCTAAATTATCAGAAAATGTTATATTAAGTACGGTACAAACAATTAGAATAAGTGTATTTCAACAATCCTTTTAAAGTTTTATTTTTTATTAAAAAAATAATGTAATTTTAGATTGTTTAACATCAGGTATTATTAAATTTTCAGCATTTCTGTTCACATTTATAATAAATTTCAAAATAATTTTATCACAAGCCTGCGATGGTTTTGTTGTCCGAAATATTTGATCACTTAAATAATAATTTTTGCGCGCTGATTCCGAAAATAATATTCATTTTTCGCCATCACGTACAGATTTTTTACAAAATGTCATATTTCATATTACATATTTAAGTAATTTTCATTAAATTTTGATTAAAAACTACTGCCTATAAATGCTTATAAATGCTTCGTTTCACCAAGATATCAAAGAAATGGAGAAGAGATATCAGGGAAGGTGGGACATCAGCATGATGGCTGATTACTGCTGAATGTTGAAACGGGAGCCTCCAGAATTATTACATAAAAGAAAAGGAACAGCGCGTACATTCGAGATTAAAAGGCATAGATCTCACGAGAAAACTCAGGACAAATAAAGATGAATATGTAATTGACGTTAATAGTCTTCTTTCTTTTTAAAGTTGTTTGCAGTTGTAATTAGTATAACAAAGCGAAATAGGTAATGTAAATTGAAATAAATAATATTTATTTATGTTGTTTCTTTCCCTTCCAGTTTGCAGAAAATCCTTACGCGATAGAAAAAATGGACACCTTATTCGAAATGAGCGTAGTTGAATTATATAAAATCAGGTATTAGTAAGAAAACAACTCTTACAAAGTTCTCATTCGCAGTCCTGTGTTATTAATTGGAGCATTGCTACATTCGCCATGTCGTCGTAGAACTGCAAGAGCGTCTCCTCCTTTCTTAATAATTAACAATACTAAGGATACCCCTTAGTAAATTAAATTAAATCAAATAAATAGTCCAATTTCACAATTATTTGTGTTAACATTATTGTAACAACAGAAATTGTAATATTTGTCTGGACTTGCTGCTGAATGTGATTTCATTTGTCCTGTAGCTCGCGTTATATCGTCTGGGGTAAAATCAAAATCTGTTATACATTCTTCTTGTAATTTTTCTTCGAAGAAGGCATCTCTGTCAGGTACCACTTTGTCACCTCTTGGGGTACTGAAAACTGATTCGTACTGGTCTCGCAATATTTCAGTAATTTTTAAATCGTCAGTTAGATCATTATTTCCTTTCTTTAAAGGCCCGATAGTGGCGCATGTTCTAGTTTTCCTTTTCGCATAGCTATAGAAGTATTCTGGGTTTTCCTTTATTACTTCGACCGCATTTTTCCCTTCTCTCTCAGTATGGTCCTTAATTAGGGCTTGTATTTCCCATCGATAGTCTCCATTTTTTCTTGTATTACTTCGCTGATATTGTTGTCTGTGCAATTAATTAACTTCTTAGCTACTCTCTTTCTTTTGCGGAAGATTGTTCGCTTTTGTCTTTCGAAAAAATTCCTCTTTCTTTTCGGCTGTGCTTTCGGAACATATTTTTCTAAAGTTTCCAGCGTCTTTTCTTCCAAGGTTGTTAGCACTGATTCGGTTGTTTTATCCTCTAAAACTGTTTTTCACTCTATTTGGGCCATGTGGGATCTGATTTCTTCCCAATTTATATTCTTGGAGTTTAAGTTAAAAATCTCAAATTTGCTTCTTTCTTCAATATGAGTATTTTTTTTAAAGCTTTTACCGTATTAGTTGATATCGCGGTTATGTTGTGGTCTAAGATAATCGTCGGAATTATTTTTATATCATCAGTCAAGTTGGTGTTCTTCGTGAATACCAGATTCAGGCAGTTATTTTCTCTGGTGTTATCTCTTATCTCTTGTGTTAAAAAACTCGTTTGTTAGAGCTATCAACATTTTTGCTTGTTCCTGCTCTGCGCCTATATATATATACATATATATATATATATATATATATATATATATATATATATATATATATATATATATATATATATATATATATATATATATATATATATACTGTATAAATATATATTGACAACTTCAAAGCAAATCAAACAAAACGGATTATTTGTAAAAATTCATCGGAGTGTAAAGAAAAACAAAATAAACTAAAAACATAAAATTTTTTTTTTTTTCGAAAGAATTTGTGATATTTGTGAAAATAGGCAATGAAATGTATAATAATAATAATAATAATAAATTTCCACTATCGTGGAACGGATTAATATGTACCGTACATATATAAACTTTTTTCTTTTCATTTTCATATATAATATATATATATACACACACACACACACACAGTCACACACACACACACACAGTCACACACACACAAACACACACACACACACACACACACATATATATATATATATATATATATATATATATATATATATATATATATATATGAAAATTATTTCACGAAAGTAACACGTGAAAAATATTTATGATGAATAAAACCACGAAGGAAAGGAAACACAAAATGGTGCTCAAGCGCTTTCGTCTAATGACATCCTCAGGAACACTGAAGTACATAAAAGGGTAACAGCCTATATATAGGTTACAGAAAAAAAAAAAAAAGACAAATAAATAACATACATACATACATACACACACACATATATATATATACATACATATCTATATATACATATACATACATATATATATACATACATATATATATGCAATAAACAGAGAAGTAAAAATAAAAATTAAAAATTAAAAATTAAAGGATTATCAGTGAGGCGTACAGATTTGTAAGGAATAATATCGATTTTAGCACAAGATCAAATGGATTATAAAAATACAAATTTATATTGGAAAACTGCCCGGGTTTTAACACTCTGCCTATGGTCAGGTTTCGATATAATAAAAATAAAATGCAAATTAAAAGTTAATAAAGTAGCAGACAAGTTTACCAAAGATTTAGTGTTCTACCCTTCTTATCTAAATCTGTTTGGAAGGAATTCAAAATAACAGGATCGAGTTGAAGAAGACCTTTGCTTATGTTGAAGTTATTTGAAAGTTGGATAATGGCAGACTCAAGAATATTTCTATTAACAATGTTGCTAGAATGGAATAAAACTGAAGCATTATTCCAATCAATACAGTGGGCTAACTCTGACAAATGGACAAAAAGGGCACTGGACAACTGTCCTGTTCTAACGGAATATTGATGCTGTTTTATACGTGTGTGCAAATCCATTCCCGTCTGACCTATGTAAAAGGAATCACATTGTTTACAACCAATTTTATAGATAATGCCTGAATTATTGGTAGGACTATTTTTTACTATGATATTTTTCACAATATTGTTATATGAAAATACTACATTAATATCCAAAAGTTTAAGTACATTAGCAATGCCTAAAAAGCCCGGGAAAAATGGAAGTACTGAAATATTTTTGACAAAGTACGAGTGTTATTATTGACACGATAGAAAGTTCGTTTTGCCTTGTTGAGACAAGATTCCATAAACGCAGATGGATAACACAAATCACTTCCAATACCGTTGATTTTTTCCAATTCGGCATCGATGTATTCCGGACTGGCGATCCTAAGGGCGCGGAGAAACATTGATGAAAAAATGGCCTTCTTAGTGGGGGTGTCATGTCCCGAGTAAAAGTGTACGTAGGACAAATTGTTTGTTGTTTTCCGATAGATACTAAACTTAAAACCTGGGCTTTCCCAATGTACACGCACATCCAAAAATGGGATTGAATTGTCTTGTTCCACTTCTAAGTAAACTTAATGGAGGGGACTTGATCATTTAACTGAAGGAGGAAGTTATCCAGGTCACGATTCATGGGCCAGATAAACAAAATATCGTCGACGTACCGCAACCACGGGATGCCAACCCCCAGGATTCTCGGAATATAAGTAATTTCGAAAAACTCCATATAAATATTGGAGAGGAGGGGCGATAAGGGGTTGCCCATGGCCATCCCAAAAACTTGTTGATAATACTCGTTATTGAAAGTGAATTTACAGTCTTTGATGCAAAGCTTAATAAGTTCCAAAACAATGTGTGAAGGTAGTGGCAGGTCATACTTATGTAATTCTTGGGAGAGAAAGTCAAGCATATCGTCTATCGGCACTTTTGTAAACAATGAATAAACATCAAAACTGATCAATCTATCGTTAGTTTCAGTACGTGCATTATTCAATGCCGAATTGGAAAAAATCAACGGTATTGGAAGTGATTTGTGTTATCCACTTCCATTTTTCCCGGGCTTTTTAGGCATTGCTAATGTACTTAAACTTTTGGATATTAATGTAGTATTTTCATATAACAATATTGTGAAAAATATCATAGCAAAAAATAGCCCTACCAATAATTCAGGCATTATCTATAAAATTGGTTGTAAACAATGTGATTCCTTTTACATAGGTCAGACGGGAAAGGATTTGCACACACGTATAAAACAGCATCAATATTCCGTTAGAACAGGACAGTTGTCCAGTGCCCTTTTTGTCCATTTGTCAGAGTTAGCCCACTGTATTGATTGGAATAATGCTTCAGTTTTATTCCATTCTAGCAACATTGTTAATAGAAATATTCTTGAGTCTGCCATTATCCAACTTTCAAATAACTTCAACATAAGCAAAGGTCTTTTTCAACTCGATCCTGTTATTTTGAATTCCTTTAAAACAGATTTAGATAAGAAGGGTAAAACATTAAATCTTTGGTAAACTTGTCTGCTACTTTATTAACTTTTAATTTGCATTTTATTTATATATATATCGAAACCTGACCATAGGCAGAGTGTTAAAACCCGGGCAGTTTTCCAATATAAATTTGTATTTTTATAATCCATTTGATCTTGTGCTAAAAATCGATATTATTCCTTACAAATCTGTACGCCTCGCTGATAATCCTTTAATTTTTAATTTTTAATTTTTATTTTTGCTTCTCTGTTTATTGCATATATATATATGTATGTATACAGGGTGTTTCAAAAGTCCCTCATTATTTTTAAAATTTTATTAAAATAGCAATTACAAGAGGAACCAAATGATAATTTGGTTGCTGAGTCTACGATTCATGAGAATTTTGGTGGCATCAAACTTGGCTTCATAAGTCTACTGGAAAGTCACTGGTACACCTCAACGTGGGCACCGTCTTTTTCGAAACAAGCGAGCCACCGTTTTACGCATTCTTGGCCGACATTGGACAACATTTCGGGAGTAACAGAAGCACAAGCATTCCTGATCCGTTCTTCTAGTGTGGGAGGACTCGCGGCTTGGTGGCGTACACTTTGCTCTTAATGTAGCCCCACAAAAAGAAGTCGCATGGGGTAAGATCAGGCGAGCGAGCAGCCCATTCGATGGGACCACGGCGACCAATCCACCGATCCGGGAACTGCTTATTCAGAATTGAGCGAACCTCACGCGAGTAATGAGCAGGGGCACCGTCTTGCTGGAAAATGACTTCTTGCATGTCAGCTACAGCTGACAGTTGGGGGATGCAGAACTCCTGAAGCATACGAAGGTAATTGTCTCCGTTGACGTTCACGGAATTTCCATCTTGATCCCGGAAGAAGAACGGACCAATCAGCCCAGCTGAGGAGATGGCACACCAGACGACCAATTTCGGCGTGTCCCTTTCATGTTCACGGATCTCCGCTGGATTGTGAGTTCCCCAGATGCGGGTGTTGTGCCGATTGACGCGACCAGAAAGGTGGAAGAGAGCTTCGTTGCTGAACCACATGTGCTCCAGGATCGATGGGTCTCTTTCGTAGTGATGCAGCAGTGTCTCACACATCTCCACCCGGCAATCGTAGTCTTGAGGTTCCAGCTTCTGAACCACCTGGATCTTGTACGGATACAGCTTGAGACCACGCCGCAAAATCCGTTGGATAGATGTCGCGCTGATGTTCAGTTCCGCAGCAGCTCGCCGAATGAACTTTCCTTGACTCTGAGTAAATGCCTCACGGACAGTTTCGACATTCTCCTCACTCCGCCCACTTTGAGGTCTTCCTGATCGTGGTTTGTCCTTTACGGATCCGGTCTCCATAAACTTCCGGTGGGTGGCGACGATGGTGTTCCTATCCGGTGCATAATGCTGTCCGTAGACTGCCCGGAATCGTCGCTGCACTTCAACCACAGATTGAAAAACCTCCTGCCATGCAGCGATTTTACACCTCTGCTCCAGAGTCAGCATGGTAGCAGAAGAAAACGGAGCAAAACTTCAAATGT
Organism: Bathynomus jamesi; assembly: GCA_023014485.1. Taxonomy (NCBI): domain Eukaryota; kingdom Metazoa; phylum Arthropoda; class Malacostraca; order Isopoda; family Cirolanidae; genus Bathynomus; species Bathynomus jamesi. The sequence continues at coordinate 366,056 of JAJOZX010002602.1, forward strand.
AGACTCAAAAAAATTCTCAACTACTGAGTAAGAGTTTACCACAAGATGAACGTCGTTGATCGATTAGCTGCAAAGAAAATTGAAAATCAAATTAGTGAGGGACTTTTGAAACACCCGGTACTATATATATATATATGTATGATGAATAAAACCACGAAGGAAAGGAAACACAAAATGGTGCTCAAGCGCTTTCGTCTAATGACATCCTCAGGAACACTGAAGTACATAAAAAGGTTACAGCCTATAGATAGGTTACAGAAAGAAAAAAAAGAAAAAATAAATAACATACATACACACACACATATATATATATATATACACATACATATCTATATATACAAAATACATACATACATACATACATATATATACAATAAACAGAGAAGTAAAAATAAAAAATTAAAAATTAAAACCTTAAAGGATTACCAGTGAGGCGTACATATTTGTAAGGAAAAATATCGATTTTTAGCACAAGATCAAATGGATTATAAAAATACAAATTTATACTGGAACTCTGCCCGGGTTTTAACACACTGCTGCCTATGGTCAGGTTTCGATATATATAAAAAAATAAAATGCAAATTAAAAGTTAATAAAGTAGAAGACAAGTTTACCAAAGATTTAATGTTTTACCCTTCTTATCTAAATCTGTTTTAAAGGAATTCAAAATAACAGGATCGAGTTGAAAAAGACCTTTGCTTATGTTGAAGTTATTTGAAAGTTGGATAATGGCAGACTCAAGAATATTTCTATTAACAATGTTGCTTGAATGGAATAAAACTGAAGCATTATTCCAATCAATAAAGTGGGCTAACTCTGACAAATGGACAAAAAGGGCACTGGACAACTGTCCTGTTCTAACGGAATATTGATGCTGTTTTATACGTGTGTGCAAATCCTTTCCCGTCTGACCTATGTAAAAGGAATCACATTGTTTACAACCAATTTTATAGATAATGCCTGAATTATTGGTAGGGCTATTTTTTACTATGATATTTTTCACAATATTGTTATATGAAAATACTACATTAATATCCAAAAGTTTAAGTACATTAGCAATGCCTAAAAAGCCCGGGAAAAATGGAAGTACTAAAATATTTTTGACAAAGTACGAGTGTTAATATTGACACGATAGAAAGTTCGTTTTGCCTTGTTGAGACAAGATTCCATAAACGCAGATGGATAACACAAATCACTTCCAATACCGTTGATTTTTTCCAATTCGGCATCGATGTATTCCGGACTGGCGATCCTAAGGGCGCGGAGAAACATTGATGAAAATATGGCCTTCTTAGTGGGGGTATCATGTCCCGAGTAAAAGTGTACGTAGGACAAATTGTTTGTCGTTTTCCGATAGATACTAAACTTAAAACCTGGGCTTTCCCTATGTACACGCACATCAAAAATGGGATTGAATTGTCTTGCTCCACTTCTAAAGTAAACTTAATGGAGGGGACTTGATCATTTAACTGAAGGAGGAAGCTATCCAGGTCACGATTCATGGGCCAGATACACAAAATATCGTCGACGTACCGCAACCAAGGGATGCCAACCCCAGGATTCTCGGAATATAGGTAATTTCGAAAACTCCATATAAATATTGGAGAGGAGGGCGATAAGGGGTTGCCCATAGCCATCCCAAAAACTTGTTGATAATACTCGTTATTGAAAGTGAATTTACAGTCTTTGATGCAAAGCTTAATGAGTTCCAAAACAATGTGTGAAGGTAGTGGCAGGTCATACTTATGTAATTCTTGGGAGAGAAAGTCAAGCATATCGTCAATCGGCACTTTTGTAAACAATGAACAAACATCAAAACTGATCAATTTATCGTTAGTTTCAGTACGTGCATTATTCAATTTTTCCGTAAGATCCATGGAATTTTTTACATGTGAATCAGAGATAGTTCCGAGAATGGGGGACAAGACTTTGACAAGCCATTTGGAGAGTTTATAAGTAATAGAGCCCACCGAGCTAATAATAGGGCGCATAGGGTTACCAGGTGTGTGGGTTTTTCCTTACAAATCTGTACGCCTCACTGGTAATCCTTTAAGGTTTTAATTTTTAATTTTTTATTTTTACTTCTCTGTTTATTGTATATATATGTATGTATGTATGTATGTATGTATTTGTATATATAGATATGTATGTATATATATATATATATATATATATATATATGTATATATATATATATATATGTGTGTGTGTATGTATGTTATTTATTTTTTCTTTTTTTTCTTTCTGTAACCTATATATAGGCTGTAACCTTTTTATGTACTTCAGTGTTCCTGAGGATGTCATTAGACGAAAGCGCTTGAGCACTATTTTGTGTTTCCTTTCCTTCGTGGTTTTATTCATCATAAATATTTTTCACGTGTTACTTTCGTGAAATAATTTTCATATGTATGTATATGTATATATAGATATGTATGTATATATATATAATATATATGTGTGTGTATGTATGTATGTATGTTATTTAGTTTTCTTTTTTTTTTCTTTCTGTAACCTATATATAGGCTGTTACCCTTTTATGTACTTTAGTGTTCCTGAGGATGTCATTAGACGAAAGCGCTTGAGCACCATTTTGTGTTTCCTTTCCTTCGTGGTTTTATTCATCATATATATATATATATATATAATATATATATATATATATATATATATATGGTGTTTATAAAGTCCCTATCTATTTCAGTGAAAACGTAGCAAAAAGGGTAAAATTCAATAACAATATAATAGAAGGCATACATTTAATGAATACTTAAGCATATAATTCTACATGAGCACCATCAGTTATTGTGGAACACATTTTGGAGCATGACAGGGGTTAATTTTGGAACTGCTGTTACGATACGAACCCGTAATTCTTGCAGATCTGTAACCCTGGTTTGATAGACGTTTGATGTGATAAAGCCCCATGCAAAGAAATCCAAGGGCGTTACGTCAGGAGATCGAGCCGCCCAGGGCCTGTTGCCTCCACGTCCGATCCACCGATTTGGAAATCGTTCATTTAGGTACTCCCGAACAATGTTTGCGAAATGATAAGGTGCCCCATCTTGTTGAAAGACGACGGTGTTTAAAATGCCATCTGAATGAAGCTGGGACATTTACGTGCTCGTATCGTAAGAGCAGTTACAAAAATAACCCCTGTCATGCTCCAAAATGTGTTCCGCAATGCTGCTGACAGATTCGAACTCTGCAGAGATACTGATGGTACTAATGTAGAATCATATGCTTAAGTATTCATTAAATGTATGCCTTCTATTATATTGTTATTGAATTTTACCCTTTTTGCTACGTTTTCACTGAAATAGAGAGAGACTTTATAAAACACCATATATATATAATATATATATATATATATATATATATATATAAGCAAACAACCACAAGGTAAAGGAAACACAAAGTCCGAGCGCTTTCGTGATATATTCACATTATCAAGGATAATGTGAATATATCACGAAAGCGCTCGGACTTTGTGTTTCCTTTTCCTTGTGGTTGTTTGCTTATTAATAAGGTCACGTGTTATTTTGTGATTTTAGTGCATACATATATATATATATATATATATATATATATATATATATATATATATATATATATATATATATATATATATTATATATACTAATTCCTATGAAGAACTATTAAATTATTTACAGGTTTGTGTATGAATAAATTGTTTGCAATTTCGCGGATAGTTTGACAACCATTAGCAAAGCATGAACATTGGAATGATAGCAATTATTTATAATTACAATTCATTAAAACTTTCCGCTGAGTTAAATCGAAAATTGCATTCTGCTTACCAAAATAATAACTAAAAACGGAAACTATATACACACACACTTTTGCGTGTGTGTGTGTGTGTGTGTGTGTGTGTGTGTGTGTGTGTGTCCCTTTTATACAATTTCTTGTTCCAATTGCTATTCAACTTTAGAGTTATTCCGAAAAAGATTTTTTCTTTGAAGAAATAAATGAAACTAGTTTGGTCTAAATCTGTACTATTTACTTACGTGAACGAAAGAAGACGATCACTTGAATTCAGCTAATCGACAAAATCAACGTAACGATAAAAATGTAAATGTTTATTTAACAAGTTTTAAATAATTACTATTTAGATGAATGTAAAATATGTAAAAATGTTAACATTTTTAGCAAGTTTCAAACGAAGGATTTTACAATCGTTGATTTGGATTTCAACAATAAAGTTTCTTATTGGTTCATTTTAAAGAAATAATGGATCACCTGAAGATCAGGGCCCCCCCAGCCTTCTTCAGTTAGCTTTATAAGGCTAACTAACGAAAATATCACGACATAACCTAACCAATAGTCAAGGGTGTACAGTTGACCTAACGACTGGTTAGGTTAGGTCGTGATATTTTCGTTAGTTAGCCTTATAAGGTTAACTAAAGAAGGCTGGGGGCCCTGATCTTCAGGTGATCCGAAATAATTTTTAAGTATATATAAAATCTTTGGGTTTAAGACAGAATGATTAACCTGAGAACAAATTTCAGTAAAAAATACTAAGTTATACTAAGTTATATTTGAAAAACTTATCAATGGGCCTCAGTGGTGGTGTAGTGGTTAGCGTCGCTGACTACGAATCCATCGGCCCCAGGATCGAGACCCGGTGACGGCAGGCGGCGAGCAGCAAATAAAAAAAAATTGGTTGGTAGATAAATAGGTATTGGTTAAAACGTTGGGCTGCTGGTGGGGCATGGTTCGGATTCCACGTTAAACTGTAGGTCTAAAGTGGAGTGAAAAGCTTGACCTTCTCAGAATGAACAATTCGGGCGGAAGCAAAACCGAGGTTATAAATATAATATCCAAACAATGGTGACAATACATTAAAAAAACTTAAACGGAGGAGCGTGCATTGTGCCATTTTATTTACCCGAGATCCCCTCGAAATGGAGTTAGTGTGGGTGTAGATTTTATGGGTCGAAAATTCTGAGCCGACTAAAGTAGATTTATAGCATTTACTCGAAGGACGGATTAATTATTGATTAACGAATGAACTGCCTAAAGTTTGTCAGTTTCAATGAAAGAATTATAATAACTTGAAAATCCTTGAAAGGGGCAGCGCTCGACTTCAATCAGTAGTAGAAGTTTTAAATGCCTCAGTTTACTATTACTTGTTCAAAGTTATTGACCAAATTAGGTTCATAATTATAAAGTAAATTCATCACTTAGCGAGCTATTTAAACAGTATGTTTACATTTTTGAAGTGTAAATTGTTTAAATAAGATGTTAAATTGACAATCTTAATTATTGCATTTTAGTAATGAAAAATCTTGAATTTGGTCAATAATTTCCAGTTTACGATAAAACGCGACATCAACTCTTTTACATAACTTTATTAAATATTACACGGAAATCTATATATAATTTCTTTATATATATATATATATATATATATATATATCTTTATATGACTTTATATGACTTCAAAGCAAAGAAACAGCTTTATTAAGCCATTAAAATTTTAGTTCAAATGGCTTGATGAAAGATGTACTGTATTTGTATAGTTTATTTAACATCCTCACATCCAATGGTTTTATGCAAATAAGATGAAGTTTCCCTCGTTACAAAAACTTTGAAAACTCACGGAATAAGGGGTCAAGTTCTTAATTGGATTGATAATTGTTAACTGGTAGTAAATAGACGGTAGTAATTATTGAGGGAGAGTCTGGGTGGGCTAATGTAACTAGCGGTGTTCCGAAAGGGTTCGTTTTGGGACCAGTCCTTTTCATAATATACGTTACCGATCTTGATGTCAATTTAGTGACTAAAGTTCTAAATTTGCCGACGATACTAAAATACTAAAATTTACAGCGTGATCTTAATAATTCAACAGGGTGGTCTAATAAATGGCAAATAAAATTTAACGAAGATAAATGTAAAGTCACGCGTATAGGTTACCACAACGGTAAATTTAACTACACTATGGGAAATAGTGGATTAAATGAAGCCTCTGAGGAAAAAGATTTAGGTGTCATTGTTACTCTAGATTTAAAATTTTCAAAACAATACTCAGTCGCGAGCAGTAAAGCTAATAGAATATTGGGTTTTATATTATGTAATTTTGATATTGTTTTGCCATTATATAAATCGCTTGATATGCCTCATCTAGAATATTCTGTACAGGTTTGGTCGCTCTATATGAAGAAGGATGTAGAATTAGTAGAAAGGGTACAGCAATGCGCAACAAAGTTTATTCCAACGTGACGTGGTAAACCATACGAAGACAAACTTTAAGAGCTGAATTTGAAACTCCACTTGAAACTCGACATTTAAGAGGTGAATTAGTTGAGATGTTCAAAATTTTAAATAGTTTTGATAACGTGAATTATGAGAATTTCTTCAATATGGATGATAGGAACATTACGAGAAACAAAGGTTTCAAAATAAGGGGTAAAAAGATTTGAGACAAACGTTGCGAGGGGCTTCTTTACCTATAAGATAATCCAGAGGTGGAATAGTCTACCTGCCGGGGTCGTGGCAAGCACTTTAGTTAATATGTTCAAGAACAGGTTGGGTAGGTATTTCAGTAGCATCAATTTGCATTAAAGGACGGGTAGTTTCACGAGTTAAAGAATGAAATTTCGGGCCAGTGGGGTGTGGTGTGAGTGGGTTAAGTCCTCTGACCGCAGTGTTAGTCAGTATAAGGTTCTTCATTCCGGGAATCTTTGGGATGAAACCTCTTACTTCCCCTCATCCTCCCTCCCACGTCTGCTCGGAAACAGATTATAGCTAATTAAATATAAAGAATGGCTACCTTTAATTAAGTACATAGTGTTTATTCACTGAGATAGAAGCAGTGATTTTCCTTAGGAGCGTAGTAGGAGACGCTGGTCTGGTCTTTTTATTTTATTTTTATTTACGTGTTTGTAATAGATGGGAATTCTCAGGAGTCAAAATTTCCGAATAGCTTTATTAAATTATTTTGAGAAGCCACTCCTCCCCCCACTTTTTTAATTCTTTTGCTCCTTCCTCTTTTTTTTTTACCATTATTAAAAGGGTGCTGCTTGAGGAGGGCTAGTTAAGACAGAATAGAAGTAGTAATGGTTCCTTTGTTAATAAATATAGTAGGAGGCGCTGGTTGGGTCTAGTTTCAGAGCACTGGGAGTTCTCAGATGATACTCCATTAATAGAGAAGGGAAGCTTGATGGGACCTCTCGGGAGCCAAACCCTCTGAATAGATGTTTTCAATTTTAGGGACGCTACTTGGGTTTATAGTGTAGGAATGTTAGTACTTTTTAGGTAAATCTTGGAATATCTAACGTAGCTAGCTAGAGAAAGTTTTATAGTTTTATATAGAAGTAGTGATGTTGCCTTTTGCAATAAATGTAATAGGAGGTGCTGGTCTGGTCTGATTTCAGAGCACTGGGAATTCTCAGATGATGGGAAACTTGATGATATCTCTTTGGAGTCAAAACCTCCGAATAGCCATACTCATCTTCAGGGAAGCTACTTAATTCGAGTGGAACTTTAGTTTTAAATATTTTACGTCAAATCCCGCAAGGAAAAAATCCCGCAAGGAAAAAATGCCGCAAGGAAAAAATTATGGATATTATGTATGATTACTTCCCATTATGCATGGGAAAAGACGCAATATAAATTACTACATGATAAATCTTCGGTACGTGGCTTTGGCAGGCTACGGAGAAATGATACAACGACGAAATTATGAATTTTGGGGTATAATAAATAAATAAAAAATCCTTAAAAAAATGTATGGAGAGACGCAATATAAATTACTACATGATAAATCTTCGGTACGTGGCTTTGGCAGGCTACGGAGAAATGATGCAACGACGAAATTATGAATTTTTGGGGATAATAACCAAATAAAAAATCCTTAAAAAAATGTATGGGTAGATTACATTAAGTAGTTTAGTATTCATGCTATCCTTTATTTTCACACGAGATAAGTGTACGCATGGTGTGAATGAACTCTGAAGCTATTCTCTTCATTATACTTATTCCTACTTTCCTATAACCAAAGGTTAAAGGTTATAAATCTTCTTTCACCACTATTTTCTGTCAGGAGTGGCTGGCGGAGGAGGGAGAGAACCTTGTCTGTTCTATACTTTAATATTACTACTATTCCCCACGGTATAAATTTTATATATTCTTTTTTTCATTAATAATTCCAATTTTTCTACTTCCTTCTTGGGCTTGCCTAGAGTGGATCTCAGGGTCTTTATTAGCCTGTAACTCTGTAATGCTCTCTCTCTCTCTCTCTCTCTCTCTTTCCCCTATATATATAAAACGTAAAAATTTTGAACCTTCGAAAAGTACTTGGAGTGAACCCTTATCACACTGAGGTCAGGCTCGTAGCCCTCTGCCTCCAGAGTTTGCTTGGTAAAGGAGTGAGTTGTTTTATCTTAAGCTCTTTATCTCACATAGGCAGACACATCCGGTTCATCTGGTTATTGTTCTGAGGGAAGTATCTACAGTAATTTCATTTTGGAGAAATGTCCACATCGACACCTGTAATATTCCTTATTTCCTCCCTGTCAACGATTCCGCATCAGGCATACACACACAGTCATACGTATATATATATATATATATATATATATATATATATATAATATCTATTTATACCTTGGTTAAGGGATTTGCCTTGTTATTTTTGTGTTGAATACTTTGCTTATAGTCGCACGGAACTGACATGAGCCTCTCTTTACCCACTTCTTTCGCAGGTATTGACCACAAAAGAAGCCAAAGAAACAGGGAGATAATTAAATTTTCTTTGCAAAACAACGTTTTAGTCGAAAAACTGTACGTAGCAACGAACGATTGAAAAACCTATTTTGTTTTATCCAAACGATCGCTCTGGGATGTTGTACAAACGTTTCGAACGTGTATAAAATGCTAATTTCTTCTTTCCATATATTTTCTTAAAAAAAGAAGAAAAAAGCGAAGCGCACTACAGAGAGAAAAATATTCTCCCTTTTCTTTTTTCTTTTTGGGGCCCAAGTCTCTCTCTCTCTCTCTCGCGTGGGACTTTTACTGTGTAAAACGATTAACATTTTCTTTTTCAATTAGAGAAAACGAAAATTAAAAAAAAAATAGGGTGACTTAAATATATTTAAAAAAATTTAAATCAAATTTTAATATAGATTAAAATATTATATTCTCATAGTTCCTATTGATGTATTTTTGATGTTGTTCAGATGAAAGCGGGAGGTTCTGAGACCGTCTGTATTTTGAAGATCAACTCTCGCGTGTGTGTGTGAGTGTGTGTGTGTGTGTGTGGAGCTTCTGGTAAAAGATTTTCTGAAATCGCAAATTTTTTTTTTATTATAAATATTATTATGCATTAATACTATTTAAATTGGATGTTTTTCCTTTAAAGGCTGTTAATATATATATATGAAAATTATTTCACGAAAGTAACACGTGAAAAATATTTATGATGAAAAAACCACGAAGGAAAGGAAACACAGAATGGTGCTCAAGCGTTTTCGTTCCTGAGGATGTCATTAGATGAAAGCGCTTGAGCACCATTTTGTGTTTCCTTTCCTTCGTGGTTTTTTTTCATCATAATATATATATATATATATATATAATATATATATATAATTACTTTGAACGTAAAGTTGCGGATAAATGTTCGCCGAAGAAAAAATCTAAGGAAAATATATTACAAATTTCAGTAATTATAAAATAATTTATAACCGGTTTCAAAATTTATAACCGGTTGTTTTTATAACTACTTCATACACTGTTTTTAGAGACGCACTTTTCTAAAGCAAAAAAAAAAAGTGAGAGGCAATCTCATTTTCCATCCTTTACTTATTTCCTCCAATTTACACACGACAAATGGCTGTCAGTGAGTAAATGTGAGATACTATAAATGTTTTATATATTGTTTCAATACAGTTAAAAATAGGTGCTACTGTAGTATGCGGTCTACCTACGATTGGTTAGGTTTAATCATGATATTTTCGTTAAAACTAACGAAAATATCATGACTAAACCTAACCAATCGTCAAGGGCGATTAACATTGGGATGTAAACAAGCAATTAGCAAACAAGATAAGAAACTATACTTCAAAGGTAGACCGCCGAATCGTAGGTAGACCGCATACTACAGTAGCACCTAAAAATAATAATGATTAGCCTTCGAAATAAGTAAATATATGCTTCCACGTTTTCTTAAGTGGGTAAAATCACCTTCCGATATACATTTGCATTTAGCTTTGTATTTTATCTCATTTACAGTCCTTAATAATAACTAGGTCACACTAATATGAGAAATAATGTACCCTTTTTTATATGATTTTCAGTATTGTCTTTGCTACTACACTGTATGCATACACTGTATTTGAAATCCATACATTTAAAAGCCTAAAAGGCTAAAAGCCCCCGTACAGCGATTATAATCCCACGTGATATGACGTCAAGTTTGTCTTATGCCTATATTTATCATTCTTTCGTATATAATGGATGAAGAAGCAATTAAAAATATTTTTGTCAAATTGGACTAAGGCCATTGTCATTATTTGCGCTTCTCACTTGCTATGTTATCTTTTTGGAGTAGGAGTCTTTCGCTTTAGGCTATGTCTTCCGGGGGAGGCTTCAGACTGAAACTCTGCCATGTTATCTTTGCTAATAGTTTCCCCATTGGTTGGTTACCCTTACATATAGTTTATGTTGACTTTTTTATGAAATTAATTTCAAACAGTGGAGCGCCCTTTGTTACACCGCCATTTTTCTTCATTTATTCCCTATTCTTTGAATATTAAAATATAAATAAACTCTAAACCACCATATTTATTTTATGTAAAGAGGGTTGATAAAAGTAAACAGAGAACTTCGAGTTTTTTTTCATAGTTTTTGATTTGATAATAAAAGTCAATAAATAATAACAGATTTACTGAATCAATATATTTAGAATCATGTTGCTTTCCCCTTTGTATTATGTAAAGCTGACATACGTTCTGGCATTCCATTGATGAGCTTTGGCATTTGTTCTTGAGGACAATCATCGTTGTTGTCTATTTACTCTTGTCAACCCTCCCTCTGTACAGTATATTATAACAGCACATATGAACACAATACTATGGAAAAAAAATATATATATATATATATATATTAGGGTGATGCAAAAGTGGGGGAGTAAAATTTTTTTGTTTCAAATTTTTGAGATACCCTCTCATTTGGTTTAATTTGGTGGAAAAATGATCCTGGGGAAATTGCGGGTCAAAATTCGAATATTTGGAGGTCGCGCCCGCCATTTGAAAATTTGCTGATTTCCATGACACCCAGGAGGTACAGCAAGCGTCACGTTACTTTTTTTTTGAGTGGAAGTTCCCCACGAGGCCTATCATACCACCTTCCTCTTTTCCATTTGTTCATAAAACAGATACAATACAATAGATATTTACAATAGATACATAGAATGGATATACTCGTAAATTTTACTGTTGCGTCAAAGATACGAGAGTTTTCTTAGTTTTGTCCGGAAGCTTCTTCCGATAACTTGATACAACTTGCAGTAGATATTACTTCTGTTGTTCATCATTGGTAATTAATTTGTTATAATCTTCAATCAATTTCACTCCTCTTTCAGCAATATCATTAACAACTTTCATGTGATTCACTACGTTCTTTGTAACCCAATAACTCTCATCGAGAAGCCAATCTTCTACTGGTTTGCTCAAGAACGTTGAAGACAATCCGAGTATACTGAAGAAGGACTTTGTGTTAGCAGTTACAAAATCTTCAAGCTGCTTATTGTCAATAGTTTTGATGTCTATTTGTGTCTTCTTTGGAGGATCTGGCTCCGAAGATTTTGTAAGAGCCTCCTTCATTTTTCTTTTGGTGTCAAAGCTGATTTTATCATCAAAGAAAGCCAATGCGATCAACTCTTCTGAGAGATACCACAAATGATTCTTGAATTTTTCTAAAGCAGCATTTGCTAGTTGTTCATTTGTGCTTTTGTAGCTGTGAAGATTCTTGAGAAGACTCAGATCATTTCGTGGAGCACTTGCTGCGCAGGGTGCTGAAAACCAATGCTTAATATAAATTGAAACAGAAAACCAACAAATTTCTTTTAGATTTCTTTCTTCTATTGCTGTTATTTTGAACTGACTTTTGAACATAAAGATTTTCATTGAATAAATGACTTTCGCCATCCAACGGGCTCTATGATAAGCCTCAGGCTTCCTGAATTTTATTCCAATCGTTGGAGTACCGCCAAGCAAGATGATTGTCAGTTCCAATAACTCTCTGTAATCGTCGCGAGGTTGATCTTCATTGATTTTTCTTGCTGCAAAGTTGATGATTTCCTCTTTTTCCTTTTGTGGATAATTTTCTAATTTATCGTATGAAGTTAGATTAATCTTATTCCAGTTTGTTTTGAATCTTTTGAATAACTGAATGTCAGGGCCTGATGAAGCCTGTAATGCAGGGGATACCACTGCTTCCAACATGATTTCAAGGATATGGTGTCGACAAGGACACCACAACAAATCTTTCTCCATTTTCTGTTCAATTAGGACACAAGCTCCGTTTTTACGACCTGTGTTCGATGCAGTTGTATCGAAACACATGCCTTTTACCTTATCTATTAGATTCCAATCAATGATCGCCTGATGTACTGCATTTGCAGTATCCTTTCCTGTGCCATGATCTATATTTGGCACTCCAAGCAGTTGATCTTCTCCACTGCCAGAGATTAGGACTGGCAACCGATCAACAACCTCATTCCCGGTAATGTCTTCGAGGAGTTTGCCATCCCAATGAACAATCAAGGGTTTGTCAGCTTGAAATTCTTCTTTCAAGTTTTCACTGAACTTCTTTCTTGATTTCTGTCTTGCCCTGCGAATCGATGAGTAGCTAATATTGTAATTCTCTGGATCTTTTCCAACATTTGCGATCGTTGGAAAAATTATTAAAGAGGCTGATCGGTCGCTGATCTTAGCAACATCCAATGAGGAAAGCAGATTTTCATTCATAATCTTGAATTTTTTTCTTGGAAGGCCTCTTTTGGATGTTGAGGGCACTTACAGATCTACTTCTTCTTCCGTAGATGCAGGTGAATCACTGCAGGAACTGCTGCTGCTTGCAAGAACAACTGTTTCATCAAATGCACTTGATTCATGTAACCTTTTCTTATCCATTTTTTCATGTCTCTTCGCAGCTTCCTTTCGACGTTTTTCTTCATCCTTATCAACTGCCATCATTTTACCCTTTCGACCTTCCCTTTGTAGCCGTAGAAACTCTCTATCTTCCTCAATAGTTATTAACTCGTTAGCATTTGCATGCGCAATATCAAAGAGTCCATCCAATTTTTCTTTCCATGTATTCTCTTTCTCTATTGAAAACTTCGATTTTTTTCCTTTGCTCTTCTTCAGCCCTTGCCACTCATCATACAGTTTATTTAATTTCTTCACAACATTACATTTCTGGGTTGTTGGTATTCCTGCTCTCTGCCACACTTCCAATACATCATTAACGGTTGAAGTTAATGCTTCTCTGACAGTTTCATTCTTGATATGTTTATAATTCATGAATAAGGAAATTACTTCTTTCTTTGATGGAAGCTTACTTTGATTCAATTTATCTATTTGTTGACCGATCAGCCAGATATCTGTTGAGCTCTTGATCTCATTTTTGTCACAATTAAGATAGAGGAAATAGAAGAGAAATTGAGGCGGAGAGACTCACTGATATAGCACCTCTCCTGGACACTGCCACAAGCACACTGCGATACCGATTTCCTTGAACGCTATTTGCTCATATACGCATCACCTACCACTCTGCCTGCAGCAAACCTGCACAAAACCTGCAACCTGCAACAAACCTGCAACAAAAATAAGAACAAATTCAAAAAATTTGATTTTACTCTAATTTTTTGTAATTTTCAAATTTTCAATTGGCGGGCGCGACCTCTGAATGTTTTTGTTTGAACTGGAATTTCTTACAGGGTGTTTTTGTGACAAATTGGAACAAATGAGGGGGTATCCCTAAAAATCCACGATGGTCATGATTTGTGCATCACCCTAATATATATATATATATATATATATATATATATATATATATATATATATATCAGTGGCGTGCGGTGATTTTTCGTCAAGGGGAAGCAATTCAAGCAAAAACAACAAAGATTATATAAAATAAAAATAAAACTTTAAAATACTCGTATATAATAAAAACAAAACACACATAATCATCTACTTACTTTACTTATAGGTTAATTCTATTCTTTTCTTTTTTATTAAATATATCTATTATTTCTTTGTAAAAGGCATCGGTTTTCATATTCTTAAGAAGCTTTTTCTCAATTGAGATTAAAGCTAAACTTGCAAGCCTTTCTTACCCTTGCGCATTTCTAGCGTAGTTATGTATTCGCTTTAAATGAGAGAATGACAGCAGACAGCACGTAAAGTTGCCAGATATTTCAAGAAAATTAACTATTAGATCTGGACAGCGATTTCTAAATTGCTTCCTTTTTGACATAGGGAAGGATAAAATAACGATAAATATATATTATTTTTCGCTTAACATGGCCATGGAATTTTTTAGTAGAAAAACTATAAATGAAACTTGTTGTATTCAATAAATACTACATTATTAAACATTAAATGAGTTTTTAGAATGGAAAGAAACAATTTGTAACAGTAAAAAAAAAGCGAGTCATTGGGAAAAAGGATGCATTTCGTCAATTGTTGTCCAACTCGAGATTTTTGCGTCGGCTTTCTTAAAGGTTTTTGCACGAACGGCAACCAATGTATATACTATGTATCCACCTGATTACCAATCAAATGCTATAAATAGTATAATAAAATGATTTTGTACAAATTATTAACACATATTGAACTGTTTAAACTTTAAAGTATAATACAGCATTTTCTTCTTTCTTTGAATAGGGAAGCATTGCTTCCCTTGCTTCCATGGACCGCACGCCACTGATATATATATATATATATATATATATATATAGCTTTATTTGAATTAAAATTATGAAACTTCCTGGCACGTGTTTTTATACGAAATGGCGAAAATGCCAACGTCCCTCTTTTGTGTTTCAATGATTATTCCTCATACCTTTTAAACTTGTATATAATATGCTAATAAAATTATGAAGAAAGAGTTTAAGAAGGTAAGGAATAGTATAAGGAAAAGAAAAACATTGGAGTCCTTTCACACCATGCTTACACTTATCTCGCCTGTAACGGTTGAGTGTAACGCAATCATTCATTCGATGAAAGTGTAACCTACTCGTAAATTTAATAAAAGGTAGAAGAAAAACGCTACACTGCAATTTTTGAATTATTTATAATTTTATACAAATTTAATAAGTAAACACGGAGTCATTTCCATTTCAGTTTTGCATTTTTTTCAACGCTGCAGGTCAAAGACCACCGTTCTGTTAAGTTCAATATTTATTTAAAATATATAAAATCCCCTCACGCCAAGGGGAAAGTAACCCTTTATTTAACTTTTATTTAAATTTAGATAGAAATTTATTTTAATGTCAATTGAAAGCCAAGTTTTAGCATTTTTACGTTACTGGTTTGTACAAGAGTACATATTGTACAATACATTTCAACAGTACGATTACTTCACTTAGATAACATATTGTGCAATTTCCATAAATTGAATGACATAGTTGCGGGTGACTTCAACATCAATTTGCAATCTAAGTCAATAGTAAATTTTTAAGCTTAATGAATTCTTCCTATCTCAATCATACCATTACTAAACTCACTCGAGTCTGCAACTATGATAATTGAATAACAGAATATACAATTGATAATATACTGTATTTGTAATTAGCAATGCCCTCATAAATTCTGGAATTATAAAAGCAGCAGTGATCATTATCCTACTTACATTATATACAATAAGATTGCTCAGGTTGCAGATGAAACAATTGTTAATTACAGAATATTTGCAGAGGTTAATAAAAGAAAATTTATTGGGGCTGTAGAAAATACTCTGACTGTGACGAACCTACGAATGACCCAGATCATATATTTAACCCTCTAACGCCGACTGGGTCGAATACGTACCGTTTCAAATACACGCATTTAGACTTAACCCTACAAAAACGTTCGGCGTTAAAGGGTTAAGTTCTTCTATGACTCCTTGTTTCATATTCTGAATACTTGCTTTTCTTTAATAGGAAATAAACAGTTTCGCCCTGTTGCAAGTCCATGGATCACTCCAGGAATTATCACAATAAATAACAAAGATAAATTATTCAAATTGCAATTACAAAGCAAAATTCTTAATCTACAATATACTCAGTACGAAACAAATGAATTAAAATAATCAAAATTGCAAAATATAACTATTATAACAATCACTTTTCCAAACACAAAAGGAGACATGAAAAACATATAGAAGTGCGAAATGGTGGGCGGAGGTGCGGTGTGCGGTCACCTCGGTAAAAAGGCGCGGAGGTGCGGGTGCGGAAGGTGTGCGGATTGGTCCGCACACATAGCTAAATACACTTTTTTACTTTTGTATTGTATTGTATCTTTTGTATTTGAGTAGCTGTGAATAAAGTAATATAGTATTAGTATAAAATAAAATTAAATGATATTGTATTCTAGTAATTTTCTGACCTCTCATAACAAAAAAATGACTTTATTGTATTAAAACTTTATTTTCACAATTAAATATTAAATAAAAGTTTATAAAAGTATTAATATTTAATGGAAACATATATTTCCTTGCGATAAAACTTTATATATGTAAATAGGGTGCAGGTGCGGGTGCGGTTGTGCGGATGCGCGAAAACTTAGAGGTGTGCGGAAGTGCGGATGCGGAAGAGGCTAAAGTGCGGGTGCGGAAGTGCGGGTGCGAACCTCCCATTTGGTGTGCGGTTGCCCAGCATTGTCTAAGACAACCATAAACGGTCTTATCGGGAACCAAATTAAGGAAATTCAACAGAGAAGCTAAATGTTGGTAATAAGGAAATTACTGATGATATTTCTATTGCGAACTCTTTAAATAACTATTTTACTTTGATAGCTGATAAGTTTCTTTCACAGTTACTAAATAATGATTATTCACCGTTAGACTACATGCCATCCAACCTACTAAATTCATTTTCTTTTGTTCCTGCTACCTCCACTGACGTCCAGAATATTATTGATAAATTGAAAAATACAAAAAATAACATTCATAACATTCCTGTACTTATAATGAAGCTTGTTAAACATAAAATATTCGTAACTTAGGTTAAAATTATAAACCAAAGTATTCCCAAAGAAATATTCCCATCAATGCTACAATTTGGTTGCATAACACCCCTGTTTAAAGGAGGGTATTACAGGTCGGTGTTCATTATCTGTATTCAGTAAAATTTAAAAAAATAAAATTGTAAAAATTGGAATGTACCAATTTTTAGAAACATACAATTTATTATATCCAAATAAATATGGCTTTCGTAAACAAAACACACAAAAACAAACAAACTGGAAATGGCTATTTTAAATCTTTGAAAAGTGCAAATGCCACTGAAGAGAAAGAAATAATGATTTCTATATTGGTGTAATAGACCATAATACTCTACTTAAAAATTATATTGTTATGACTTTAGAAGAGGTATCACTGATAGCATAACGCATAGCATAAAGTTATTTGTCCAGTAGATATCAATATCAGTAGATATCAATTTGTATCAGTAAAAAAGGTTTGCTCAACTAAGACGATTGTTAATATGGTGTACACCAGAGTTCAATCTTGGGTCTACTATTACTTTTATTATATATAGGGTGTCTCAAAGGTCCCTGTGCACCTATACATATATATTCTCTGAATAATACTTATCGTATTATTCAGAGATTATATATATGTAGGTGCACAGGGACTTTTGAGACCCCTGTTTAAATGGTCTTCCACGCTCTTCTGATATATTTAATGTTTGCAGATGATACAACTGTGTCTTTATTTTTCAAAGATATTATTTCAGTTAAAGACATATTTAAAACAATATTTAACATATTTAAACATATTTAAATCAATGTAATGAAATGGCTGCCCTCCAATAAACTCTTCCTAAATACTAATAAAACAAATTTCATGATTTTTACTAATAAACAAAGTGTGTATCTTGATGAGGGTAAATGTTGATGAAATCACTGTAAAAGAACACACTGTAACAAAATTTCTTTGTGTAATGCTAGATAAGAATTTGCAGTGAAATGACTAAATTATATCTCAAAAAAGATTTCAAGGAGCGTTGCTATAATGTTTAAACTTAGACACGTACTCCCTAAAGAAGTTTTATTAACTCTGTATCACTCTGTTCTTCCTTATACAGGGTGTTCGGAAAGTCACTGTGCACTTATATTTATTTAATAGCATACAATAGTATAACATTGCATATATGATAGAGGTTATGGATGGGACCATCAGAACTTATAAAACGTGTTGAAAGTGATGTCTTATTTTATTTTGAAACACCCTTGTCAGTTCTTTTGAAATGGACCTTATGTACGCAGTTATTGCAGTTTTCAGGTCATCAAGCGTGAGTGGACGATCTCGATTATATAAGTGCACAGTGACTTTCCGAACACCCTGTATAACGTACTGCACCCTTGTAGGGAGAAATTCCGCTAGCAATGTTTTAAACAGTATCTTTGTCATCCATAATCGAGCAATAAGGTTACCTGTTGCTGATTCCCATGATCATTCAAGTACATTCTTTAAAACTTCTAAAGCTCAAAAAATGTAATCAGACTGATAAATTTTAATTTCGTTTACGAGTGTAAGAACAAAATCATTAACTTACAATGAGTAAATAAATATTGTGTAACTTATCAAGAAATCCACTTATATCAGACTAGAAATAGATCAAAGCACGTTATTCTTCAGTTGAGATTGTCTTCATTTCAAATATTACTTATTTTCATTGGACTGAAACCATGGAATGATTTAAATGCTGATATAAGAAATATTTAGAACGTAAATTCGTTTTAAAACAAATTGAAATCTCGATTAATAATGGAATACTAATAAAAATCTAAGATAAAATGCACATTACTGTATTATTTGTTCATTTCTTATGTATAACATTCAATTTTTTTTTATGATATTGGTACCCAAGGACGTCCACAGGCATAGGCACACTAGGCACGAGCCTACAGTTAATATTTTAAATGAACTATAATAATGAATGGATTGTGTAAATAAATTGTGTGTTAGCAACTTTATAATAATAATTATTAGTTTAAATTATTCCTTAGTGTTTTATTATAATTACAGCCAATATTTATGTGATGCCATATAGTGAGTTTGAGTGTGAAGCATGAATAAAGTGTGTTATCGTATTTACTGTTGTTTTCAGTATCTGAATTATGATACCCTGTGGCAAAAATAACGAGTTAGTGATAGATATTAATCATAATTGGTAAACAGTAAATGGTAGTTATATATTTTGTACTTTGGTTGTGCCTATTACAGACATATCAACTCTCACCGATTTTCCATTGAGACTCATGATTTTAAGTCTCAAACTCTCATATGTGAAATATGTTTCCAGTTATCAAAATCAGGCACAGGCAAAAATCAGGCAAAATCTCACGGATTTTCATACTTCAAGGTTGACGTCTCTGCTATAATGGCCTGTTACTGCAGAGATGTCAACCTTGAAGTATGAAAATCCGTGAGATTTCTCAATGTGGCTGATTTTGATAACTGAAACATACCCCACATAAGGGAGTTTGAGACATTCTCCCCCGATTTTATTATTATATTATTATTATTATTATTATTATTATTATTATTATTATTAATGAGACCGTGAGATAGACTTAAAATCCGTGACAGTTGACAAACTTGACATGTCTGTGTTAGGCTGCTGCCGATCTTGGTAACATATCTTCAAGAAATGACTTTGTAATATTGTAATATTTATTTTATAAATAAATTTATAAATATAAATAAATAAAAAATAAATACCTTCACAATAACTTTAATGACGTCACAGTGACTCAAATTCATTGTCTAATTTTCAACTATCAGTTCGTTTATGTATTTTAAATTAATTAATACTTCTTATTCATGGTGTATATACACTATTAATCATAACGATGAAGTGATGTTTTATCGTTAATTACTCCGAGATCCCAGTAAAGCCTAAAGCTTAAGGGTCAAATTAAATAAAATAAATGGTCCAATTTCAAAATTATTTAGTTTATGTTAAAATTACTGTAACGAAAAATTTGTAAAATCGTATTTATTGTCTATCATGTTAGACTGGTTGGAGGAATAGTCTGATCTTTTACAAAGTGCTGTACTCATTGTAGGAGGATTTATGAACAAGCATAACAGTCACCATTGGGCTGCTGCTGATCTTTGCATAATTACTGAGAGAAGTCTAAGTCGTCCCAGAATCACGGTCTGGTGTGCGATAACGACAAATCAGCTCAATGGGCCGTTACGGCCGTACATTCTTCGGGTAACAATGAGCTCAGTAAAATATGCCGATACAAAAGGGGAATTTGTGTTTTATGAATTATCTAAGTGGAATTCATGCAAGAAAGAGTCCCACCCCATTTTGCCGATGATGTGCGTAACCGGCTGGACGATTAGTTTCCCACACTTTCCCAACCATTGGATTGGCATAGAGAACAAATAGAATAGAGAGCCAAAGAGTCCAGCTCCCATCCCCTTAGATTTCTCTTTTTGGGGATGGACCAAAGAAAACGCTTCCCAAAGAAAACACGGGATCCAAACCAGCTTAAAAAAACATCACAGAAGTGTTGAGCAATGTACTACAGGAATACCTTAGGCGCTTTGTCGAAAATGTGGCTTTGCGTCTCAGAAAATGTGCGGAAAAGGAGTGTTTTGTGAAACAAAATTAAAATAGTTTTAAAGTGATATGTAATTTAATTTTCATTCTACTAATGTGTGTGTGTGTGTGTGTGTGTGTGTTGCAGGTTACGCGGGAACAGCATGATTAATTCCTTAGCTATATGAACTTCCGTACGAGGTAAATGCGCACATATATACTGTAACTTTATACTATCTCATGCTAAACATAAAATGTTCGAAATTTTTAAAAGCTACTGGCCATCCCACATTGTATTCCCAATTAGGTTCCTTTGAATTGGAAAACAACCCTGCAATGATAACTCCACTTTATTACCTGAGCTTAATAGGTACGGCTGCATTTTAGGATTCGCGCTCTTTATACAAAATGAAAGAGCTGCAAACGTTACTGTCATGATTTTCAGTGTTATTCTCATTAGTTTATAAATTCTATTTTCGGAGCAAATGTAGTTTACGTTCTCCTGACGCAAAAGGGGACACAAACTACACTAGGTCAAAGTTGGGGGAACGTAAACTACATTAGGATCTTTAGGAGACATTTTTTAAATGAATTCATCAAATAAAACGGATCACCTGAAGATCAGGGCCCCCAGCCTTCTTTAGTTAACTAACAAAAATATTACGACCTAACCTAACCAGTCGTTAGGTTAACTGTACGCCCTTGACGAATGTTTAGGTTAGGTCGTGATATTTTCGTTAGTTAGCCTTATAAAGCCAACAAAGAAGGCTGGGGGCCCTGAGCTTCAGGTGATCTGTTAAACTAACGAATATATTACGACTTAACCTAACCAATCGTCAATATATATATATATATATATATATATATATATATATATACACACTGTATATATAAATATATATATATATACACACACACACACACATTTTTATATATACACACAGGAGATAACAGAAAATACCAGAAAAAATAACTGCCTGGATCTGGTATTCACGAATAACACGAACTTGATTGCTGATATAAAAATAACCCCAACCATTATCTCAGACCACAACTTAATCGAGATATCAACAAATATGATGGCAGCATTAGAAGACAATACACATATTGTGGAAAGAAGTAAATTCGGGGCCTTTAACTTAAACTCGAAGACTATAAATTGGGAAGCAATCAGATCGCACATGGCCCAAATAGAATGGAGAACAATTTTCGAGAATAAAGCAACGGAAGAAATGCTAACAACTTTGGAGGAAAAAACGCTGAGAATTTTAGAAAAATATACTCCGAAATCACAGCCAAAAGGAAAGAGGAGCTGGCTAGAAAGGCAAAAGAGAAGACTATTCCGCAAAAGAAGAGAGTGGAGGCGAAGTTAGGAAACTGCGGAGATAATGGCAGGAAAATAATAAAAGAAAAACTGGAGGGTATCGATAGGGAAATACAAGCCCTGATTAAGGACCATACAGAGAGGGAAGAGGAAAAGGCGGTAGAAGCAATAAAGGAAAATCCAAAATACTTCTATAGCTATGTAAAAAGGAAAACAAAAACGCGCGCCGCTATTGGGCCCTTAAGGACGGGAAATAATGAACTAACCGACGATCCAAAAGAAATATCTGATACATTGAGAGCTCAATATGAATCAGTTTTCAGTACCCCAAAAAGTGACAAAGCGATACCTGACATAAATGCATTCTTTGAAGAGGAATTGCAAGGAGAGTATATAACAGATTTTGAGTTTACACCAGAAGATGTAGCGAGAGCTATAGAACAAATGAAACTACATTCAGCTGCAGGTCCGGACAATTGGAACGCATTATTGATTAAAAACTGTAAAAATGAAATAGCTACACCTTTATACTGGATATGGAGAAGATCCCTAGACACTGGGGAAATACCGAGCATCTTGAAAAGAGCAAACATTGTCCCTATATATAAAGGAGGGGACAGATCTCAAGCAAAGAACTATAGACCAGTGTCATTGACGTCCCACCTCACCAAAGTATTTGAAAGAATAGTTAGAGAGAAAATTTATGATTTCCTGGAGACACGGGAAAGATTCAACGAAAATCAGCATGGATTCCGATCAGGTAGATCATGCCTATCACAACTAATAGAGCACTACAACAATATCCTAGATGCATTGGAAGGCAATGACAACTACGATGTTATATACACAGATTTTGCTAAAGCTTTCGATAAATGTGACCATGGTATAATAGGACATAAAATTAAAGACATGGGAATAACAGGCAAAGTGGGAAAATGGATCTACAACTTCCTTAGTGATCGTCTGCAGGTCGTCAAAATTCAAGGTATATCATCATCAGAATCGGAAGTACGCAGCTCAGTACCACAAGGGACAGTACTGGCCCCACTCCTGTTCATTATCATGCTAACAGACATAGACAGCGGAGTAAACAGCAATAGTATAGTAACATCCTTTGCAGACGATACAAAGATCAGCAGAAAAATCAGCGATGTACATGACGTGGAGGCCTTGCAGAGGGACACGAACAAAATATACAAATGGTCAGAAGACAACAACATGTCATTCAACGCCGAGAAATTTCAGCTCTTGAGATATGGTAGAAAAGAAGAACTTAAACAGACTGCATATTATGCTCCAGATAGACAGGAAATTCAGAGAAGCATGAAAGCGATTGATCTCGGGATAATAATGACAGATGATGCGAAATTCGAAACACAAATCAGATAGCGATAAATAAAGCAAAAAGAGTCGCCGGACAGGTTCTAAGAACGTTCAAGAGAAGGGACAGGACAGTAATGATTCCCCTGCTAAAAACACTGATTATACCAAAACTTGAATACTGCTCAGTTTTGACGTCCCCATATAAAAAGGAAGAAACTAATAAACTAGAAGAAACGCAAAGGCATTTCACAGCCAAGATTGATGGCTGCAAAGAATTCAACTACTGGGAAAGACTACGTAAACTAAATCTGTACTCACTGGAAAGAAGAAGAGAGAGGTACATCATAATCTACATATGGAAAATGATCGAGAAACTGGTACCAAACCTAAAACTAAACCCAATTACCATTCAAACAACACTGGAAAATAGGAAAGGCAGAATGTGTAGTGTTCCCAAATTAAAAGCACGACAAGGGACCTCCTCAACCCTGAAGGAAAATAGCTTGGTTGTCAGGGGGCCAAGACTTTTCAACCAGCTTCCTAAGGACCTCAGAAACGTAACGGGGGTCAAAGTTGAAGTCTTCAAGAAAAGACTGGATGCCTGGCTCAGGACAGTACCAGATGAGCCGGGCGTGCCTGGCTATGTACGGTGGAGAGCGCAAGAAAGTAACTTGCTCCTCCACCAGGCCAGACCTAGAGGCGGGGCCACCAGCTTGACCTCCGTGTGAAAAGAGACCAACACACGAAACAACATAAGGTTCATAAGGTAAGGTATATATATATATATATATATAATATATATATATATATATATATATTGACGATTGGTTAGGTTAGGTCGTAATATTTTCGCTAGTTTTAACGTTTTATTTGATTAGGTATACGCGGACAAAGTTGGAAAACGCAAATTACACTAGGATAATATAAGGGAACATAAACTACACTTGGCACCACAGGGGACGTAAACTACACTTGTTCCCCCTATTTTATATACTGAATAACTTATTTCTAAATTATATTAATAATTCATTAGAAATAATTATGTGAGAAGAGTATCGAGCCTCAGCAGTACCAGTATAGAAAATCGTATCATAATGATGGGGGTAGTTTTTAATTTTGATAGCAACACTTATTTTCAAAGAGCTGCCAATTGAATGCAAATATATATTGGAATATTTTGCAGTTTAGCAAGACCTTTTTTTGGATCAAGTAAAGATAAGCACCCTCAGCCTTCTTTAATTAGCCTTATAAGGCTAACTAACGAAAATATCACGACCTAACCTAACCAATCGTCAAGGGCGTACAGTTGACTTAACGATTGGTTAGGTTAGGTTGTGATATTTTCGTTAGTTAGCCTTATAAGGCTAATTAAAGAAGGCTGGGGGTGCTTATCTTTACTTGATCCCTTTTTTTTTTTAGCTTTATGATCTTTACGTTGTTCACAAACTAGAAGCTCGTGAGGTAGATAAATAGCTTTGTTGGAAGTGTATATCGTGTACACTTTTTCTTATATGTTCCTGTTTCAATAGGTAATATTTAAAGATTTTTTTTTATATATTATAATTCTATTTTAGCCTAAACTTTAGGTAAACTTTCCTATTTTTACTATCTTTACAACAGCGTTAACAAACAGACAAAATATAACTCTTCGTTTAAAAGGCGTCGTCGTCGCCATAGTTTAATTAAAACCATACATTTTCCATAATTTTTTCTTCTGGGAACTTTTTACTGAATATACTATATAAAAGTAATAGCCAAAATCATGGTTAAAATCATGATTTAATGATAAACGCTTCGGGAAAAAGTATCCCATCATCAATATCAATTCATAACTGGAATTAAAATTTATAAAACATATTTAATTACAGAACTAAACAATTTAAAAAACTAAAACTAAAAAAACTTTAAAAAACACAAAAAATGTTTAATTCTGTAATTAAATTTGCTTTTGAATTTTAATTCCATTTATATACTGATACTGATGATGGGATACTTTCCCGAAAGGTTTATAATTAAATCATGATTTTAAACATTGCTTGGAGCTATTGAAGAATAGGGACCCCAGCCTTCTTTAGTTAGCTTTATAAGGCCAACTAAAGAAATATAATGACCTAACCTAACCAATCGTCAAGGGCGTACAGTTAACCTAACGATTGGTTAGGTTAGGTCGTGATATTTTCGTTAGTTAGCCCTATAAGCCTAACTAAAGAAGGCTGGGGTTCCTATTCTTCAATAGCTCCCATTGCTTTTCCTATTACTTTCATATTCCGATTGAGATTTCCAAGGAATTTATAGTATATGAGTTATCTTACATGCAGAAATAGTAACTGTTTGTTACTCTCAATTAGGCTGGCATCTGATGCAAATAGTTAATTTAACCACTTAGATTTGTTATTTTAAACGGTTAATACAATCATCGTATGATTGAAGTAATTATTTGGGATCACCTGAAGATCAGGGCCCCAGCCTCTTCTTAGTTAGCTTTATAAGGCTAACTAACGAAAATATCACGACCTAACCAAACCATTCTTCAAGGGCGTATAGTTGACCTAACGAGTGGTTAGGTTAAATCGTGATATTTTCGTTAGTTAGCCTTATAAGGCTAACTAAAGAAGGCTGGGGGCACCCCTGATCTTCAGGTGATCCATTATTTGGATTGACTAATAATTAATAATCATGTACTTGGTCATATTAAGTATTTTTCTGCATACATAATTTACATTAATTTAATTCAATTTACATTTTATTTCCTAGTGTGAAAAGCAAAATACACATACAGAAATGTATTTACATTTCGCATATATACCTCTGAAAAAAAAGTAATTCCTCCGAGAGCCTCTGGCATTCATTGCTCCTGGAAACTCAAAATTTTTTATTCCTTGTTAATATCTTAATTTATGCACTTTACGTACGTTGTTCGAAATTCGACAAATTGCGTACAAGAAAATTTGGGCGAAGGGGGGGAAGGGGGGGGGGGGTACAAAAAAAAAATTTGAGCAAAAAAATATTGGTGTACAGGAGTAACCACAATATAATTAATTTTACTTTGTAATTGGGATATTTAATTTTATCAAGATGAATTTTAAGTCTTCAAAAGTACTGAACATTTAGAGTAGAAAATAATTTTCATTTTTTAACTTATAAATACAAAAAATTGTAATTTTAATTAAATTGATTTTAATAGTTCCAAGTAATTTTAACTATTGGTTCACCTGTAAGATCAGGACCCCGGGGAAAACTATTAAAAATGTTATTATTTTATGACATTATTAATTTTCAAGAAATAATTATATTAAAAATTATTACGAGGGTCATTAAAAATTAATAAAATATATTACATTAGATTAAACAATAATTTTATTCTATATTATTTCTCCAGTAATAAAAATATAATTTCCATCTATAATGAACATAAACAGTACATATGTACAGTCGACTTTAAAAATAGAGTTGCACTTTTGTTATTGTAATACTGGAGTAAAAGTCTAAAACTATTTTTGGAGCGGACTGTACACTTATATATATATATATATATATATATTTTGATGTATCATATAATTATAGGCTGTACATAAAAATATAACGTACTGGAGTAAAAGTCTAAAACTATATTTGGAGCGGACTGTACACTTATATATATATATATATATATATATATATATATATATATATATATATATCTATATATATATATATTGATGTATCATAAGCACACCGGACAAAAAATTAGTCACCCCTAATAGCACCGATAGTAGGAAGTTCAAGGTCACACAGAGGGCGCTGATGTAGCATTGGTAAGTGACAAGTAGCGGTGACGTAGCACACAGGATCAGATCTGTCTCGTGAGGTGGTGAAGAACAAAGTGTGTGTTGGATATAGTCTGCAAAATGGGTCGTGAGGCAGACGTTACTCAGTGGCAAAAAGGAGCCATCGTGTTTGGCAGAGCCCACGGACACAAAATGTCTGAAGTAGCCCAATTTGTTGGTGTGTCAACGCGTACTGTCCAGCGAGTTTACAAAGAGTGGTGTAGTTTCGCAATCAACTGACAATCGACGGCGTAACTGTGGCCGGAAAACAATTCTCGACAATAGGGGCCGCCGCCATGTTTCTCGTCTAGTAACTGCAAATCGTTTTCAAACCAGAGAACAATTGCTCCAAGAAACCAATGAGGTTCTCCAGCGACCAATTTCCGAACGGACATTGCGACGAGAACTGCATGCGATGGACATCTGGAGCAGGGTACCACGGAAGAGGCCGCTGTTAACAGCAAGTCACAAATTGGCACGTTATAAATGGGCTCAGAGGCACAAAAACTGGACTGCGGCAGATTGGAAACGTGTAATTTGGTCCGATGAGTCCCGTTTTTGTTTGTTCTCCAATGATGGGAGGCGACGAGTACATCGCAGGTCCAATGAAGCCTTTAATCCTGAATGCGTCGAAGGTGTTGTTCAGGCTGGAAACAGAAAGTGAAGCGCAGGAATAGACACCCACGGACTCTGGCGGAACTTCGGGACCGGCTGATGAACGAGTGGCAGCAAATCGATGTTCAGTACATGCACAACCTCGTAGAGTCTCTGCCTCGCCGGATTCGTGCGGTTATCAAGGCCAGAGGCCGTCACACGTTATTAGGTACATTCTACCTAGGTACTATAACGTACTGGAGTAAAAGTCTAAAACTATTTTGGAGCGGACTGTACACTTATATATATATATATATATATATATATATATATATATATATATATATATATATATATATATATATATATATATATATATATTTTGATGTATCATATATAGGCTGCATATAAAAATATAACGTACTGGAGTAAAAGTCTAAACTATTTTTGGAGCGGACTGTACACTTATATATATATATATATATATATATAATATATATATATATATATATATTATATATATATATATATTATTAATATATAATATATATTTTTGATGTATCATATATAGGCTGTATATAAAAATATAACGTACATATATGCTATACGATGTCTCGTATTGATTTTATAAAAATAACATTCCTAACTTTTGTAAAAGTTAAGACTTCACCTCAGTAATGCATAACTTTAATAGTTGAATTATTTCCTGAATTTCTTGAATAAAGACAAAGGCTACTTTTAACAAAGGCCATCTAAGTATTCCAGGGCATTTCGAATATAAAAGTACGATTAAATAATGTACGCATAGGGAGTCCATTAAACTTCTTTACTAATTTTAACTTAGGTCGTAAGTTATAATATATTAGGAGAATAGACGTAATATGAATTGAATAGATTCAGTTTATATATATATATATATATTATATATATATATATATATATTATATATACACACACACACACACACACACACACACACACACACTATATATATATAAGCCGCTAAGCAAAGGGGATGTGAATAAGGAACAGTTTGAACCTTTATAATATGGTTACAGAAATAAATGTAATTCTGAGCAGGTTTTCTTTTTGTCTTGAGGAGAGGCCAAGGGCAAACGCCCGCAAAAAATGCTCACTCCTCCCCATAGAAGGAGAAGGAGAGAACCGAAATCAAGGTTTAGAGTTTTTGAAATGCTTGGACACTGCGTTTGAAAGAGTGGAGGTCATCGGAACCACTTTTTCTACGACTCTCCCTCTAAATTACAAATTTCATTTGGCAAACAGGACAAAACGCATACGCAAACAGAGCAATAAAGATTTATGTATACATAAAACATAAAATTTTTAATTGGCCGTGCATCAAATTTCTAATAATTCTTTAAATATAAACATGTGTTCCTAAATAATATTTGTCATATGGACTATAGTCTGCCAATAAACCTTTTCATTTTCATTTCATAAACGGTGTCAAACATGTCAAATGAGTGAACGGGAAACAAAGTTTGCCGCGGTCAGGACGAGAGAGAGGGGTTGGGAAGTTGGAAGGTAAGAGTTAAGGAAAAGAAATGCCAACGGGACCCATTTCTCCGATCTTTAGAAAGATATTAGAGAAGGCAGAAATTAGATGTATCACGGGCAACTTCACAAAATAAATATTAAAGGGTGATTCGCTCGATGGTAGCTGCCAGAGTATCGCTAATACGATACCCTGGGGCTACCAGCGAGTGAATCACCGTGCAGCAAGCAGTTACTCAATATACCACGAGAAGTATATACGCGGAATCACCCTAAGTTTTTGCACAGAGAGAGATGTAAATTTAGCGCAATGACGCTCAAAAACTTTACAGTCGAGTGGAAGAATCAGAACTTTACAAGCGTGTCCACTCCCCACAACACCTGTACACTGGTATAATATATATATATATATAATATATATATATATATATATATAAAGAATGAAAAACTGGCCAAGTTTTTCTGCCTCATCATGTACTATATACACACACACAATATACACTGTATATAATTATGAATATTTTTATATCAAAAGCGTTTACTGCTATTAAGGTGGTGACTGGTAATTCATTATTCAGAAGTAATAGTTTTCCTGATTTTGTTTTACGTTAGACTACGTTAATTAATTAAGGTAATAAATAACTAAATGCCAGGTAAGAATTTTAAAAAATGGAGAAAGTTTGTT
Organism: Bathynomus jamesi; assembly: GCA_023014485.1. Classification (NCBI taxonomy): domain Eukaryota; kingdom Metazoa; phylum Arthropoda; class Malacostraca; order Isopoda; family Cirolanidae; genus Bathynomus; species Bathynomus jamesi. The sequence goes on from JAJOZX010002602.1 coordinate 396,088, forward strand.
ACTTTTTGTCTTTATAGCGCAGAAAAGTTGTTTAAATGTAACCTTCTCTTAAAAGTTATGGAATTTTCCAAGCCAGTCTGAGACAGAGAGAGGGGGAAAATAGTGAAGAGCCCGCTTTGTTTAATTCATTCGTTCCGACAATGGTCTTCAAATGATGCAGGAGTAAGCACTTGCACTTTACCTTATATGATAACTATGAATTATACTATATATATATATATATATATATATATATACAAGACCAAAAATTGGGAAGAAATCAGATCACACATGGCCCAAATAGAGTGGAGAACAGTTTTAGAGAATAAAACAACTGAGGAAATGCTAACAACCTTGGAAAAAAAGGCACTGAGAATTTTGGAAAAATATGCTCCGAAAGCACAGCCAAAGGGAAAGAGGAACTGGCTAGAGAGGCAAAAGAGAAGAATATTCCGCAAAAGAAAGAGAGTAGCGACGAAGTTAGCAAATTGCGGAGACAGCAATGCCAGGAAAGTAATACAATAAAAAATGGAGAGTATCGATAGGGAAATACAAACTCTGATAAAGGGCCATACAGAGATGGAAGAGGAAAAGACGGTACAAGCAATAAAGGAAAATCCAAAATACTTCTACAGCTATGCGAAAAGGAAAACAAAAACGCGCGCTACTATCGGGCCCTTAAGGAAAGGAAATAATGAACTAACAGACGATCTGAAAGAAATATCTGAAACATTGAGAGTCAGTATGAATCGGTCTTCAGTACCCCAAACAGTGACAAAGCGATACCTGACAAAGATGCATTCTTCGAAGAGAAATTGCAAGGAGAATGTATAACAGACTTTGATTTTACTCCAGATGATGTAGCGAGAACTATAGGACAAATTAAATTACATTCAGCTGCAGGTCCGGACAAATGGAACGCACTATTAATTAAAAACTGTAAAAATGAAATTGCTACACCCTTATATTGGATATGGAGATCCCTCGACACTGGGGAAATACTGAGCATCTTGAAAAGAACAAACATTGTTCCTACATATAAAGGCGGGGATAGATCTCAAGCCAAGAACTATAGACCATTGTCATTGACGTCCCACCTCACGAAAATATTTGAAAAAATAGCCAGAGCGTAAATCCATGACTTCTTGGAGACTGAAAAAATTCAACGAAAATCAGCACTAATTCCGATCGGGAAGATCATGCCTATCACAACTTATACAGTATTATAACAATATCCTGGGTGCTCTTGAAGGTAATGAAAACTATGATGTCATATACACGGATTTTGCTAAAGCTTTCGACAAGTGCGATTATGGTATAATAGCACATAAAATGAAACATATAGGAATGACAGGCAAAGTGGGGAAATGGGTCTACAACTTCCTCAGACAACGACTACAGGTCGTCAAAATTCAAGGTGTATCATCATCAGAATCAGAAGTACGTAGCTCAGTACCACAACGTACAGTACTGGCCCCACTCCTGTTCATTATCATGCTAACAGACCTGGACAGCGGAGTAAACAGCAACAGTATAGTAACATCATTTACGGACGATGCAAAGATCAGCAAAAAAATCAGCGATGCAAATGAAGTGGAGGCCTTTCAGATGGACACAAACAAAATATACAAATGGTCAGAAGACAACAATATGACATTTAACACCGAGAAAGTTCAGCTCTTGAGATATGGTAGAATGAGGAAATTAAACAGACACCATATTATGCTCTAGATAAACAGGTAATTCAGGAGAGCACAAAAGCGGTCGACTCGTGGGTAATAATGACCGATGATGCCAAATTCGAGAGACAAAATCAGATAGCATTAAACAAAGCAAAAAGAGTCGCGGGACAGGTACTAAGAACCTTTCAAAAGGAGGGACAAGACAGTAATGATTCCCCTGCTGAGAACACTGATCATACCAAAACTTGAATACTGCTCAGTTTTGACGTCCCCATATAAAAATGAAGAAATTAATAAACTAGAAGAAACGCAGAAACATTTCACAGCCAAGAGTGATGGCTGCAAAGAACTCAATTACTGGGAAAGACTACGTAAACTAAATCTGTACTCCCTGGAAAGAAGAAGAGAGAGGTATACCATAATCGACATATGGAAAATGATCGAAAAACTGGTACCAAACCTCAAACTAAACCCAATTACCATTCAAACAACGCTGGAAAATAGGAAAGGCAGAATGTTTTAGTGTTTCCAAATTAAAGCCCCGACAAGCGATCTCCTCAACACTGAAGGAAAATATCTTGGTTGTCAGGGGGCCATGACTTTTTAACCAGGTTCCTAAGGACCTCAGAAACGTTACGGGGGTCAAAGTTGAAGTCTTCAAGAGAAGACTAGATGCCTGGCTCAGGACGGTACCAGATCTATAGATCTACAGAAGCTAAGGCTAACAAAGACCCTAAGATCCACTCTAACGTTAGCCCGAGAGAAAGAAGAGAGTAGGGGGTTAAAAGAAGAGAATAAGGGGTTAAGTAAGTAGCAAAACCTCTCATTTATGGGTTAACATTCATTCAGAAAAAGAGAGAGAAAGCCTCACCATCATCATCCGCCGGTCACTGCCGACAAGTCGGAAAAATAGTCGAAGAGAATAGGAAAGGGGTGAAAGATGAAAAGAAGTAAAATAAGAACGCTTACAAACCATGCAAACACACTCTTAACTCATACACAGTCTTAACTCTGTCATACCATGCAAACTACAGACATGCAAGTTTAGAGAGGATAAGAAAAGAGAAAAAAACTATGAAGAGTATAATAAAAAGTGGGTTAGTTTACGCTACGAGCTACATCTAAGTTCGTGTTAGTCTAATTTTTTCAATATAATTTTGTTGCTGGCATATCACACGCTGGCATGTCACAAGCTGGCATTACTCGTCAACAGACTTAAACCTCGACCATTACCCCTAGAGCTCCTGTTGCTAATTGTTTTATTTTAAACGACGTTAATATTTTTAAAATACCCATCTAAACGGTTTTTAAACATATTAAACTCTTTAATCCTATCTTCGTAAGACTTGTTGCGTAGTGACGGAATTAGTTTCGAGGCGCGTCGCTGAACCCTTTCTAACCTATCAATATCCTCACGCAAATACGAGCACCAAAACTGAACGGCATATTCTAAGTGAGGCCTGACACAACACATAGCTGGTGTACCTGGCTATGTGCGGTGGATAGCGCAAGAGAGCAACTTGCTCCTTCACCAAGCCAGGCCTAGAGGCGGGGCCACCAGCTTGACCTTCGTGTGAAGAGAGACCAACGCTCGGAACCGCAAGAAGGTTAACGAGGTTATATATAATATATATATATATACAGGGCGTCCCAAAAAAATGTATACACACTTTAAATACTTATAAAGGCAGTGTTTATTAAAATACATTTCATTTTCAAAATGTAATAGAATCTACAGACATTATTTAATTGTTTTGTCAACGCCTGTTTTCAAACTGACGTCCGTTCTGGTCCAGGCACTGCTGATAACGCGAAGCAATGGAATCGCAAACATCACGAAACATTTCGTTTGGTATTTGTGTGCATTCTCGTTCAATGGCTGCTCTCAATTCAGCGACTGTTGCAGGTTTTATAGCGTAGACTTTGTCTTTTAAGTATCCCCATAAAAAAAAGTCTAGTGGTGTGAGGTCTGGTGAACGCGGAGGGTATTCTACGAAACCCCTTCGTCCAATCCACATCCACATCGTGCCAAGTACCACTCGCAATACTCCACTCTTCGGTCCGGATCATCTTCATTAATAGCATGGACTAATCTTGGAATGTAACTTTTCCATTGACAGCGCTTCAAAATGCGTTGGACAGACGATTCTGAAATTCCTACCTCACGACTCGCTTGCCGCACAGATTTTCTTGGACTTTGGTGATACGTTTCCAGTACTCTTTCTTGCTTTGTGGGGCTTGTCGATGTCCGTGGTCTTCCGGAACGCTTCTTGTGGACATTCTGAACAGTTCCATCGGCTTCAAACGTATCTCTAATTCGAGTGATGGTAAGTCGCGTTGGTGGATCTGTTTGAAACTCCCTCCTAAACTGTCTTTGCACTTCAACTGCGTTTTCACACTTCCAGTAGCATTTTAGAATGAATTTCCTTTGTTCAAAGCTTAGTCTGACTGCCATTATTAATTCTAATGGGTTTAACTTGGAAAGAAAGAAACATCAATTGAGCTATCAGCTGTTAAAGTGTGTATACATTTTTTTGGGACGCCCTGTATATATATATATATGGAGAGAAGAGAGAGAGAGAGAGAGAGAGAGAGAGAGAGAGAGAGAGAGAGAGAGAGAGAGACTGTATTAATAATATTCAATGAGGAGGACCAGAAATTGACGCAACACTCAATCCAGACTCATGGGGTGCATTGCTATATACGTAGTTGGTTAAAAATAAAAATCCAGATTGGAATCAATGTAGTGATGTGTATTGTTCTAGAAACAAATACGAACGTATGCACATGTGCTCCATACCGTACAAAACTTTAGAGTTGATACGTTGCACAAGAAGGTCGACAGGTACCGATGTCGACAGTGAAGATGTTGCAGTTCGAACAGTGTGCTAATGTAAAGTGTGGTCAGAAATAGGGAACATAGCTGCACAGACACCATATGCTCCGACAAGTATGTGGAGAAGCTGCAATGTCACGGGCGAAGGTATTTGAATGGCATCGACGATTCAAAGAAGGGCGCGTGTGTCCTAGGAAGAAGAACCCCGCTTATCTTCATCACGGACACCAGAAGTAATTAAAGAAGTGAGGGAAGTGGCTCGTGCAGATCGCCGCCAAGGTGTTTGCGAACTTGTAACTGCTACATACATCTTTGTCGGGTCATGTCACGCTGTGCTAAGTGAGGATCTTAACAAGCATTGCGTGTGACAACGCATCGTGCCACGATTCCTCACAAATGTCCAACGTCAGAAAAGAGATCCTAATCTGCTAAAGATGTGTTTTGGGGGTTGTTTGGGTTGTTTAACCGCCGCCTATCCATACCCAATGTCGCTTAACTTCGCTGATCAACGAGAAGCGATGTTGGGACAATGGCCGTGCTCGCAACACAGTATATTCACCTTTCAACCTTTCAAAGGTTCCGCGCGATGATTCCTCATTTCACGAAGGTCAAGCTTGTCGCTCCTCCTCTCTGGTTATATATATATATATATATAAGCAAACAACCACAAGGAAAAGGAAACACAAAGTCCGAGCGCTTTCGTGATATATTCCTTGATAATGTGAATATATCACGAAAGCGCTCGGACTTTGTGTTTCCTTTTCCTTGTGGTTGTTTGCTTATTAATAAGGTCACGTGTTATTTTGTGATTCTAGTGCATATATATATATATATATATATATATACACACCTTACCTTACCTTATGAACCTTATGTTGTTTCGTGCGTTGATCTCTCTTCACACGGAGGTCAAGCTGGTGGCCCCGCCTCTAGGTCTGGCCTGGTGGAGGAGCGAGTTGCTTTCTTGCGCTTTCCACCGTACATATCCAGGCACGCCCGGCTCATCTGGTACTGTCCTGAGCCAGGCATCCAGTCTTTTCTTGAAGACTTCAACTTTGACCCCCGTTACGTTTCTGAGGTCCTTAGGAAGCTGGTTGAAAAGTCTTGGCCCCCTGACAACCAAGCTATTTTCCTTCAGGGTTGAGGAGGTCCCTTGTCGGGCCTTTAATTTGGGAACACTACACATTCTGCCTTTCCTATTTTCCAGTGTTGTTTGAATGGTAATTGGGTTTAGTTTTAGATTTGGTACCAGATTTTCGATCATTTTCCATATGTAGATTATGATGTACCTCTCTCTTCTTCTTTCCATTGTGAGTACAGATTTAGTTTATGTAGTCTTTCCCAGTAGTTGATTCTTGCAGCCATCAATCTGGCTGTGAATGCCTTTGCTTTCTTCTAGTTTACTAGTTTCTTCCTTTTTATATGGGGACGTCAAACTGAGGAGTATTCAAGTTTTGGTATAATCAGTGTTTTTAGCAGGGGAATCATTACTGTCCTGTCCCTTCTCTTGAACGTTCTTAGTACCTGTCCGGCGACTCTTTTTGCTTTATTTATCGCTATCTGATTTTGTGTTTCGAATTTCGCATCATCTGTCATTATTATCCCGAGATCGATCGCTTTCGTGCTTCTCTGAATTTCCTGTCTATCTGGAGCATAATAGTCTGTTTAAGTTCTTCTTTTCTACCATATCTCAAGAGCTGAAATTTCTCGGCGTTGAATGACATGTTGTCTTCTGACCATTTGTATATTTTGTTCGTGTCCCTCTGCAAGGCCTCCACGCCATGTATATCGCTGATTTTTCTTCTGATCTTTGTATCGTCTGCAAAGGATGTTACTGTACTGTTGCTGTATATATATATATATATATATATATATATATATATATATATATATATAATAGTTCCGATTTATAGCGTAAAGTTGGCACTATAATAATGATAATGCTTAATTGAGTGTTAATGATTGATTGTTAATGATAAGGCTGGAGTCACCAATTTATAGTTACTCCAGGGTCACCAATTTATAGTGGCCTACGGATCACGGATTTGATGTGGCTAAGGAAGTAGGCTTACTATAATTACTGAATAAAATTGAAATGAAATTAGGGGTCGCCAATTTGGGCCTACTGCCCAAATAAACAATATTTAACAAGGAGAGGGAAATTACTTTGTTGTTTTGTGTTTAATTAGGAAAATAAGTCAGTTATTTGTTTACAGCGATTAACAGTTCAATAAAGGTATTTATAATGATTAACAATTATATAACGGCATTTAGTATACTATGCTAAAGATAACTGGTTCTTAGCAATAAGGAATGGTTATACAGACTCATTGTTAAGTAAATACGCTAATTCCAATAGGCTAATGAGATATGCCGAGTGAACACAGAATTAAATAATGAAGCCTAGTGATAACAAAAATAATGGAAGTACGGTACGGCACAGTATATGGATTAGGTCGGAAAAATGTAATGCATTAAAAGAGCACATAAACGGATGCAAAATAAAATTAGTTATATGAAAGAACACAATAACAGGGTGGTGATACAATACTACGGTATTGGTACAACACTTGAAATAGGCCTACTGCGGTCTTAACGAGAGAGTTAGTTTGCACGGTGATGGACACTTTTAGGGCCTACTTGATTAAGCAGAGCTTGCGGAAGCACGACGTAACAAAACGATGTAACGTAAGCACGACGTAAGTACGAAGCACGACTTAAGTAACGAAGCATGACGTAAGTAACGAAGCACGACCTAACGTAACTGTAGGCCGAGTAAGGGCCGCAGAAGCTTACCTACCGAAATGATGAATAACTTTGGAGATTGAAAACCTACGTGAAGGGTTGACCGTATTGCGTTTCGCCCGTCGATGAACTTGGAGACTGTAGACCTAGGTGAAGGTTTGACCGTAATGCGTTTCGCTCGTCGATGAACTTGGAGACTGTAGAGGGCCTGTTGAAGTACTTGTTGAACGGGCGCCGATCGAATTGTGGTAAAGGATGAGTGAAGAGCGAAATGGGTTTGTGGCTTGTGGTAAAGGTTTGTTGAAAAGGGGCCAGCGGAAAACGCCTACAGCAGTGATGTGTTTCTTGCAGGATGGAATTGTAGAGTCGCCTCAAGTGTTACTTCGCTTCTTGTATGGTTGAAATGTAACTTGAAGGATTGAGGCCGGCTGAGGTCGAAGCGGCGCTACGTGAGGTGAGATTCACGAGGAGAAGTAAAGAGCGGAGTGAGAGCGAGTTTCAGTGAACTCTGACTTTTATAGGCGTTTTGGGAAAAACACACGCGTCCTTTTGTTTCTCTCTCCTTGACAAACCACGTGTGTTTTTCGATTCCTGATGATTCCAAGATGTCTGCGAACGGTGAGGAAAAGGAATTTATTTCTTTGTCTGCCCTCTCCATATAACACACACACACACACCCACACACACACACACACACAGTATATATATATATATATATATATATATATATATATGAGTAAGGTATTGAAATTTTGGTATTCCCACCAATCTTTCACCGTTAGGTGGGGCAATGTACTATTCGAATGTTTTGGCTTCTCTTGTGGGGTGAGACAAGGCTCCTTGCTCTCCTCTATGCTGTTTAATGTGTATATTGACGGATTAATTGCTTCACTTAATGAGGCAACAGTGGGATGTTGTATAGATAACACAAGGATAAATAACTTAGTTTATGCTGATGATGTGGTGTTAATAAGTCCCTCTGTTAAAGGTCTGAATCGGCTACTAAAAGTCTGCGAAGTGTATTCGCAGAAACATGATATTCTTTTTAATGTTACAAAAACTAAGGTTATGCAATTTCATCCAAAAAGCTGTAATCAGCCAGCTGATATAAGGTTTAAAATGAATGGTGAAGTAATTGAGGAAGTACAAGAGTTTAAGTATTTGGATCAAACTATTACCAGCTCCTTGAGTGATGACTCGGATATAAGAAAACAATCTCGAAGCCTGTGTGCTAAAGCGAATATGAGCATAAGGAACTTTCGATTTTGTACAAGTGAAGCTAAAGACACTCTCGTACTTTCTGCAGTAATATATACGGACAGCAACTCTGGGTGAATTATAAAAAAGGTTCTGGCAGAACCCTAAATTTGCTGTACAACAAGTCTTTTAGACTCTTACATAAATTACCCCGAGATGCTCAACTTCGCAAATGTTTGGTACCCGCAATGTCCCGAGCTTCCTGGAGGTAACAAGACGTGTTCAATACAGTCTGATGCAAATAATTAAAAACTCAACCAACCCGATTATCCAAGCTATCCATGAGTCCTGCCATTTATCCTCTAAAGTCTAAGCTATGGAATTTTTGGTACGAAAACGTCTGTCTGTAGCTCCACTTAACTTCGACATTAGAGTATTATCTCTAATCAATTGTATATATTTCTATCCTTAGTATGTGAAATGTCATTGTATTAATAATATTTGTCATATGGACTATAGTCTGCAAATAACCTTTTCATTTTCATTTTCATATATAAAAATTATTTCACGAAAGTAACACGTGAATAATATTTATGATGAAAATAACCACGAAGGATAAAGAAAACATAGAATGGTGCTCAAGCGCTTTCGTCTGATGACATCCTCAGGAACACTAAAATAAATAACAAGTTCGAGACTCTGTAGGTCACAAAAAAAATTAATTAAATAGAAAAATAAAAATTGTAGGAGGAGCACACAAATTTATCAGGAAAACCTACCAGAGTTTTAGCACTTTGCCCCTCTTGTCTAAATCCGTTCTGAACGAATTCAAAACAACAGCATCAAGCACACAAAGACCCTGGCTAATATTGAAATTATTTGCAAGTTGAATAATGGCACACTCAAGAATATTTCTATTAACATTGTTGCTTGAGTGAAACAAAATTGAAGCATTATTCCAATCAATACAGTGGGATAACTCTGACAAGTGGACGAAAAGGGCACTGGACGACTGTCCCGTTCTAACGGAATATTGATGCTGTTTAACATGCGTGTGCAAATCCTTCCCGTCTGTCCATTGTAAAAGGAATCACATTGTTTACAACCAATTTTATAGATAATGCCTGAATTATTGGTAGGGCTATTTTTTACTATGATATTTTTCACAATATTGTCATATAAAAATACTACAGGATTAGTAGTGGTAACTTGTTAACCGAAACTACCACTAGTGCTGCCATCTATCGAATTACACACAAGTAGGGATTTGTTGTTTGCATATCTTAAAACGTCCGAGCTCAGCAACGGTTGGAAATAGCATCTATGTTGTATAAACTCTTTTACTCGATATCACCCCACAAAGTATGGCAGACCGGTTGTAAAACACCCTGTATATACACGTCTTTTTCGTCCATCGGTTTTTCCTTATTAACATGTCATTTATGCAGTTATTATATTTGAATGCCACATTAGTGCCTATTCACTGACAAGTTTTCTTAAGCCCTTTGAAGTTTTTGTTTTCGGGAAGGACAATACTTTTCTTGTAATCCTTGTTTACGTTGACCTGCCAGTATGAAGGTTTTTCTGGCTGCCAATGAGAGTTAAAAATGAACCATTTGGAATAATACAATTTTTTAAATATATTTTGATTTTTTGTATCTCCTCATCACATAAGAAGAGTGACAGATTCTATATGCTCTTAGGACATTGAAGATCAACTGATTTTTTTTACTGGTCATCATGAAATGAAAAATAGTGAATGTAAAAGTTTGGTCTCCTTCCTATACACAGACAATTTTATGTTGTCATTTTCTCTATTGATGAGAACACCCAAAAAAAGGTATTTTCTCTCCCTTTCTCATTCACAAATGACAAGGGCTCGCGAGGAGCCGAAACTGTATTGGTGTTAAGAAATAAAATTTTACGTCTTCCTGAAGAGTGGTTTCCTTCTTCATACTTCGTTGCGACAGTGTGTTATTTTACATCATATATATATATATATATATAATATAACGTAAAGAACGACGCTTGTATAGGAGATATTCCGCGCAAGATGAGAGAGAGAGAACGAAACAAATGAAAAAATGAGGTAACCACCCGGGAATCGAACCCGGGATCTTCCGATTGCCAGTCAGATATGATAACCGCTACACCATGGGCCTCACTCTTCCAAATGTCGTAATTCTTCTACATACTCGCAGAAACCAATGCCCCAAGGGGGCACCTCCCGCATGCCGTAACATTATATACATTTAACTGCAAACACCAGTATAATTAACGTAAGAACGACGCTTGTATAGGAGATATTCCGCGCAAGATGAGAGAAAGAACGAAAAAATGAAAAAATGAGGTACCACCCGGGAATCGAACCCGGGATCTTCCGATTGCCGGTCAGATATGATAACCACTACACCATGGGCCTCACTCTTCCAAATGTCGTAATTCTTCTACATACTCGCAGAACCAATGCCCCAAGGGGGCACCTCCCATGCCGTAACATTATATACATTTAACTGCAAACACGCAGTATAATTAACGTAAAGAACGACGCTTGTATAGGAGATATTCCGCGCAAATGAGAGAGAGAACGAAACAAATGAAAAATGAGGTACCACCCGGGAATCGAACCCGGGATCATATCTGACCGGCAATCGAAGATACGGGTTCGATTCCCGGGTGGTTACCTAATTTTTTTCATTTGTTTCGTTCTCTCTCTCTCATCTTGCGCGGAATATCTCCTATACAAGCGTCGTTCTTTACGTTAATTATACTGCGTGGTTTGCAGTTAAATGTATATAATGTTACGGCATGCGGGAGGTGCCCCCTTGGGGCATTGGTTTCTGCGAGTATGTAGAAGAATTACGACATTTGGAAGAGTGAGGCCCATGGGTGTAGTGGTTTCATATCTGACCGGCAATCGGAAGATCCCGGGTTTGATTCCCGGTGGTTACCTCATTTTTTAATTTGTTTCGTTCTCTCTCTCTCATCTTGCGCGGAATATCTCCTATACAAGCGTCGTTCTTTACGTTAATTATACTGCGTGTTTGCAGTTTATATATATATATATATATATATATATATATATATATATATATATATATATATATATATAGGGTAGGCCCAAAAACTATTACCCTGATTTTGAACAATATAATTTTACCTTTATCAAATGTTATTTATACAATCAACATATATGTCCTATATAGAATTTCATCGTCTATCTCTTGGTGAAGTTGGAATTTTGCGAACTGTAACCATTATTTTGTAATTCGCTGTTATATAGACACGGGTAGAAAAACTTTCTGTTTCTATACAGTTACCTAAATGAGTCTAAGATTATGCGGAATGTGCCCTCCTCCATTATCAATGCACGCTTGCAACCTTGCTCGCCATTCTTGACTTCTCCCTTATCGACGGCAGTATCGCATCGAAGGATTTTTTTTTGGGTAATAAGCAGCAGTGATTTTGGCATTTTGATCACAAAAACAACCTCTGACTTCTCTAACTTTGAAATAAAGATGGAAACCATGACTTTTATAGAAAAATAGGACGTTCCCTGCAAAGTCGACCTAGAGTCCTAGACCGATAGATTTTTTTGTTCTGTCTTCCATAAACTCGGTCATTTTGTGTGTTTATTGTTGAAGCAACCGTAAAGGTCTTCTCGTCGCTGAACCATATTTTCGCCAATTCTCTGTATGGGAATCGATCTAACAGAGCACGACATTTTTCAACTCTTGCTTGCTTATTTGATGTAGAGAGCTTATGAACTTCGACTCTTTTAAAACATTTAAGACCCAGATCATCTTTTACTATACGACGAACACTAGAACGAGAAATACCAGTAGTTTTTGAAATTTCTCTAACGGACTTGTGGATGTTGGGCTGTTCTTCTTGACTGCATATCATGGATGAAACCGTGTCAATAGTTTCCTCAGTACGTGATATTTTTGGCCTTCCACTGCCTTCTTTTCGTTTGCTCGACCCTGTGATATCAATTTTTTTTATGAGATACTGAAGGCCAGGTATTGTCCATCGTTTATGTGGAAACTCTTTCTTCATTCGTTTTGCACCCCAGTGTTTCTCCTTACGCACTACGCAGGTTCAATATCAATGCTTCATCTTCCAAAGAGTATTTCATTATGTTATAACTTGTTCACCAACTATAGCAGAATGATGGTTTGAAATGAAAAAGGAAATAAATTAATTATTTTGTGTAAAAATTAAGAAAATTAATTATTTATGGAAAAACTGACTATCATCTGAAAGTATCAGTTGCTGACTTTGACCGCCTTTCAATTGAACACTATATTCTGATACCTCCCTCCAGTTGTGAGCCTGTACCTCTACTCCTGGGACGTTCAATCTAGATTCAAAGTCAGCGTTTGAAAGAGTAAAAGTATGGGCACAACATAATTATGGCCTCAGCAGTAAAATAAATATAGAGGGTGAGCCACAATATTTTTTCAAAAGTTGGGTAATAGTTTTTTTGGCCCATCCGGTATATTTGCAGTAACAATTTCATAAGCATTATGCTAGGTATGAAATGTTTCAAGCAAAGTTTAAGTGAAGTGGTTATGAGATAGGAAATATGGAAATCAGATTTAAATAAATGTTATCAAGTTGTCTGTCAAATTGGACAGTTGCAGGAACGTCCAGATTTGATTTCATATTAGGATTTATCTTAACTTAGTAATCATTCGTTATTGTAATTGAAGGGTTATAAATGAGTTTAGCTTCCAACTTTACTTAACTGTTATTAATTTCAAATAATTTAAAAATCATTTAGAAAACAGGCGGGCAACGCTTTATTTTTTTCGGACTACTGTCGACATCTAAGTAATTGATGATCCAAATATTTATGGCAGACATTTAAATTTCGAAGTATAAAAAGAAACCTGTATTTGTATATAGAGCTGCTAGATTGATAGAACCTTACCTGATTTAACTCATTAAGGGTCAGAACTATTTTTTTGTATTTTTTAATATTTTGTAGTATACATATAGTCGGCTTTAGAGTCTTTAGATAAACGTGAAACAGCCTATCTGATAAAGAAAAATTAAGATTAAAATATGAAAATTAAAAATTAAAATTTAAAATTTCACTTTTAAGTTTTAACCGAACACGAAAATTAGAAACCCTATAAATTTATTATACAGAAATATACAAGGCCTGTATACTGTCCATGAAGACTAAATTACAATACTTGCAAAATTTAGCTCCTGAAACTAGCATATGGCTAACGGAAACACACTTACAAAAATGCGGAAAAGGCTGTGAAAACTGCATCAAGGATACTGAAATGGCAATACTGGACTACAACATATACAGAGCAGATAGAGTTGCTAGACGGGGAAGAGGGTGTTGCATCTACGTGAAAACACATGTACATGTGAGATGAAGGTAAGCAAATCAAAGAGCACAGTCGAAATTATTATTTTAGAAGTAAAAGAATTGAACCTAACCATTATGAACGTCTACAGACCACCAAACACCACAAAAAAGTGAATTCCAATTCTTTACAAATGAAACAGAAAACATATTAAAATTACTTGAAATTCCAGCACCAAATATTTTAATTTGTGGGGATTTTAATTTTTCATTCATTTTATGGCAGAAAAAATGATGAAGTTATGGATGTTGAGAAGTCTCATGGTAACATTACAAAAGATAATAGAACCCAGACAATAATGCTATTAGGTATTATGGAACATTATGTACTTACCCAGGAAATCTGTGAAGCCACTAGAAAAGAGATCGTTTTGGATTTAATTTTGACAAATAACTATGAAACAGTAATAAATAAAACGGTAACGCACACAAACTTCTCCGACCATAATCTAATTGATATGCAAAGTTAGCAACCAGAGGTCCAAAAACGCATCCCAGAGAGTCAGAAGGAATATTTGAATGTTTAAATATAAATTTCAAGAAAGTATGATAGATTGGGAAAATGTAAATGAAGATTTAGAGAAAGCAAATTGGGAATTACTACTTCACGAGAAGACTCCAGAAGACATACTGTATACAATATAAAATGAAACTAAACATATATTACTGAAAAAATGTTCTGAAGAGACAAAAATGAAGACATAGCAAGCTCGAGAGAAAAATCGGGACGCTGTTTAGACAACGAAAACAAACCGTAAAAATCTCCACAGTTGCAGAACTGAAGCAAGGAAACTCAAACTAGAGGAAAAACTATGCGAAATAGAAATGGGCTTGAAACAAACATTCATCCATAAGACAAACGAGGAGGAAAACAAAGTAGCAGAAAACAAAAAATAACCCAAAATACTTCTACGTGTTTGCGAAAAAAAATGCAGTGTAAAGAGAGTATTGGTTCATAAATACACAAATGCCCCAGAAAAAATTAGTGAACTGGTTAAGGAATAATTTAACGCTATAAGTGTAGCATTCCTAAGTCCGAGAAGACAGTAGAAAATGTAGATGAATTTTTTGACAGGGAACAGGGAACATCCTTAACCCTGAAAGAAAATAGTTTTGTTGTGAGAGGACCAAGACTATTTAATCAGCTGCCCAAAGAACTAAGGAACACGAGTGGTGCTGCGGTGGACATCTTCAAAAGAAGATTAGACGTTTGGCTCGGAACAATCCCCGATGAGCCGGGCGTACCTGGCTAAGTGAGGTGGAGAGTACAAGAAACCAACTCTCTACTTCACCACGCCAACTGGAGAGAAGGGTCGACAAGCTTGACCTTCGTGTCGTGAAATGAGGAATCATCGCACGGAACATTTGGAAGGTTGAAAGGTATATAATTAAATTTTAAAATCCTGCTTATTTTGTCTTTTAACGTTAAGAGACATTTTTTGTTACAGATAATTACACTTTTTGTCAAAGTTTGTCAAACTTTAAATAAACTTTTGGATTTTGTGTTTCAAAAACCACAAAGTGATGAATCACGTCATAGCGCTGCTTTGTTGTTCTTACGTATATATGATAATTTGTAGCATACAGGAATGTGGCGACTCCACCGGCCCCCGAAAGGTACAGCTAGCTATGCATCTCCCGCGATACAGGAGGGGGGGAAGGAGTGGGTTGAGGACCCTTCCCTTCCTTCTTTCTCCCCACAAAGGGCAAGAATAGCCTCCTCGAAACATCCGGGTTGTTTTCTGTCTTTTCACCCCAAATCCTTGGAAAATGAGACTTTTTATTTGCAAATGTAATTTTTAAATCTTTGGCGCTGTCATACGTGACTGACTGAAGTCCAGCAATGGAAAGTCATTCTTTAGAAGTTCCGTAGTTAACGCTTTGATATTCAGCGCAGTTAAAACAGTCACCGTTTCATCGTCAAGAGATTAGGGGAAAAGTTAACATGGCGACGAGCCAATGAATTAAGAATGCAAACTATCGTCTAATAAAGATTGTTGATTAAGTAAATTACTGCACTTTAGTATAAGAACCTCTCATTACTTAGATAAATAGCAAATTAAAGGAAAGGACAATTATTATTGAATGTTCATAATAAATCCTCATCACAGACTTATCACAGTCACTAATAAGGACGAGGATCTACCACATTTTGGTACATTCACATATATCCACCACTCGTAGAACTGCATTCTAGTTACTGAAAACACGCTAGGGTCACACGCAGTTGACGTCGATTGTCATCTCGCTCAAGTGCCGTTTTGTTATTACTCTCTCTCTCTCTCTCTCTCTCTCTCTCTCTCTCTCTCTCTCTACAAAGCAAAGAGAGTAAAAAAATAACAAAATATATCGATAAATATTAAATTTAACATAAATTTCATATTTTGCGCGTGGTCAGCTACGCGTAGTAGCTATTATTATTATTATTATTATTATTAAGTTTGTATCTAAAAAAATATAAAATATGAGATTAGTGTTGATGAAGCCAGCCTTAAACCAATTTGTCAATTAAAATTAATCTTACTTGTTTGTTGATATTTTTACATTATATTACATTATATTATTACAGAAGAAATCATTCCGTGCATTGAACTTCAGCGCACGGAGGCCAGGATCGTGACGCTATTTCTTTTAAGCTGCTTGGCAGAGGATAGCTATGTTTTCTTTCTCGAGATCTCCATCATACAGGGTCGGGCATACCCTGATAATGATTTATAGTGTGTTAATAGAAAGTACCTGACATTATATTTATATCATTCCATTTAAGCATTGTTTTACATGAATGTAATTTTGTTTTATGTAATTTAAATAAATATTTTATGTAATTTAAGTACATAAATACAAAATTGGGAACAAAGTCAATAGCATTAGACAAAGACTTATCTCAGTATCGGATTATTTATCATACGATAATGTCTTTATCAATATATTTTCCTGTTTTGATGGTTACGATGAGATATGGAACTGCGGTAAATATCAACATTCATCTTTTTATTTTTTATTTTTGGGGGGGGGGGAGGCAGTTTTCATGGTATTCTATGTTTTAAATCTTGCAGTAACCTCTTTTTTATAAATTTTATTCATTTAAAATTGAATAAAATTAAGAATGTTTGAACCAACATAGTGGTCATATCATCATATTGGCCCAAATAGACTCAGAACATAAGTGTTTCTTTCCACTTCTCGCTGCAAACATCATTTCTCGCAGACACGTTTTCCGGGAATGAAATTACATCTCTATTGTTAGACTTAATCATTATAGGGTTACGTTGTAAATTTAAAGCTTTAAAGCTTTTGTACCAAATGAAAGAGATGCAGACGTTAGTGTTACGTCTTTCAATAAAACTGGACTTAGTTTTTAAATTTTACACACTTTAATGCATAATGTATTTTTATATTACATTATAAATTCAATAAAAATACTTAGGCAGGGAGAGTACAAATCCGTATTAGTGCTCTTTAACTCCGATCAAAGAGATGTTAAACCGAGGAGAAATACATGTAAAAGTAAAGGCTTAGTATACTGCAAGTGTTTCTCGACCAGTGTTCTTATATATATATATATATATCCTCATAAGGCTAACTAAAAAAGGCTGGGGGCCCTGATCTTCAGGTGATCCTATATATTTTCCCTGGAGAACTTTTTTCGGAAGTGTAATAAATTTATGTACCAGTAACATCCATTTATCTTGTTCATAAGCAAGAAAAGAAAAAAAGGAGAATATTATATCCGTTAGTTTAAACCTAAATAACCTGATAGATGGCGCATGGTCATATCGCCATCTAAAAATTAACTAATTTATTTCAATTAGTAATTTTTATCATCCTAAAATATGACTGAAACATGGAATAAAATATGAAACATTTTTAATAATATGCCATAAAGAAATGCTTATAACGTTTTAAAACTATTTTTATTCTCTATTTACTATTACGTCGAACTATTCCATATTTTTGTAAAAAAATTTGACGTGTAACTTTACTGACCGCAACGCTTCACCGTAACGTTGCCATCGTTTCGTTGTCAGAGTAACTTCAATGTAATTTTCTCAGGCGTAACTTTCTCGAAACAAACATGTGTACATCAAATAAGCAACATAAACAATACTTTAAAAAATAAAATAATTATTAAAATAATTAATTAATTATTATTAAAATAATAAACAAATAATCTAACAAAAACGCAAGAAAAATTATAAGACCCATGGAAATTTTATATATATATATATATATATATATATATATATATATATACACACAATACACATATATATCAGGGTGAGTCACAATGAAATGTCATAACTTCAGCAGCTTATAGCTGAGGTCGTTCCCAGTCAAAATCTTCATATGAACATACGAGTAGATCCGATTCTTAACGTTTATGGAGCTATGGATGTTTGAAAGTTTAAAAATAAGAATAAGCAAACAAATAGCCACTAAAGTTTTTATTCATGAATTTACAATAACTGTTCAAAATGACTACCCTCGGCCTCAATACACATCGCGGCTCGTTTGTGAATCGCGCGTGTAGCTCGCATTAGTTCATTACGATTGTCCTTTATGAGGGCTGCAGCATCCAAAATGCGACGGAGCAATGCATCTCCCGTTTCCACTTTTCTCTGGTACACCAGCTCTTTCATGCGCCCCCACAGATAAAAATCTAGAGGGGTTAGGTGCGGAGACCTGGGTGGCCAATTTTGTGCACCACCACGACCGATCCATCGACCAGGGAAGCGATCACCGAGATGCGTTCTCACTGCATGGCTAAAATTGGGGAGGGGCTCCGTCTTGTTGGAAGTACATACGCAATCGTGTTGCCAAAGATACATCTTCTAACAGTGGCGACAGTTCGTCTTGCAGAAATCGTAGATAAATGTCACCTGTAAGACCACCTTCGAAGATAAACGGACCAATCAGCTGACCGTAGAGAATACCACACCACACATTGACACTGAAACGATGTTTAAAATTACTTTCCACAATGGCATGAGGATTCATTTCTGACCACACATATGAATTGTGAGTGTTGTTGACACCGTCGAGGGTAAATTGAGCCTTTTTTCATCGCAAAATCCGTAAACATACACCATATCGGCATATTCAGCTTTTGAAAACTTAAAAGGCATACTGAATGCCCAAAACGTCAACTGCACGCTGTGAAACACAACACTCTACTGCGTAGTTAGTTCGGCTCTAAGTAACTGTCAAGAATCGGACCTATATTCATATGAAGTTTTTGACTGGGAATGACCTCATCTATAAGCTCCCGAAGTTATGACATTTTGTCGTGACTCACCCTGTATATATATCTTTCAGACCCACTGCTACGAGACAAATGTTTTTGTAAAACCGAAATCTGAATTTTGCTTAGTTTAGTATCCCATGAAATATTTTGACATTATTATTTTTTTACTGAAAATTGTGAGAATAAAAACTGCATTTCTTTGTTTCCGAGCTAAAAAATGGATGTCCATTGTCCAGTCATCATGTAGAACACCTCTTTCTGATCTAATATAACCAATCAGATCTAAGAAATTAGCAGTGTGGGCGTAGTTGTAGGCGTGCCTTTAATGGTAACAAATGATACCTTCAAGTGCGAATAGTATATACAGCAATACCTTGCACAGCGCGGTTAATTGGTTCCGGAATTTGTCCGCGCTGTCCAAAACCGCACTGTTCAAAGTATTATTATAACGGGTTAACTATAACAATAGAAAAATTGCTCGCTAAATTTTAAAAAAATGACGAAAATACAAACCGTGCTACATCAAAACCCGCGCTAATCAAAACCGCGCTGTTCAAGGTATTACTGTATATATAAATATATATATATATATATACAGGGTGGGCCGAAAGTCTGGATCCATAGGAAAATATTTATTTTAATACATAAATTACAACAAATGGTAAATACTTAAAATGAATATCAACTTTAACTCGTAAATGCGTATCCGTGATACTGTACAGTGGTTCGTACTCCAGTATAAACAACAAATTATAACAAATGCTCAAATTGGCGGCCTCTGACATCGAGACACTTAGGGATGGAATTTATGGTTTTTAATAATTCTTCGAATTGACGTTCTCGAGATGCGTGTTTCATTTGATAATCTTCTTGTTGACTTTACTGGACTATTCGTTAAAGTTTCACATACCATTGCAGAGGTATTTTCATCAGTTGCAGTTTTTGGACGACCAGAACGCCGTCGATCATGTACACTTCCTGTTTCTTTGAAACGTTTAAACAACTTGCCAACAGTCGCATGTGTTACTGGATGCTTATCAGGATGATTTCTATTGAATTCGGTAGCAACTTCTCTGTGTGTAGCGCCCTGTCTTGCGTACATGAGCACAAGTTCTACCCGGTCTTCTGTTGTTAGATTCGAAGCCATTTCTGGGCTGAAATAAAAAAAGTATTTGAGTATTTATACTGGAGTACGAACTACTGTACAGTATCACGGATACGCATTTACGAGTTAAAGTTGATATTCATTTTAAGTATTTAACATTTGTTGTAATTTATGTATTAAAATAAATATTTTCCAATGGATCCAGACTTTCGGCCCACCCTGTATATAAAATATATGTATAGACAGATTAAACATGTAAATTGTTAATTAATATAACATAATTAATTAATTACAATATATTAATGTAGTAATTATAAGTATTTTAGTTATTAAACTGTCTGAAATTCTCACCTATAATAAAATCATTTAATATTTTAAGCTTATTTTATCCCATTAAACTACAAAGCTATTTATTAATTTTGTTATTAGATAGAAAGATAGATTAGATAGATTAGATAGTTTTGTTATTAAATATAAACTATCGTATCATTATATGTTTTTACACTTATTCTTGCACAGTGAGTAACTAATTCAAATAGTAACGCTCTCAACATACGGAATATGCAGCATTTGTGCAAAATGGTTCTTCTCCGCGTTTATATACCATGTATAACTTAATGCAGCAACCATGAAACGAATCTAAATTTGTGACATTCCCCATCGTTGGAATGCTCATTACGTCCTCAAAGTAAACTTAATGCACGTTTATAGACCGTAACTATTCTATATGTTGGCTTCTCTGTCGCTCCTTCAGTGAGAGATTCCCTTTTGCCCACACGTAAATAATAATAATAATACTAATAATAATAATAAAGAGAAGTAGAAGAAGAAGAAGAAGTAGAAGTAGAAGAAGAAGAGAAGAAGAAGAAGAAGCAGAAAAACAATCCATCACGTAAAGAAGGTACTTTCCTCTACATATCAACCATTCATGGTGGATTGAGTTCTGTGAAAGGTTGGGAGAGAATTTCAGATGCTTTATTTGGAAACGAAACAAATTTGTTTATTTCGTATGAGAATTTTTAAACAAAAAGAGGGATTTTAAGTGTATAGAAAAAGTGAAAAAATGAAAAGGAATCAACACTGCCATTATTAAACTATTTATCTTTACGCTTTTTCAAAAGCTTTTAAAAACACATTCAGGCGATACCTTTGTTCATATGCTGAATATAACTCAGCGAAACATTAGATAAGCATACAACCCACATATACAACCCACATTTATTCGAACATCTACAGTATATACGCTTTTGGGCAGTCACAAAAACAGTTTGTGGTAACTGCGTAACTTCATCTAATTCCAATGAAAGCAAACAAAAGCTACATAAAGTATAGCGCTGCGAGGGCTTTCAAAAGACAAAACTTTTGAACGACGAGACATTCTTGAGAGGTAGAGAAAATTTTCGCGAATTCAAAATTTCTCGACGAAAGTGTTGGGGTTTGCGCTATTTTGGGAAGGGTAAAGGGCTTCTTTAACCCCCTACAGCTTTACGTGGGATCCGAACCACGGGTTACTACATTATCTGAACACAAAGGACGGTCACTTATCCAACTCCTATCAAACCCAATCTCACTTACCTTCGATGATCGACGGAAAGCGGTGTTGTAACATGGCCACGACGTAGCTCTGTGACAAAGACGACGAAACATAAACTGATCTAATCTAACCTAACCAAATGCTACTTAATTCAACCTAACCTAACGTTACCTAACCTAACCTAACTATACCTAACCTACATTTACAAAAACTACTATTATAAGTTTCGTCGAAGATAAATTTGAAAAAAAATCCTTCTCCAGACCTTTTCGATTAAAAAAAAAAAAAAAAATCTAGTTTTCATTTTTCTCCTCAAAGTTTGAAAATTCCTAAAATATTAAATGTCTTTATACTAAAATTCAGAAACAAATACTCAAAATTATGAATCACGAATACAGGGAGCCAAAAAATTACGGAAACGCTTTATCTTATACTCTATATGAAAAGTGTAACTATACAAATTGTAAAAATTGTATATGTTACAGGGAATCTGTGTGACTAGGGATTTCATGAAATCACTAAAATGTTCAGGGATTTCATGTAACGTTAAGTCGTGATACAGGGAGACAAAAAATTATGAAAACGCTTTATCCTATACTCTATATGAAAAGTGTAACTGTATAAACTGTAAAAATTGCATATGTTACAGGGAATCTGTGTAACTAGGGATTTCATGAAATCCCTAAAATGTTCAGGGATTTCATGTAACGTTAAGTCGTGATATTTTCGTTAAACTTACGAGGAGAAAATTATTGAATGCCCGGTTAATTGAATGCCCAGTTAGGTTAACTGTACGCCCTTGACGACTGGTTAGGTTAAGTCATGATAGTTTCGTTAAAACTAACGAAAATATTACGACTTAACCTGACATGAAATCTCTGAACAATTTAGGGATTTCATGAAATCTCAGTTAAACAAATTCATCGTAACATATACACACCGCGTAATACTAGACTATCTTTGCATATAACATTAAAAATACATGATTATATTTCATATGAAAACATACCAAATTCAAGAATAAAGTGAATATTTATGCTATAAAAACATGAGTAAAAGAATATGAGGTAAAATGTTGGAGTATCTTGATTCTTGCCTATTATTCTTCCTTTATTTCCTTGAAATTCGCGTTCCAATTTCCGTCAAATATCAGATTGCCCTAAATGTATTTTATGAATTTCCTTTATATTTGTAGGAAATTAAGATAAAAATAGAATTTTACAATTATATATATATATATATATATATATATATATATATATGGGCTACGTTGTGGCCAATGTCGTAACACTGCTTCCCGGAGATCAGCGAAGTTAAGCGATATTGAGTCTGGGTAGTAGTTGGATGGGAGACCGTCCTCCGCGCCCACATTATGTAGCGACCCGTGGTTCGGATCCCACGTAAAGCTGTAGGTCCCCTTTGTCATATGACCTTAGATGTTGCGAAGGAAGTTAAACAAACCCAATTAAAAAAAAGCATATATATATGTGTGTGGGTGGGAATGTGGAGGGGATGTAGGGATGGAAGGGGTTGTATGTGGATGTATGGGTGGAGGAGGGTTGTATGTGTTTGTTAATATAACTTAAATTTAAAATTTTCCCTTATAATTTCTTTTAATCTTGAAAGCTCTCTCGCATCTTAAGCATGCATGAATAATTGATCCACTGCACAAATATTTACATCGTATAACTTATTTCTAAGCTATCGCATGAACAATCATGGCGGAAGGAGAATTACGAAATAAACAATAAACGGAGGGAACGAAAGAAAAGAAACAAATGGTTAAATAAAGTATTTGGAACAAAAAGAATTCGTTACTTTGGCTCGATTACTTCCCATTCATTGACATTCCCATTCCTATTCCCATTTCCACTCGCGGTTAGCAAGTGAGAATACGCGAAGGGAGAAAGTCACATTTGAGGAAAGAGTTTCTTCATTTAAGAAAGAATGTCACTTCCATTCGCATTCGCGCCAAAGGCGCGAAACAAGATTAGCTAATATTTCCTAACTTAAGTAAACTTTAGCTAATCTAACCTAGTATTAGTTTAACATAACCTAAACTAACCTAGTATTAATTTAACATAACCTAAACTAACCTAATCTAACCTGGACCAAAGTGGTGGAAGCCATGAATGAGAATGGCATGAAATATAAATTGAATTTGAGGATTTCCTCTTTTGATTCTCATTCACTCTTTCTTAATCTTTGGCTCAGAATGAAATGGGTATGACATTGAAGGGGATGATACCTCGGGCTCGACCAGTCTTGCTTTTATTATTTTGGCATATGCTGACATATTAAGCTGCCTTCTTGACATATTATGTTAACATATTAAGCTGACTTCCTTTCATATTATGTTGACATGTTAAGCTGACTTCCTGATATATTATGTTAACATATTAAGCTGACTTCCTGATATATCATGTTGACATATTAAGCTGTCTTCCTGACATATCATGTTCAAATATTAAGCTGACTTTGTGATTATTATGCTGACATATTATACTGGGATATTATGTTTAGCACGTCTGAGTGATGTAATTTAAAAAAAAGGATCACTTTAACATATTGCTTCCCAGGAACCTCTCTTTAACATATTGCTTCTCAGTGTATATCACTTTAACATATTGTTTCCCAGTGTTAATCACTGTAACATATTGCTTCCCAATATTTAGGATACGGAGTACGATAAAAAATGTTCACTTTAATAAATTGTTTTTTTGTATGTCCTTGACGATTGGTTAGGTTAAGTCGTTATATTTTCGTTTAAACTAACGAAAATATCAAGACTTAACCTAACCAACCAATCGTCAAAGGCGTACAGTTGACCTAACTGGGCCAGTCAATTAACATAATGGATCACTTTAACATATTGCTTCCCAGGAACCTCTCTTTAACATATTGCTTCCCAGGAACCTCTCTTTAACATATTGCTTCCCAGTGTTAATCACTTTAACATATTGCTTCCCAGGAGGGATCACTTTAACATATTGCTTCCCGAGTGCTTTGGGAAGCAATATGTTAAAGTGAATAAAAAAAAATGTTAGAGTAAAATTTTAAAAGTGAAATGTTAATTTACTCATTGTAAAACATTTGATACAAGGACATTTGGAATATGGTTTCTCTGTAAAATATAAAGCCATTATTTTGTTTTGGGTCATTAACCTCTCTCTCTCTCTCTCTCTCTCTCTCTCTCTCTCTCTCTCTCTCACTCACACTCTGTACACACACACACACACACACACACACACATATATATATATATATTATCGTATATACGTATATACGTCAGGTATTAAACATCACACCATTTCAAAGACAGCATTCGAATTCCGGAGGAAAATGCGCTATCGGTAATCTTCAAAAGGGAGTGAAATGATCTAGGAATGAAGTCAGAATGGTTCAGAAATGGTCTGGGATAAGAACCGATTTCCCGATATTGAGAGTCAACCAAGTAGAGAGGAAATCTTAATGGATTTCTTCTGGAATGAAAGTAGACGCTCTCTTTTGCGGTTCCTTTTTAGTTATTTATTTTTTTAGTTATTTATTACCATTATATATTTTGCCTCTCTCTCTCTCTCTCTCTCTCTCTCTCTCTCTCTCTCTATATATATATATATATATATATATATATATCATGTACAGTATCTTTAACGTTTCTCCGCCTCATTAGTGCTTATTCATCACACACACACACACACACACCACACACACACAAAGAGAGAGAGAGAGAGAGAGAGAGAGAGAGAGAGAGAGACACACACACACACACACACACACAAAGAGAGAGAGAGACACACACACACACACACACACACACACAAAGAGAGAGGAGAGAGAGAGAGAGAGAGAGAGAGACACACACACACACACACACACACACACACACACACACACACAAAGAATGTATTAACTGAAAAAATATATATGTATATTGGCGTACCTTTATTTATTTACATATTCACATAATTTATTTTTGGATTTGATGCCTTTTCTTTTGTTCATTTCATCTGACGGACAAAAGAACAGTTTTTATTCATTAGATTCCTTTATCGCATCTTTGATTCTTTTTGTTCATATTATATAAAGAAGCTCGAGAACCTGACTAAAACGCAATATTATGAAATGCTAATCTTTGAATTCCTGAGCTGTGAAATAGGTTTATAGTCAATATATATATATATATATATATATATATATATATATATATATATATATATATATATATATATATATATATATGAGCGGTTTGAGGGTTGTAGAAGAAGACACAGATAAGAGATGGGGTTATATTCCGTTACGTTTCGGCACAAAACCTTGCTCAAACCGCTCATTTGTCTATATATATATATATATGATACACACAGACCGTGCATAGAACAAGGACTCTTCTGGGAAAATTGAATCCACCATAGTCCGAATAAATAATGGTAAATGACAAACACTATAGTTTTTTGTTTTTCTATAGTGTTTCTATAGTGTTTCTATAGTGTTTGTCATTTACCATTACTTATTCGGACTATAGTGTATTTAATTTTCTTAGAAGAGTTCCTTATTCCATGCACGGTCTGTGTGTATCACAAAAAACCTCAGGGAACGATTCTGAGTTCATTCCCATATATATATATATATATATATATATATATACAGGGCGTCCCAAAAAAATGTATACATACTTTAAATAATTATAAAGGCAGTGTTTATTAAAATACATTTCATTTTCAAAATGTAATAGAATCTACAGACATTATTTAATTGTTTTGTCAACGCCTGTTTTCAAACTGACGTCCGTTCTGGTCCAGGCACTGCTGATAACGCGAAGCAATGGAATCGCAAACATCACGAAACATTTCGTTTGGTATTTGTGTGCATTCTCGTTCAATGGCTGCTCTCAATTCAGCGACTGTTGCAGGTTTTATAGCGTAGACTTTGTCTTTTAAGTATCCCCATAAAAAAAGTCTAGTGGTGTGAGGTCTGGTGAACGCGGAGGGTATTCTACGAAACCCCTTCGTCCAATTCACATCCACATCGTGCCAAGTACCACTCGCAATACTCCACTCTTCGGTCCGGATCATCATCTTCATTAATAGCATGGACTAATCTTGGAATGTAACTTTTCCATTGACAGCGCTTCAAAATGCGTTGGACAGACGATTCTGAAATTCCTACCTCACGACTCGCTTGCCGCACAGATTTTCTTGGACTTTGGTGATACGTTTCCAGTACTCTTTCTTGCTTTGTGGGCTTGTCGATGTCCGTGGTCTTCCGGAACGCTTCTTGTGGACATTCTGAACAGTTCCATCGGCTTCAAACTTATCTCTAATTCGAGTGATGGTAAGTCGCGTTGGTGGATCTGTTTGAAACTCCCTCCTAAACTGTCTTTGCACTTCAACTGCGTTTTCACACTTCCAGTAGCATTTTAGAATGAATTTCCTTTGTTCAAAGCTTAGTCTGACTGCCATTATTAATTCTAATGGGTTTAACTTGGAAAGAAAGAAACATCAATTGAGCTATCAGCTGTTAAAGTGTGTATACATTTTTTTGGGACGCCCTGTATATTAGGTGTGTTAAAAAAGAAAAACTTTCTGGTAGCAATTATCATGTAATTGATGTTGTCCCTTTCAAAGTAATCTCTTTTTGCAGCTATACATTGCTACCAACGGCGTTTCCACTTTTGAAAGCGTTCGTGGTAGGCCGTATTCCTGACTGCCTTCAGTTCGTTTGTTGCATTTTGAATAATTTCTTCCACACTTTGAAACCTTCGACCTTTCAATGCAAATTTAAGTTTGGGGAAAAGAAAAAAGTCTGCCGGGGACAGATCTGGAGAATACGGGGGCTGGAGAACGACTACGACGTTGTGCTTTTCCAGGTACTGCTGAAGCGACAACGCTGCGTGTGCGGGCGCATTGTCATGGTGCAACATCCACGTTCCTGCGTTCCAACTTTCAGGCCGTTTTCTCCTTACTGCGTCTCGCACGCGCTTCAGTATTTCCAAATAAAACTTGGTTAACTGTTTGACCTCTAGGGACGAATTCGTAATGAACGAGTCCGTAGTAATAAAAAAAAACGACCAGTATTGCCTTCATATTTGATCGGACTTGCTGTGCTTTTTCGGTCTCGGGAATGTCGCGCACTTCCATTGCGATGACTGCTGTTTTGTTTTAACGTCATACCCGTACACCCACGTCTCGTCACCCGTAACGATGTTTCTGAGAAAATTTTCATAAAGACTGGCACGTTGAAGGTCTTGAGACACAATAACACGTTGCTCTTTCTGCTAGGCAGTCAAGAATCGTGGCACAAATTTGGCTGACACACGACGCATCCCCAAATTCTCTCTGAGTAGTGTGTGGCATGATCCTATCGAAATGTCCATTTCGTCCGCGACTTCCCTGACTGTCAGTCTACGGTTCCCTGGAATCATTTCACGAACACGAGCAACAGTGCCATCAGTTCTTGAAGTGGAAGGTCGTCCCACCCTTGCATCGTCCTCCGTCGACGTTCGGCCTTCCTTAAAGCGCTTGTGCCACTCAAAAGTGGTTGCCCAACTTAAGGCGTCATTGCCAAATGCTGTGTTCAGAATGGCATGGGTTTCAGAAGCAGTCTTGCCAAGCTTTACGCAAAATTTTATGCGCACATGTTGTTCTTCGACAGGAGCCATCATTCAAATGCACAAAATGCGACAAAACACACAAAATGAATTCACAAAACAGTAAATATCGAGAGAACAAAATACGATATCAACAAGCGGTAACCGTCTTTGGACACAGACTGAGTCACACTACAACATGCATCACATGACGAGCATGCGCGTCATGTGATGCGCGCGCAGCATAACCAGTTCGGGAACTTTTTGAACACACCTTGTATAGTGAAATTTTATAGTGACCAAACGCTCTCGTGTTTATCTTTAACACGTTTTTATTTACAACTTAAAATTATTTTATAAAATAAACAGAAAAGCGATTGATCACCGTAAATTTTCGCTTTAATTTTTGTTATTTTTAAAAAATTTATTTCAAATCAGATACTTAATATATCAGTAGATATGCCAGATTCCTTAGAATCTTGTCTGTCTGAATATATTTTTTATACAGTGGCGCTCATAAGTATTCGTACAGAGAAATACTTCATTTGTATTCGTCCTTATCTTCTGCACCATACATAGGATAGTTAGGAAAAGTTTACAAATAAAAAACAAATAAAAAACTAGTTCAACTCTAATATATAATGTAAAACATCAAAGAATTTGAGGAACATAAAAAATTTTTAAAATGCAAAAGTTTTCGTACATTCATTTACAAAATTATTTATACTTTGTGTGTCCACCTTTTACTTGAATGACTTCAAGGATTCATTTTGAGTATTTTTCTACGAGGTTTCGACATCTCTCAGTAGAAATTTTAGCTCATTCTTCTAAAGAAAATTGTTTCAATTCATTCAGATTCGAAGGGTTTCCCTTGCGGACAATTTTTTTCAAATCAAACCATAAATTCTGAATTAAATTGAGATCTGGGCTTTGACTGGGCGACTTGAGAAGCTTGAAATTCTTTTGTTGAAGCCCTTTCATGGTGCGCTTACTTTTATGTTGTGGATCATTTTCTTGTTGCAGTACACAAATGCGACCCATTCGCAACTCCCGAACTAAAGGCGATATATTTTCTTCTAAAATTTCCTAATATTTCTTCGAATTCAAGAGTCCATTCGTGACAACAAGCTTTCCTGGACCAGACGCACTAAAGCATCCCAAAGGAAGCAAACTACCACCACAATGTTTAACCTTAGGAAAGATGTTTTTTTCCCTCAAATGCAGTATTTGATTCTCGTCAAACATACCGTTGCTCGTTGTTGCCGAGTAATTCAATTTTGGACTCGTCTGTTTATATAACTTTCTTTCAGAATTCAAATCCATTATTTTGATGATCCTTGGCGTACATTAAATGAGCTTCTTTGTGCGGTTTTCGTAGCAGATGTTTCCTTTGTACAACTCTTATATGCAGACCATTCTTCCTCAATCGATCCAAGACTTGCAGTCACTCGTGGATTCGCAGCAGCCATTCTTTCAATGTACGTTCTGAAATCTTGCAAGGTCGTCCACACCTTGGTAGAGTTTTGATTGTTCCAAAGCCTTTTCATTTCTTTATAACCTCAGCAACCGTCGTAAATGGAATACGAAGTTCTTCTCCTATTTTCCTATAACTCTTTTCAGACTATTAAGATTTGGAGACAGCTCTTTACCACGACGACCCATTGCTTATTAATGGCTTGTACACTCTCAGCCGTCTTCCATGAAGATTCACAGAGAAAATTCTAGAATTCAGAATTGCCAACAGTCTCTAATCACTAAACAGCCAAATACTAATAAAATTTTTAAATTCTTCAAGCTTAAGGTGGACACCAAAAGTATTAAATAATTTTGCAAATAAATGTAAGAAAACTTTTGCATTTTAATTACTTTTTAGTTTCCTCAAATTCTTTGATATTTTATATTATTTGTCGAAATTTAACTAATTTTTTTATTTGTTAAGTTTTTCCAAAGGAACGATAAACTTTTCCTAACTATCCTCTGCATGGTACAAAATAAGGACGAATATAACTGAAATATTTCTCTGTACGAATACTTATGAGCGCCACTGTACTTATCTACCTGCTTATATATTTACCTCGCTATCTTTCCAGAGAGAGAGAGAGAGAGAGAGAGAGAGAGAGAGAGAGAGAGAGAGAGAGAGAGAGAGAGAGTTGTTGATAAGGAAAAGCCTGGAGCTTTGTAAATGCATTTTTCATGTAAAGAAATCGAAGCAAATAATAGAAGCGATTTGATCTTTAAGGAAGAACACCGATCTCAAAAAGTAAAGCATTTTCTTGCTTCCCCTCCTCTCCAAAATGATAATAATAATGAATCCATGTAATATTTGCTTTTTACTTAATTTTTACCTCCGGTTAGCTTCCTCTACTTTTATATTATAGTAAGAACTACAACGTGGCTATGTCGCTCTACCACTTCCCGTAAGATCAGCAAAATTAAGCGATTGTGGATTTGATCAGCAGTTGGATGGGTGACCGTCTTCTACGTCCAGATGACGTAATGATCCGTGGTTCGAAATCCTTGTTAAATAATTCACTGGGGAACACAACTTTTGGTGATTTAGATGTTAGACCTGTTTCTGGGTATATTGAGGTCGCTGATTCTAAAAATGACATTGGTTTTTCTCCATCAGCTCTGCTTATCAAGATATGATATATATCTATATATATTTCTATATAATGTATATAATATTATATAATTGCTGACTGGCAATCACTGTTGTTGTCAATTGAATACAAAAGTATGATGAATGTCAGCAAAAATAGTGTATTAACATCAAACAAGCATAAGGTACGAAAAATATTTCTTAAATTCAAACAAGCTTGAGACACGAACGGCAAAAAAAGTTCTTTCATTGAGACATCTCACATAAACCGCGTTTCTGAGATTTCTTGCGATGAGATGTGCCAGGACATTCGCGTTGGATGCTCCAGCAGTAATCTGCCATCATGTGAGTATCCCATCGTCTGCGGTACCGTTCTTCCATGGTCCTTAGTTCTTGGTGAAATCGTTCACCCTGTTCCTCGCTTAGATCACCGAGGTTATCTGGGAAACGATCCAAATGACTGTGGAGGTAATGCAGTTTGATGCTCATTTTACAGCCAAGTTTACAAAAAGAAGAGAGCATATTCTCCACTAGTTCACCGTAGTTATCGGCCTTATAGTTCCCAAGGAAATTCTTCACAACCATACTAAACGATGACCACGCACGTGCCTCAATGTTGTCCATGAATCTTGGAAACGCGGGTCTTTCATGAGTTCCCGGATTTGCGGTCCATCGAAAATACCTGCCTTCAGCTTTTCCATGCTCAGCGCAGGGAATTTTCTACATATGTAGCCAAAACACGTCCCATCTCTGTTCAAAGCCTTTATAAATTGTTTCATCAAACCTAGTTTGATGTGCAGTGGTGGCAATATGATCCTTTCTCTGTCAACCAAAGCTTCTTTGATGATATTTTTTTCTCCAACCACCATGTTTTCTCTCAGAGGCCACTGTCTTCTCACCCAGTGTTCATCTTTAGCTCTACTGTCCCAGAGACATATAAAGCACGGGTACTTGGTGTACCCGCTCTGCTGGCCCAGGAGAAAATTCACCATCTTCAGATCCACACAGATCACCCATTGGTGGTCTCGGTATGATATCTTTTCTAGGACTAGGGCGACTGTCCCGTGCTCTTCTCTCATACCGACTGAGTGACCAATTGGGATTGATCTGTATCTGTTGCCGTTGTGTAGAAGAACACATTTTAGGCTCCGTTTGGAGCTATCTATGAATAACCGCCATTCACTTGGTGTGTATTCCGATATGCCCATTTTCATCAGCAATCCGCGCACATTGTTGCAGAAAACTAAATCGTTCTCTTTTGAGAAAAAGGGCAGTAAATCCTTTTCTCTGTCGCGATATAACGTGATTTTGGTTCCCGGCAGCAGTAAATTTTTTTCTCTCAGCCTGGAAGCTAACAATTCAGACGATTTCTTCGAAAGACTTAAGTCCCTTATGAGGTCGTTTAATTCGTGTTGACTAAAACCTTCTGCAACTGATGACGGTCCTTCGAAATCAGTCATTTTGCCCACATATGCTTTCTTTGTCAGTAGCAGATTCATCATCTTCTTGAGGGAGCTCTGGAAGATGGCTGAATGATGGGACAGGTATCTCATCTGAATGTGAAACAGGCCGTCTAGCTGAGTCTATGTCAGGATACGTCCATTTACTCCGGTTACGTCCATTGATGCCCTTTATATTCACCAAACAAAAGTAACAGTCATCACTGTGGTTTCTCTGTTCTCTCCATACCATTGGTATACCAAATTTCAGGCACCTCCTCTTTCCGTTGGTCCATTGCCGCAGATGCTCCGTACACGTTTTACACACAACATGAGGAGCCCATGGCTTATCTTGGTCCCCTAGTTGTAATTTGAAATAGGCAAAATAAGCCTTTTTCACAAAGTCAGTAATAGTTTTTCTCTGTTCAATGAACGTGTACTCTCCGCAGATAAAACAAAACACATCTGGATGATTTAAACACTTTCTTCGTGATGAAGCCATGTCAACACCTGTAACAGGAAAGAATTCACGTTAGTACATGTACAATACACATGCAAAACAGCAACATCAGCAAAATCATAGCTACAATTTAATTATACAGATGCATTTAGATTTACGAGCAACTCATAATACCGTTCCAGAAGGGTAATAAAGTAGGTAATGACGTATGCAATATCTCAAAAACTAGAGCTGCTAGAACAAAATGGATGATATTTTCTGAATCAGTGGCATGAAAATATCCAGAATAAGGTCTAAAATCTCAGGCACCAAGAAAATTTTTTTTTTGTTCCCCAGTGTAATTAATAGCCCTCTATAGCTATATAGCCCTAATAGCTATTATAGCTATTAATACGAAGGCTCCATCGTTAGTTCACACACACACATACTTTCACAATTAACTACCTGAATCCTGCACTGAGCAGATAGTGACGAGTACTACCTTATCTGGGAACTGACTAGGCGTGCATAAACATTTACATCAACGTTAATTACCGTATACGTCCCCTAATAGCTGACATCTTATCTATTTCCCAAATATTAATGTTTCCTTAAACTATTAAGAAAAACCTACAATTCCTTCCATTTCCTGTTTAAATAAAAAAAAAAAATGACCCACAATGTTTCAACCATTTTCGAGCTGGTCAATAAATTTACAAAACAAAGGGGGTGGGGGGAGTAATGGGGGATGGGGGTTAGCCCCCAAGTTGCATAAAATGGGGTGAAGGGGTTTTGGGGGGAGTTTGCGAAGCACAAGTCCCGCCCGTAGGGCAGGGAGCCGAAGGCACTGCTTGTACTTATTAATTATTAACTAGGAATAAATTAATAAATTAATTTTCACTCCTTTGGATCTGTTTTACGCGTTTTAGCTAATTAAAAATAAATTTCGGGAAGGGATAAAATATAACTTGAAAGAAATTATTTTCAACAGTATTTCATAATTAGAATTCAACATTAATTACTGTATTCGTGAATAATTCCTCTTTGATGTAATTTAAGTTTTGCCTCTTAAAGTAATTACAGTTTATATTAATAATGAAATAATGTCACTTAATGAGGCAACAGTGGGATGTTGTATAGATAACGCAAGGATAAATAACTTAGTTTATGCCGATGATATGGTGTTAATAAGTCCCTCTGTTAAAGGTCTGGATCGGCTACTAAAAGTCTGCGAAGTGTATTCGCAGAAATATGATATTCTTTTTAATGTTACAAAAACTAAGGTTATGCAATTTCATCCTAAAAGCTGTAATCAGCCAGCTGATATAAGGTTTAAAATGAATGGTGAAGTAATTGAGGAAGTACAAGATTTTAAGTATTTGGGTCAAAATATCACCAGCTCCTTGAGTGATGACTCGGATATAAGAAAACAATCTTGAAGCCTTTCTGCTAAAGCGAATATGATTATAAGGAACTTCCGGTTCTGTCCAAGTGAAGCTAAAGGCACTCTCTTTCGTACTTTCTGCAGTAATATATACGGACAGCAACTCTGGGTGAATTATAAAAAAAGGTTCTGGCAGAACCTTAAATTTGTTGTACAACAGGCCTTTTAGACTCCTACATAAATTATCCCCGAGATGCTCAGCTTCGCAAATGTTTGATACCAGCACTGTCTCGAGCTTCCCGGAGGTAACAAGACGTGCTCAGTACAGTCTAATACAAAGAATTAAAAAGTCTTGCCGTTTGTCTTTTAAGCTATGGAATTCATGGTACGAAAACGTCTGTCTGTAGCTCCACTTAACTTCGAAATTACTGTATTATTTCTAATTAATTGTATATATTTCTATCCTTAGTATGTGAACTATCATTTTATTATTAATATTTGTAATATGGACAAATATTGCTGCCAATAACCTTTTTCATTTTCATTATCATTTTCATATAATAATTAATTAAAACAAAAGTATTCAATAAAAATAAAATATTTGACACTTTTAATGCTAAGTTTATATATTTTATACTTCATTTTTTTATTTAGTTCTGACTTTTGCCTTACTTAAAGTCTTGATATTTCAGGTAAAGACCAACTCTTTATCAAGTGTCACAACAAAAGATTTCAACTGACTCTTGAGATCATTTAGGAATTTGCCGAAACGTACAAACTTTACATACTAATTAATCATTTAGGTACGAGTATTTTCTCTTTCCCGTTTATATATATATATATATATATATATATATATATATATATATATATACACACTCGAGGTTTGTTCAAAAGGTATCCGGACTGATGGGCTTATGGACAGAATATGGTACTTACAGGGTTTGAGGCTTAATCTCCCTCAAGTACGCTCCTTCTGAATCCACACACTTTGCCCAACGATCCTACCCTATTGAAAATATTTTTCGAAAGCACT
This sequence comes from Bathynomus jamesi, assembly GCA_023014485.1. Classification (NCBI taxonomy): domain Eukaryota; kingdom Metazoa; phylum Arthropoda; class Malacostraca; order Isopoda; family Cirolanidae; genus Bathynomus; species Bathynomus jamesi. The sequence goes on from JAJOZX010002602.1 coordinate 431,289, forward strand.
TTTCGGAATGGCCAAAAGCTGCTCCGTCGAATTTCTTTTAATAGTCTCAACAGCATCGAATCGGTGTTCTTTCAGGGTTTGTTTAATCGCATGGAGCCAAATCCGGCGAATATGGGAACTGCTGTACTTGGGGGTAGCGTTTTTGGCCAAAAATTGCTGGACAAGTTGCAACGATTGAGATGGCGTGTTATCGTAATGAAGCATCTAGTCCCCGGACTCCCACTTCTGCAGCCGTTTCCAACGAAATGCTTCACGTAGACGTCTCAAAACTTCAGTGTAAAATTCCTTGTTGATTGTTTGCCCCTGTGGAGCATATTCATGGTGCACAACCCCTTCACAGTAAAAAAAAAAAAACAAGTAACATGACCGACCTTGTAAGAAATCGCCGCGAAACAAAACACATTTAACTTTATCGGCTCACCACAGTGGACTGACGCTACAAAATGAAGTGCAACCCTGTCAGTTAACTTGTCTCGACATGCAGAAACACAACTCCAAGCGTGGCTTTGTTCTAAAAATAAACACCCTGTCAGGATACTTTTGAACAGACCTCGTATATATGAAAATGAAAATGAAAATGAATGAAAATGAAAAGGTTTATTGGCAGACTATAGTCCATATGACAAATATTATTAATACAATGACAGTTCATATACTAAGGATAGAAATATATACAGACTGTATTGAGCACGTCTTGTTACCTCCGGGAAGCTCGGGACATTGCGGGTACCAAACATTTGCGAAGCTGAGTATTTCGGGGGGTAATTTATGTAAGAGTCTAAAAGACCTGTTGTACAGAAAATTTAGGGTTCTGCCAGAACCTATTTTATAATTCACCCAGAGTTGCTGTCCGTAAATATTACTGCAGAAAGTACGAAAGAGCGTGTCTTTAGCTGCACTTGTACAGAACCGGAAGTTCCTTATAGTCATATTCGCTTTAGCACAAACGAGATTGTTTTCTTATATCCGAGTCATCATTCAAGGAGCTTGTAATACTGTAATAGTTTGACCCAAATACTTAAACTCCTGTACTTCCTCAATGACTTCACCTTTCATTTTAAACCTAATATCAGCAGGCTGCTTACAGCTTTTAGGATGAAATTGCATAACCTTAGTTTTTGTAACATTAAAAAGAATATCATGTTTCTGCGAATACACTTCGCAGACTTTTTAGTAGCCGATCCAGACCTTTAACAGAGAGACTTATTAACACCATATCATCGGCATAAACTAAGTTATTTATCCTTGTGCTATCTATAAACATCTCACTGTTGCCTCATTAAGTAACGCAATTAATCCGTCAATATACACATTAAACAACATAGAGGAGAGCAAGGAGCCTTGTCTCACCCAGCAAGAGGAGCCAAAACATTCGGATAGTAAATTGCCCCACCTAATGATAAAAGATTGGTGGGAACACCAAAATTTCAATAAACTTAATATGTACATGGGAACCTTCCTGTCTTCTAGTTTTTTAAATAAAATATTGTGGTTCACCCTATCATGTGCCTTACTTATATCTAGGAAACAGCTATAAATAGTTGAATTACTGTCAATGTATTTAGATATTGTTTCTTTAAGTACATAGATACACAGGTCAGTTGAGTGGGCTTTTAAAGCCAAACTGATTAGATGTCCATAGGTAATCATTTAATCGGAGTAACAAGAGTTTTTCTAGTAGTTTCGAGAAGTAGGAAGCGACAGCAATAGGCCTGTAATTATTGCTGGACAGAATGTCTCCATACTTATTTTTGACCAGGGTCAAGATATATATCCTCATGAACTCTGCTGGGATAAAGCTATGAGCAAGCATGGCTGATATGAGCAATGATATATGCAGACATACTACGTTACTGGCATATTTTAAGTGCTCATTCGATAGGTCATCTACCCCTGACGCAGAACCAGTCTTTAATTAACTCTTTAATTAACCTCTACTTCAAGAACTGATATCAAAGTATTTTCCCTTGTCCTTCCCACAGTCGTTCCGCTGTGTGTTCATATATATATATATATATATATAGTTATTTATTAATAATAATTCAGAGTTTGTGAATGTATTTAACTGAGGTGAATATATGTTTAAAGATTATCTTTAAAGGTCCGTGTATATATATATATATATATATATACACACACTGAAGATTACCTGCACCTATTTTTCTTACTGATATATAGGCACAATATGTCTTAGCTCCCACTGTACCACTTTTTTTTTTTTTTTTTTTTACTTTTGTTCTTTACAAAGAAAATATATCCTTTTTAGTTTTCGAAAGAAAATAAAATTTACGGTCTCTCTCTCTCTCTCTCTCTCTCTCTCTCTCTCTCTCTCTCTCTCTCTCTCTCTCTTATCTCGTTTTAACAATTTGATAATCTTGTTTTATATATATATATATATGAATAAAACCACGAAGGAAAGGAAACACAAAATGGTGCACCATTTTGTGTTTCCTTTCCTTCGTGGTTTTATTCATCATAAATATTTTTCACGTGTTACCTTCGTGAAATAATTTTCATATATATATATTATATATATATATATATATATATATATTATATATATATATATATTATAGGGTGATTCAAATATGGGGGTAAAATTTTTTTTATTTTATTTTAATGTGTTCAACCCTTTAAATGGTTCATTTCAGCATAAAAACAACTATCCTAAAATATTTTAGCACATTTTTAATTTTTAGGGGTTGCTACCAGCAATTAAAAATTGACAGAACGACTCAAATTGTCAAATTTTTCCACACCACCCAGGGGGTACAGTACAAGGCGCATTGCTTTTTTTTAATGTGGAAAGCTCCCCCGTAGGTCCTACCATAACCACAAGCATGCATAATTAAACTAGCATGATATTTGAGACATTAGCTGTCCTTACTTCATCAATGTTTCTTTCTTTCTATCAGGGTAAACAGCCCTGTAGTTTTTCACTACTTGTAGCAAGAATTGTTTTTGATCTTCGTCATGTGTTAGTATTTTATTATATTCATCCATTAATTTTACTCCTCTTTCCGCTATATTATTCACGACTTTCCACTGTTTGATAGATTTCTTAGCGGAGTTATACTCTTCATCATTATGCCATTCTTTAGCATCTTTGAGTAAAAATTTTGAACTAAATTCTGTTATTGTAAAGAATCTTTGAGTATTTGATGTGGCAAAATCTTCTAATTTATTCGTTGGAATAAGTGCAGGATCTAGAAAAGCCCGTTTTGCAGGAAGAGTTTCTGTTGTATTTTGCAAGGCCTTTACAATTTTGTTTTTCGTTTCAGTAGGCACTTCATCATCATAAAAGGCCAAGGCTACCAGTTCTTCTGATAGGTACCAGAAGTGACCTAACAGTTTTTTAATAGCAACAAATGCAATTGTGTCATTTATTTGTTTGTAGACTACAAGATTCTGTAATAATTCCAGATCAAGACGAGGAGCACAAGATGGCACAGGAGCTGTAAACCATGCCTTTACATATAACCGAGTAGCAAATAGACAGATGTCTTTTAGTCCTTTTTTGTCTTTTACTGAAATTTTGAACTGAGATTTGAACATAAAAGTTTTTAATGAATATGTAATTTTGGCCATCCACCTAGCCCGATGAAGTCCCGCTGGATGTTTAAATTTGATTCCACCTTTTGGTTCACCTCCCCAAAAAATAATTGTTAACTGCAATAGTTAACTGCAATTTGGTTGGAATGTATCTAGTTGATTTGCTGCAAATATAATTATGTCATCTTTGATGTCATGAATATTTTCATAGATATCTGGATCTGATAATGCTGTTTCGTAGTCCTCCTTATTAATGCTTGACCATTTTTCTCTGAACTTCTTAAAAAGGACTATATCTGGGCCAGAAGATGGTGATAAAGACTTTCAAACAACAGCTTCCACCATAATTTCAAATATGTGGTGTCGACATGCCAGCCACAATAAATCGTTGTTGAATTTTTGTTCTAGAAGAATAGCTGCACCATTTCTAGAACCAATATTGGCTGCCGTTGTATCGAAACACACGCATTTTATTTGTTCGCAGATGCCCCATTCAAGCGATGTCTGATTGTTTGCATTAAAACTAGAGACGCATTTCTGTCACTCAATTTTGCAACATCAAGACTTCCTAATAATTAATTTATCATCAAACAATTTTCTACGTTTGCCTACCTTACTTTTCCATGTTGAAGGTTGTGCAGCACAGAAACCAGATTCATCACTTTTACTCTCCTCTGATTCTGATTCTGATGATGTACTGGTGAGTATGACAGCCTCTTCATTCTTCTTTCTTTTGATCTCTTCTTCTGCTTTCCTCTTTTCATAACGTTGTTGCTTTTCTGCTGCTCTTTGCTCGTTTTTAGCAACAGCCTTATCAATGGTACCCATTTTTCCATGACGTCCTTTCTCACGTTGCATTTTCAAGAATTTCTTATCATCTTCTATTTTTATAAACTGCATAGCATTCTCATGCGCAATGTCAAATAAGTTTTCCAGTTTATCTTTCCATTTTTCTTCTTATTATTTAAATTTTGTGATCTTTTCAATTTGTTTGCTTTGTTTTTCTTAAGCAGCTGCCATTCCTTTAGTATTCCTTGAATTTTATCTACTACATGTATTCTTTGTTTTGCTGGTATTCCTGCTTTTTTCCAAACTGCTAGCACATCATCCGCAGTAGAGCAGCATGATTCTCTAATGCCTCGCTTTTTAATATTTCTGTAGTGCATGAAGAGGGCCATCATTTCCTTCTCTGATGGTAATACGGATGTTTTTAGTACTGCAGAGGGCTGCCCAATTAGCCATACTTCAGTTTCTTTTCTCGTACGTAGAACTTCTCCCAACTGAGCAACTGGGTGATGGTGAGTTAGGCCTAGCTTCCATAATCGATTAATTGGTATCAAAATTACGAGTTCCAAGCAACAATTAAAAGCAAGCTAGTATATAAACCATTAATTAAAAATTCTGAAATATAAACAATTAAACATAAAATCATAAGTTGTAAAAACAAACAAATTGAAAAAAAGGGAGACTTTGACGCCTGGTAGCACATAGTAAATTTTATTTAAAATTCACCAAATTTGGCATACACTACTTTTTTGTCATAGGGAACAAAAATACAGGTTGAACAATTAAAAAAAAAAACTTTGATTTTTTTGAATCACCCTATATAATAATAATAATAATAATTAAAATTTTCCCAAAGTTAAACATTTGATTGCATTATTGGAATTAAAGTGGAATAAAGAAGAGATTAGACGCTTTATATGTAGACCATGTTCGGAATTATCTATTATATATTTTCGCCTGTCTGTTTGTTTGTTTGTCTATCCTTTATGCAAACGCAAACCGTTTGACCTAGAGCTACCAAATTTGGCACGGGAACCTCTTATGGGATGAAGAATGTCAACACAGAGTCGGGCAGCCTGTCTGTTTGTCTGCAACGTCGGGTACCTCAAAAAGACGTGTGTGTTCCAGCCACTCCAAAATGGAAGCAGTTACAAACATAAACTTCACACACATATTGATTAGGTCCCCAGGTTGTGCACCTGGGTGTTAATAAATTAAATAATTAAAATTACTGTGCCCGAAGGCCCCAGCACCGCGATTAAACTACAGAAAAGAACGCAGCCGTGAAAATTTTGATTATTTGGTCAATAAAACTATAGAAAAGAACACAGTCATGAAAATCTTGAGCTTCATTATTTTTTAGGATACAGTCATGAAAATCTTGAGCTTTACATATAATTATTTTTTAGGACGACTTCAAACCGTTTGACCTAGAGCTACCAAATTTGGCACGGGAACCTCTTATGGGATGAAGAATTAAGATAAATCATTTTAATCAAATTCAGCCTTTTGTCTTAAACTTTATTTTATTTAAACTGGGGATCTAATGTGAAATTTATCCCGGGCAACGCCGGGTACCTCAGCTAGTATAATATATAATGAGGTCAAGCATATAGTTATAATGATGGTGTTTTTCATGTTAATGTGGTCGGGATAAAGTATCCTTATCGGCTTAGATTGGAAGAAATGAGTTATTAGTTGTATTCGTGTATCGTGTATTGAAAGTCGACTTTTTTCTACAAGGAAAGAACAGTAAATAGTGTGTAATCCTTTGATTCTGTAAACCAGTTGTGATTATATTTAGATTTTAGATTTCTTAATGGTTTTGATAGATGTTGATATTCATGTTACGGAATTATCTCTCTCTCTCTCTCTCTCTCTCTCTCTCTCTCTCTCTCTCTCTCTCTCTCTCTCTCTCTCTCTTTATATACTATCGTTTTGAGTAACCACCCTTAAATGAGGTATTCACTTATACACTTCATTCTAAAAGAATACAACAGGCATTATTTGAACGTTTGAAAGCCACATTAATCTATCCGCAAAATATATTAAAATTCTTGCTTCTTTTCCGCGAGGAATCTACGCACTTCGATTACTTTGTAACGCAGTGTGAACGAGTAGTTACGTCTCAGTTACGTCTCACTCAACACATTACAAAGTGATCTATGTACAGATAGTAGATCACCTGAGCCAAAAAAAAAAAAAAGCAAGAAATATAATATTTTTGCAAATAGATCACTCTGGTTTTCACCCATCCAATTGCGGGTTTTACCGAAAACCGTTAATATTTTCTTTATATGCTTTATGAGCTTCGCTGATTAGCTTATACCCTTTTTTTTATAAATAGAATGATGCATATAATAAGCAAATGAAACAAAACTATAACACGGATCGTATACGAAAACAGGAGATAAATGAAAATATCTATTATTACGTTTTCACTAAAAAAACACGAACGTCAGTTAAATTATTCCACTTATTTTGTAAGCCCTTTTGTGCAACCGGATTAGTGTCTAACTTTTTTTTTTCATTATTGTTATGATATATTCAAATATCATCTTTCTACTTGTCTTCGCTTTTTCCCTCCATACCTCCGCAGTGCAGAGCGAGGTTCACCAGCCACTCGAGATAATAGAAGCAAGGATTTCAAAGGCTTTCCTCTGTCATTCCTGCTAAAGTATTCAAAATTCAAATCTTATTCCAAATTGAGTGTAGCTTCGAAGCTGGGAGGCAAAGGGGAAAGGAAGTAAAAAAAAGTTCGTAGGCGAAATTAGTAAATGGATGTGGCGCACATAGCGACAGAAGAAGGAAAGACAGAAAGGAACTTAGAGTAATGACGTTAAGGTCATCAAAGTAGAATGAATGACGGTACAAGACATCTTTCGCTAAAATTCCAAAAAATAATGTCTACTTTTCATTTTAAGTTATTTATGCAGATGTCTATTTTTACGTCTTTTCATAGGAGAAATGCTTGTCCAGGAAATTCTAAGTTATTTTTTAAAATTTGATGCTAAATTATAAATTTATTGAATTTATTAGTTTATCAGTTATACATATCTCCTATGTTTACACAACATGTAAACGACACATAAAGCTTATACAGGGTGGTCCAAAAGTCCCTATCTATTTTGCTGAAATAATGATATTTCTATTTTACTTTCTACAGGTCATAGATGATGATGGATACGTAGCGTTACTACCATCACACATTTTTGTACATCCAAGGGAAAAAGTGCAATGAATTCGAGAAAAATTCGAAGAAGATTTCACAAACCAGGACCTACAGACAAAGCAATTCGCAAGCTGGTCAATAGATTTGAAAGAACAAGATCTGTTTATGATGAGACAAGATCTTGATGTCCAGGTAACTCTTAAGAAAATGTCGAATTGGTAAGAGATGCCTTTGAAACAAATCCTAGAATGTCAACTTGCACATCATCACGTAGACTGACCATACCAAAAACGATTGTTCTAAGGATTTTAAAATGAACATTAAAAAGAAAAGTTACCATATTCAAGTGCTACACGAGTTACACGAAGAGAATTATCCAAGACGAGCCGCGGAAAGGTTAATCGACATAATTGCCGCATCTATTTGGGCTAATGAAAAACCAACCGAGTTCTACGAATGGGAGAGAGATTCTCCCAAAGTTAATGTCTGGTTGGGTATGACAAGATCGAAGATTTACGGACCTTTTTTCCTTGCAGAAGCTACGGTAACAGGGTCAATTTATCTTGACATGCTTCAGCATTTCTTGACCCCAGCTTCGTTCAGATGGCATTCTCGACACTGTTGCCTTTCAACAAGATGAAGCTCCATGTCACTATGCAAACATCGTTTGGGTGTACCTTGCTGAGCTGGATTGGACGTGGTGGAAACAGGCCCTGGCAGCACGATCTCCGGATTTAACACCATTAAACTTCTTTGAGTGAAACTTTATAAAGTCTGAGGTTTACAAAACAAGCGCTACAGACCTGCAGGATCTGCGAACCGTATTGTTGCGGTAGTAGCTAAAATAACCCCAGAGACTCTTGAAAATGTATTCCGCATTGCAGTACAGCGGACAGATTTGAGATTTGCAGAGACACTGATGGTGCTCACGTCGAATCTTAGACTTAAGCTTGATAAGTAAGTATACATCTAATTATGTTACTACATTTTTATCCTAAAATACTATTATTTTAGCAAAATAGATAGGGACTTTTGGACCACCCTGTATAAAGGGTGATATATATTGTATTTTATTGTACCTCATGGTGAGTGGACGCTTTTGTTTTTTCTCTGTAATAATACAAATTACAAGTAAATCATTGCTCGGCAGTTGATTCTGTCTGCACAGTATGTTTCTAAAGTGTCAGTGCATTCCCGATAATAATTCACAGGCCTGCGATGGTTTTGTCCGAAATATTTTATCATTTATGTAGTAATATTTTTCGCCATCACATACACATTTTTCACAAAATGTCATATTTCATATTACATATGTAAGTAATTTTCATTAAAATTGAATCAATTAAATTGTGATTAAAAACTACTGCCTATAAATGCTTCCAGATCAGAAGTGACGTCATAGCGTCTTCTAGAACATTCGAAAAATGCACCGCTAATATATAAGTGATTGACAAGCCACGAGATGAGTCAGTCTGTCTAGTGCGTGCGAGGTTATAATTCTTTATTATTCAAAGGTACGCGGTGACTATATTTCTCTTTTAAAATTTGTTTATTTGTCTCTATGGCAACCAGAGGGTGTGTAAATAACCAAAACAGTTTCTGTTATATTTGTGGAAAATTTACTGTGAAAAACAAAGTCGAGATATTACAGACTTCGTCAAGAAAGCATACTATGCGTACTTCGGAATGAAACTTCGGGATCAAGACAAATCATGGGCTCCACATAAAGTTTGCAGTGTGTGTGGAGTAAAGCTAAAAAGGATTCTTTACCTTTTGGGATTCCAATGGTCTGGCGTGAGCCTAGAAATCACAACAATGACTGCTACTTTTGTTCATGTAACGTGCAAGGCTACAATACTAAAAATAAAAAGGAAATTTCTTATCCAAACTTTCAGTCTGCTATAAGACCTGTTGCTCATGGACCTGGTATACATGTACCTACTAAACCAAATACTCTTCATATAACTTCATCTGATTCGGTGTCTGATGACGATGGAAACGATGATATTGATTGTTTTCAAACCGAAACATCTGGTGAACCCCAATTGTTTACACAAAGTGAATTTAATGATTTGGTAAGAGATTTGTGTCTCCCGAAGGATTCTTCAGAGATTTTGGGATCTAGACCAATGTTCCCTTTAAGGTGTGCGCGTGTGCGCGCGCACACGCGTTGTGAAACCCGCGCACACAGCAAAATAAAATGCGCACAGGCTCAGGCGTATCATAAGTCACGACAGTAAATGAAGTAATTTAAAAAATTTCAGTTTAATGAATTCTATAATGAACAAATTAAGAAACCGCTTGAAAGAAAATCATTTGGACATGCTCATGCGAATTAAAAGTTACCTGAATGATGACGGATGTATTAATCTTCATAGAGTTTATTTGGAATGGGCAAATGCTAAAGATCGTAGGGAGAAATCATAATCATACTTAAATGAAAGGCACTTTCATTTAATGTTATTTAATGTTTTGATTATATTTTATTTTATTGAATTTTTTATTTTTTATTTTATTCCTATTTTGTGAATGGATAAAATCATGTATTAATCTCGATAATCTATTTTAAATTGCTAAATGCTAAAAATTGTTTTGAGAAATGATAACTAAAATAGTAATTTTCAATTAATGTTATTTTTATTTTATGTCTTTATTTTGTTGAGTTTTATTTTACTATTTTTTATTTTATTCATATTTTTAGAATGGATAAAATGTTTTCTTTTTAAGAATATAATATTGTAAACAGATTTTTAATATCCATTTAATAGTACCGTAATGATCAAGCTATCACCTTATGCAAATAATATTTATTAAGTATTTAATGTTTATATATATTTAATTTTGAAGCTAATAGCGTTCAGAAAAGTTTGCACAATTTTTCACCATGAATCTAAATGTATGCACAACGAAAATTTCTTGCGCACACGGACTAAAAAAAATTAGAGGGAACATTGATCTAGACTTCGTGCAAAGAACTTGCTTTCTCCCGGGAAGTCATTTTACTGGTACAGAAATCGAGAAAAAGAATTCATCCAATATTTTTCTCAAGAAAATTCACTGGTATATTGCAACAATGTTTCGGAACTAATACTTAAGCTAGGCGCTGCAGTCTTTGACCCAAATGAGTGGAGACTTTTCATTGATTCCTCCAAAAGAAGTCTGAAAGGCGTCCTCCTTCACAACGGCAACTTGTATGCATCCGTTCCTGTGGCTCTTCGGTTCACTTGAAGGAAACGTACGAAAATCTTGAGCTTCTTCTAGCTAAGGTTAAATACAAAGAACACGGTTGGCTACTTTGTGGAGACTTAAAAGTGATTTGTATGTTGTTAGGTCAACAACCAGGTTATACGAAGTTTACATGTTTTTTGTGTGAATGGGATAGCCGAGCAAGAACTCAGCACTGGATAAAAAAGGAATTGTCACGCAGAGTCAACCTGACACCTGGTTCTAAAAACATTCAACGTGAAAGGTTGGTTGACACGAAGAAAATCTTTTACCTCCGCTTCACATAAAATTGGGCTTGATGAAGCAATTTGTTAAGGCCTTGGACGAAGGAGATTGTTTTAAGTATCTGTGTGGTAAATTCCCAACTCTTTCGGAAGTAAAATTGAAAGTAGGAATTTTCGTTGGTTTCCAGATTAGAAAACTGACTTTGGATAAACACTTTGAAAGAACAATGAACAGTCTTGGAAAAGAAGCGTGGATTGCTTTTAAGGCTGTTATCAGCAAATTTTTGGGGAACAACAAGGACCCAAATTACCAAAACATTGTGAACAACATGCTAAATAAGTTCAAAGACTTGGGTTGTAATATGAGTTTAAAATTACATTTCTTAAATTCACACTTGGATTACTTCCCTGAGAATCTCGGAGCACTCAGCGAAGAACAAGGAGAACGGTTTCACCAAGACATCAAAGAAATGGAGAAGAGATATCAGGGAAGGTGGGACAACAGCATGATGGCTGATTACTGCTGGATGTTGAAAAGGGATACTCCAGAATTATTACATAAAAGAAAAGGAACCGCGTACATTCGAGACTAAAAGGCATAGATCTCACAAGAAAACTCAGGACAAATAAAGATGAATATGTAATTGACGTTAATAATCTTCTTTCTTTTTAAAGTTGTTTGCGTTTGTAATTAGTATAACAAAGCGAAAGAGGTACCTAATGTAAATTGAAATAAATAATATTTATTTATGCTTTGTTTTTTTCCCTTCCAGTGTGCAAAAAATCCTTACGTGATAGAAAAAATGGACACTTTATTCGAAATCAGCGTCGGCCTGTGTAATTTATTGAGTGCAAGTGTAATACAGTGTATTCAAATATATATATATATATATATATATATATATATATATATTATATATATATATATATATGACTTAATTTGATTTATGTCCCATCCAGCTGGATCAGCCGGGTCGGGTCCCTCAGATGACAAGTGCCATCATCATAGGGTTTCTTGACAAATAAAGCAGCCGGTCTGCCATCCTTCTGCTGCTTGTTTGGTCCACGGTTCCTTATTCTGTGTATTCAGAGCAGCCCTAGAAAGAAGGTTCTAGGGCTCCCTTATCCGAAGGAAAGGAAACACAGAAATATATATACAGGGTGTACATAAAGTCAGGATCTATTTTTGTGAAGCACTTGGAAATTATATGGAATTCAATCATAAAATGATAAAGTGGTAACATTTATTAAATAATTAAGAGTAGGATTCGACGTGACGCCCATCAGTATCCCTGCACAGCTCAAATCGTTCCGCAGCATTTCTAAACACATTCTGGAGCATTTGCGGGGTTATGTTATCTGCAGCAGTTCGTATACGTGTACGTAAGTTTTCAAGACTCGTAATCTTCGTCTGATAGACGTGCGATTTGATAAAGCCCCATGCAAAGAAATCTAAAGGAGTTAAATCTGGTGATCTCGCTGGCCAAGGTCTGTTGCTTCCGCGTCCGATCCAGCGATTTGGAAAACGTCCATTTAGATAATCCTGAACAATTTTGGCATAGTGACAAAGAGCACCATCATGTTGATAGACGATGGTACTAACAATCCTATCCCCGTCGTCTATCAACATGATGGTGCTCCTTGTCACTATGCCAAAATTGTTCAGGATTATCTAAATGGACGTTTTCCAAATCGCTGGATCGGACGGAGCAGAAGCAACAGACTTTGGCCAGCGAGATCACCAGATTTAACCCCCTTTAGATTTCTTTGCATGGGGCTTTATCAAATCGCACGTCTATCAGACGAAGATTACGAGTCTTGAAAACTTACGTACACGTATACGAACTGCTGCAGATAACATAACCCCGCAAATGCTCCAGAATGTGTTTAGAAATGCTGCGGAACGATTTGAGCTGTGCAGGGATACTGATGGGCGTCACGTCGAATCCTACTCTTAATTATTTAATAAATGTTACTACTTTATCATTTTATGATTGAATTCCATATAATTTCCAAGTGCTTCCCAAAAATAGATCCTGACTTTATGTACACCCTGTATATATATATATATATATATATATATATATATATATATATATATATATATACAGGGTGATTCAAAAGTGTCCATACGTAGGCAAAATGGTCATGATAAATAAATGACTATTTATTTTTTATTTTTTTGCAGGTGATGTGCTGAGATGCCTTTGTCCCAAGAAGAGTGTATAGAGATCATTCTTCTGGCAAGATCAGGAAGCTGTCGCAAGGTTGCCGAGGATTTTAACAGGAGACACGCCCCCGGCACGCACATCACACACGACACCGTTGCCAAACTCATTGAGAAGTTCAAGAAGACTGGAAGTGTTGCAGACCAACCGAGAAGTGGCCGTCCACGAACAGCGACCGATGAAGGAACAGCGACCATGCTGCTGGCAGCGTTCGCAAAGAGTCCCCAAAAAGCACTCGACGGATGTCTGCAGAATGCGGTGTCAGCCAAAGGAGTATCGTCCGCATTATGAAAGAGCACAGATGGCATCCATACAAAATGCAAATGTTGCAGTATCTTAGCGAAGACGACCCGGACGGGCGGCTGGAATTCTGTGAATGGGCAAGAACAAAAGTGGACGAAGACACAAAGTTCTCGGCTGACATCCTGTTTTCAGATGAAGCCAACTTTTATGTTTATGGAAAGGTTAATCGTCAAAACGTACGTTATTGGAGTGATGACAACTCGCACTGGATGAGTCCCTCAAAGACGCAAGGCGCTGGAAAAGTGATGGTGTGGTGTGGGATATGGGACAACATAATTGTTGGCCCTTTTTTCATTGACACCAATCTGAATGCCGAAATGTATCTAAACATACTGCAAGACACAGTCATGCCGTCCCTGCTGAACAAGGACGGGGGATTTCCAGCGCACTTTCAGCAAGACGGGGCGCCACCCCATTACGGTATCTGCGTGCGCCAGTGGCTGGATCAGCAGTTTCCGGGTCACTGGATTGGCCGCCGTGGTCCCGTGGAGTGGCCTCCGAGGTCCCCAGACCTCACCCTCCTTGATTTTTACTTGTGGGGGCACTTGAAGGCCATGGTGTACCAGGTGAAAATACAAAACGCGGACCACCTAAAGGAATGTATTCGTGATGCGTGTGCACGCATAACACCAGACGTGTTAACGCGCGTTTGCCATGACTGGGAGGAACGCATCCGTATGTGCATTCAGTGTAATGGTGCCCACATAGAGCATATTTTGTGACTTACAAGTGATTAATTGATAAAGTGACCACTTTGCCTATGTATGGAGACTTTTGACTCACCCTGTATATATATATATATATCACAATCAAAAATAATTCAGCGAATTAAAGAACCTCAAAGCAGTTTAACACATAAAGAAGGTCTGGGGAAAGAGGAAGAAAGTCATAAACCAAGATACGATTCAGTTTTTCAAAACGAAGGAAAGTGACCAATTGCCGAGAACATTCAAAAACAGGGAAAGGAAGAGGAGAAAAAAATGACTAAAAATACGAATAAACAGAATAAATATGAAAAATATTCTAAAATTAGGAAGTTGAACAAGAACAAATTATGTCTAAAGGATTGTACCGTTGCATACACTTGCAACTGCGAAACTGAAACTGACAAAACCACTGGCCTGAAATGTCCGAGGTCTGTTCAAAAAGTACCTGGACAGGGTGTTTATTTTTAGAACAAGGTCACGCTTGGAATTGTGACTGTGCTAAACATGTCTCTGCATGTCGAGAGAAATTGACTGACAGGGGGTTGCACTTCATTGTGTACTGTGTGTAGTGTCAGTTCATTGTGGTGACCCGATAAAGTAAAACGTGTTTTGTTTCGCGGCGATTTCTTACGGTATCGGAGAGTACCGAGCAGCGTTTTGAAGGTGAAGGTGGTGTGCACCAAGAATATGCTCCACAGAGACAAGCGATCAACAAGGAATTTTACACTGAGGTTTTGAGACGTCTTCTTGAAGCAGTTCGGAGGAAACGGCTGCAGAAGTGGGAGATCGGGGACTGGATGCTTCATCACAATAACGCGCCATCTCAATCGTCGCAACTTGTCCAGCAATTTTTGACCAAAAACCCTACCCCGAAATACAGGGTGTCCCGTAAGTCTGGACCCATAGGGAAAAATAATAAAATTACAAAATAGTCCAAAAATTTATTTATAATATATTTTTTTATTATTTTTATTATTATTTTTATTATTTTTTTATTATGATCTTACTCCGCTGGAGTTTTATTTGTGGGGCCACTTGAAAGCCAAAGTGTACGAGGTCAAACTTCAGAACATTTTCCACCTTAAAGCACGCATTGTGGAGGCGTGTCAAGAAATTTCTGCGACTGTGATTCAGAAAGTGCTGTCGCAGTGGAGATTACGTCTTCAACTATGTGTGCGACACAACGGCGGACACTTTGAACAGATTATGTAATAAATTTTTGGACTATTTTGTAATTTTATTATTTTTCCCTATGGGTCCAGACTTACGGGACACCCTGTACAGCAGCCTCCATGTTCGCCAGATTTGGCTCCATGCGACTTTTTTCGGTTTCCGAAGGTCAAACAAACCCTGAAAGAACACCGATTCGTTGATGTTGAGACCATTAAAAGAAATTCGACGGAACAGCTTTTGGCCATTCCGAAACGTGCTTTCGAAAAATGTTTTCAACAGTGGCAGGATGGTTGGGCAAAGTATGTGGCTTCAGAAAGAGCGTACCTTGAGGAAGATTAAGCCCCAAAATCTGTAAGTATCATATTCTGCTTATAATCGCATCAGTCCGGATACATTTTGAACAAACCTCGTATACTGTGCAATGCATTCAGATATTTTGAATGCATCAATCTGGGAAGAAAGGATAAAAAAACAATGAATAGAACAAACAATAAAGTTATGAATTTTGCGGAGGGATATTACGTGAAAGAAATTATTTTCAAAAATATTTCATGATTAGAATTGTACAGGGTAGTTGAAATTTTTTTTTACCACTTATATGGCGCTAATATGTCATTGCTTACCACTTATAGTTTGTGTGTTTTATTTTGTTTATGTAAATATTTGTGTGTTTATTTTCTTAGCTTTTAGCAATAATGTTTTTAATAATAATAATAATAATAATAATAATAATAATATTTTTAATAATAATAAATACACAGTATTGAAATATATTTTTTGAAGCACCCCTATACTAAGTGATAACACTTTTTGAAGCACCCTGAACATTAACTACCGCATTAGTAAATAACTAGCGGAGCGACCAGGCGTTGCATGCCGGGGTGGATGTTGAACGCTATATATATATATATATATATATATATATATATGCCCGGTTAGGTAAACTGAATGCCCGGTTAGGTTAATCGAATGCCCAGTTAGGTCAACTGAATGCCCGATTAGATTAATTGAATGCCCGGATACGTTAATTGAATACCCGGTTAGGTTAATTGTACACCCTTGGCGATTGGTTAGGTTAAGTCATGATATTTTCGTTAAAGCCAACGAAAATATCACGACTTAACCTAACCAATCGTCAAGGGCGTACAGATGACCTAACCTGGCATTCAATGAACCTAACCGGGTATTCAATAATTTTACCATAGGTTTCGTAATGATCTTGATGACGTCATTTAATGTTTTAAAATTAATTATTTAATTTATTAACACCCACGTGCACAACCTCGGGACCTAATCAATATGTGTGTGAAGTTTCATGTTTGTAACTGCTTCCATTTTGGCGTTATGGCTGATGGCTGGAACACACACACACACACACACGTCTTTTTATTATTATTATAGATAAACAATAGACTGATACAAATTTATAACCGAAAGACTTCCGAAAATCAACAATTTTTGATAAATAAAAGGGGAAAATTGGTTTTGTAGGCCTAGGGGGTCCGAAATTTTCATAAAATGGAAAATAATTGCTATTTTCTTACTTACAGCGACAGGCATAATGATATTAGGATACCTAATAGAAATTTTGTAATATTTTAAAGTGGGGAAAATAAATAATTTTCTAAAAATGATCTTCAACTATAAAAGCGCATCTAATCAGATAACTTAACTAACGTATTTCTATGACAACTAAAAAATAGAATGATAAATCAATATCCTATCAAAGTGTTTGTGTATAGGTAAAATTATTTGTACAAAAGCCACAATAATAAAACGCACAAAAGTCACGGTAAATAATTTCGAGTGTGGCTCGTTTAACTTTAAACTCGTGTTTATTTAAATTGCCCGTTTTAATTATGTAATTTTTTGTATTGAATCGATAAAGAAATCTTTTGTGAATCGAAAAATGTTAAAATTATAACAAATATCAAAATATTTTGTATAAAAATCATTGAATTTTAAAAATGTATGTTTGTTTTTAGTTTTTTGCAAAAAGTTCTTTATGAATTTTAAAAATATATACTTTTTTAAAATTGAATCGATGAATAAATCTTTTGTGAATCGAATGATATTAAATGTTTAGTAAATATTGACTTATTTTGTGCCAAAATTATTAAAAATGAAAAATTAAAAAAATGCGTGTACAGGCATGGGAAGAACTGTACCCCTAAAAGGGGGAAGGAATTATGTTAGGGAATTTTTTTTAGCATGGGCACTGCACAATAGAAAGACGCATCGAATGGTGAAAACCGCATTGTTCTACACCAATTGTAGCGACCTGTAGGTGTGCGCAAAAAAACTGTTATATATATGTATATATATATATATATATATATATATATATACATACACACAGTGTATATATATATATATATATATATATATATATATATATATACACAGTGTATATATATATATATATATATATATATATATATAAGGCTTCATTTCTGAAATAGTATATTAGATTCCTCTTTGATGTAATTTAATTTTGTCTTTTTAAAAGTAATTACAGTTTATATTAATAATGAAATAATTAATATTCATAATAATAAATAATTAAAACAAAAATATTCAATAAAAATAAAATATTTAACACTTTTAATGTTAAATTTAATATTTTCTTTTTTCTTTTTTATTTAGTTTGGTTTATTTAGTGCCTGGAAATTAAAAAGAACAAAAACTGGACTGAAAAATGCTGTCAAAGAAATTTTTTTTGAGATTGAAATAATTTGTGTGTGAGTGTGTGTAGATCAGTGCTGATGGTAACGATCGCTGGCTTGGCCCCCCTGCACCCCTTTACAAAATCCTGGCTGCGCTCCTGTATGAAATATGTAATAAATTCACGTAAATTTGACACAGGGGAACTTCGATAAAACTATAGACAATATTAGCTAATTTTTAATTTATGTGGCGTCATTACGCGATATAGTTCAATTCGATAGTAAATACACGCATCGTTAAAATACGATAGAACTGCACACATCTTTAAAACACGATAGATAAGCGCACATCTGTTCAAATATCTCTTCCCACCCGATACATAATGGCGCGTTTTGATTGCGTAACGTTTTGCAATATTTGCTCCACCAGTACCTGCACATTCACGCAAGGTAATAGCCATCGTGTCATTCCTTTCAACCAATCACGCAGGATGCATTCGAAAACGTCACATCTCCCCATCAAGCTTCCTACACGTGAACAAAGTATGCCATGAAATGTCATTGTCAATTACCTTCATGATTATCATTATCAGTTTAGTTTTGTTATTATAAAAGGGGAATATACAGTGCGTTCGAAAAGTCTCTCCGCAGTGCTATGTTAAACGCATAGGAAATTGAAAACTACAATGTTTTCATTCAACCATGATTTAGTGATTTTATTACATAACCTTTTGATTTTACAGCATGTGTTGAAAGTGTTTTCCACCATTTTGCAGGCACAGAGCAACTCGTCTACACTTGTCAAACACTTTTTTAAAGTGTTGGTTTCGAACGCACTGTATAAATTAGTTAATTATATTTTCTTTTAAAACTCAAATAATAAGATCGAGAATTTAAGTATTTTTCAGCTGCAGTTTGGATTTGATGCAATGGTTAAAAAACATCCGAGCAGAGGCTTTTGTAACCTTGTTCAAGATTCGCTGAGAGAGGGAATAAGATCTAGCGAAGACCTCAGCAGTCAGTGAGAAGTACTCGTACATCTGCAATGAGGCGAGAAAGAGCCGACCAACATGAATTTCATATAGTAAAATAACTTTTAGGACCAAGAATTTCTGGTCCAGTCCCTTAGCTTTGTATAATTTGTGATTACTGCAGAATAATTTGATTTAACTTAATCTCTGAACATAGGCAGTAAAATCATTAACTTTGAAGTGTTTTCACCTCCGTGAATTTAAAATAATGAGAGGCCTAGAGGTCTATCGTGATAATTTGAATATAATTTACTTTATTGTGTGAGAGACGCTGCAACAGTAATTTTACTTAGGCCTACCATTCTGATACTAGAACAACAGTAATATCCCTTCACTACCACGTAAAGTCAAATTGAAGGTTTACAGTCCGAATAGTAATAACGGAACAAACAGTAATCGAGAAGTATAAATATAGTACTTGTATATATTAAAGTGATCTAAAATACTCTGCCATTCAAGGCGAGGTGAACCGATTCAAAACCTAGACATCATCCAAGACCACGGTTTTCTTCGCATTCAACATTTGGTTGAGGGAAGGAATTTAACAAACTCACCAACAAAACACTACAATGAGGAAGAATACGCTGAAACTAACTTAAATGGAGTAGCGAATACTGAGAAAAACGCATTAGAGGGAGGTACAGAAGAATAATTAGACGAAGGAACACCTCCGATAAAAGATAGGAACATCATGAATAAAACCGAAAGTACATCAAAGATTAGAAAGCTACTGAGTAGGGAAGAAGTGGTACTGGAGCAAATGAGATTGAATCTCACAAATTCCATAAGGGTAAATCAAAAAGTATAAAATAATCCAAACGACGGATCGCATGTGAATACTACAAAACAGGTTCGTGTAAATATGGCTTTAGATGCATATATAACCTTTATAGAAATGTTTCAACATAATGAAGAATGGAACCTGCTGACATGGAGCAAGCTGCTACTACTTTCACCTTTTTACATGCAGACATTCAATCAGAGAGAAATATATCTAAATATCGAGTGAGAAAGAGTAAATTCCTATAATATTTCAGAGGAAAAAGAATTAAACCTAATCATCAGAGATGTGCACAGACCACCAAACACCATAAAAAGGGAATTTCAATTCGTTACAAATGAAAAAGAAAATACTTTAAAATCACTTAGAATTCCCAGCAACAAATACTTCAATTTGTGGCGATTTTAACTTCCCATTCATAACATGGAAGAAAAACGATGAAGTTATATATGCTGAGAAGTTCCACGGTAACATTACAAAAGACAATAAAACTCAACCAATAACGCTATTAGATATTACGGAAAATCATACATTTACATAGGAAATCTGTGAAGCAACTGAAAAATAGAACGTTTTGAATTTAATTTTAAAAAAAAAAGGGTGCTACTATAGCGTGATTCCTACCGGTGACTTCGATACTATAGGGTGATTCCTACCCGTTTTGGTTCGAAACTACAGTACTGTAGAGTGTGATTCCTATCCAAGGTATAAATGAAAATATAATAAATATAAAATGCTATTTATTATTCAATTTTATTTATTTAAAAAATAGTTTCGGTGCTACTATAGTATGTGGTCTACCTACGATTGGTTAGGTTTAGTCACGATATTTTCGTTAAAACTAACGAAAATTTCATGACTAAACCTAACCAATCGTCAAGGGCGATGGACATTGGAATGTAAACAAGCAATTAGTAAACAAGGTAAGAAGCTATAATTAAAAGGTAGACCGCCGAATCGAGGTAGGATCACGCTATAGTAGCACCAAAAAAAGTGACGTACGAGTAATAATAAATAAAAATGTAACTCAAGCAAGTTTTTCCGATCATAATCTAATCGATATACAAATAAAGTTAGTAACCAAAAAAACCCAAAACTTGTTCTAGAGATACACAAGAAATATTTGAAGAATTAGATATGAATTCAAAACAAGGAGATTGGGGAAGTATACAGAGGGTTGACAAAAGTAAATAGACACCACGATAATTGTCCTCAACAACAAATGGCAAAGCTTATCAATGGAATGCTAGAACGTGTGTCAGCTTTACATCATGAAACAATACGAATATCGCTCCCTTATTCAAAGGAAGAAAAAGAGCAATACCTAAGAATTATCGCCCAGTAGCTCTCACTTCCCACCTTATAAACTGCTTTAAACGTGTAATTAATGACAAAAATGCTTACTACCTACAAGAAAAGGAATTATTCACTCCGAACTAACATGGTTTCAAGTCTGGAAGATCACGCCTATCACAGTTGTTAGACCACCAAGAGAAAATACTAGAAACGTTGTGTCGAAGTCAAAATGTAAATGTAATATAGTCTTATACTGATTTTGCTAAAGCTCTCGATATGTGTGATCGTTGGATTGGGGTACACAAACTTAAGAAGACAGGAATTACTGGAAAGCAAGGGTGATGTATATTGAATTTTCTGACCCAAAGAACACAAAGATTATATAGTAAATTTAATTAAATCTGAAGTCTCAGAAGTTATGAGCTCTGTCCTACAAGGTAGAGTATTAGCTCCCTTGTTGTTTATATTAATGATTGCAGACAGAGATTCAGACATTGAAGACAGTGTCGAATCGTGCTTCACGGTGACACAAAAACATGTAAGGAAATATCAAATGAAAGTGACAGAAATATTACAAAATGGCATTGAAATACTATCCAGGTGGGCGGGATACAACAACAATACAAAGTTAGTTTAACTAAGAAAATTTCCAACTCATAAGATATAAATGCAAAAAACTTCACTTTTCTACGTGAAGGTCAAAATATGATAATGAAAACCCATTCTAATAGACAGAGTTTATTTCCACAACAGTTTCGATGCCCACTGGCATCCTCTTCGGGTGGATACAGAAAAACGAATTCGTTTTTCTGTAGCCACCCGAAGAGGATGCCAGTGGGCATCGAAAACTGTTGTGGAAACAAACTCTGTCTATTAGAGTGGGTTTTTATTATCATAAGATATGGTAACAATAAGGAGCAACGGGATAAAGAGTATAAAACAATGCAAGACAAACAGATAACACCAAACTCACAAGTCAGGGACCGTAGAGTAATAATGTCATTATTAGAAAAAATAATGGAAATTATCTGGAGTAAAATCCACATCAGGAAATCAAACGTGGAAAAATTTAATCTTTCCGGTAACAGAACATTGCTCAGTGTTCACAAGACTATACAAAACACGAGACATCGCAAGCATAGAAGCAGCCATACAAGAGACTTTTACTGTATGTCTAAGATAGAGGAAACGAAAGATGAATTCTACTGGTCACGGCTACAATCATGAAACTCTACTCCCTGGAAAGTAGACGTGAACGATACGCAATAAATACTCGAGGGATATGTTCCAACTCGAGGGATATATCCCAATCTTTAAAAATTAAATAGAAACACAATGGAATGAGAGAAGAGGTAGACTGTGTATTGTCCCAGTTGCGGTGGGACAGTGAGCCATAAAAAATAAGATGAAAAATACTCCCAGAATATGAAACTCCCAAACTCTTTAAGGGGCTGCCAAAACATCTGGGGAACATTTTTCACGCCAACGAACTGCAGTCAAGAACCAACTGGTCAGGTTTTTTTGCAAAGTCCCTGACCAGCTGGCTATAACATAAGTTATATCATAAGTCTACTTTATATATATATATATATATATAAGATATATAATATATATATATATATATATAATATATATATATATATATATGTGTGTGTGTGTGTGTGTGTGTGTGTGGTGTGTGTGTGTGTGTGTGTGTTAGGGAGTTGTTTAACCTTCTTCATAAGCAAAGGTCATATGACCTAGGGGTCCTAGAGCTTTACGTGTGAACATCATCTGTCTGGACACGGAGGACAGTTACCCAACCAGTATTACACTTATAGATGCCAATATAAACATTATGTCGTGTGTGTGTATATATATATATATATATATAATATATATATATATATATATATATTCATTTAAATTCAACTTTATATTCAGTCTGGGAATTCTGTTATTCCAGTTCAACTTTCTCTTAACCTAACTTATCTTGACTTAATCTTACCTAATAATAGCCTAACCGGGTATTAAATAAGTCAATCTAATACACCTGTAACCGTATGCGACTTAATTTCATTATATTTGATTTATTTCCAGTCTGGTTGGTCGATTTGATTGAAAGTTGACATTATTCCAACCTTAGTTTTTGTGTTCGACGTACTGTAAATACATTGGAATTTATTTAATTTTACCGTATTTATACTGAACCCACTTCAATCCTCCCGTATACAAGGTGTCTATAAATTCCATCATCATATAAACAAAGTTTATTGACTACCGTTTGTTTATTTCTATGATACCCGACTTTATGGACACCCTGTACGCATCTATACATTCTCCGTAATAGACTGAAGAATCATATGGAAAATCTTCCACTTGTCTGCATTAAAAAAAAAAAAGGTATATACCGTATATAACCCGAGAAAAATATTTGGTTGCAACACCCAAATATGTGTTTAATTTTTGATGTTTGCACTATTTAAATTTGGTACCATAAAAATGGTTACTAGGAATCGAAGCATGTTTGGTTGAATTCTTCATCGGCTGGTAGTTTGGTTGTTCCAAGTACTGTAAGTATTTTTTCTA